>CAWUFW010012459.1:0-541329 GCA_963921515.1 Calotriton arnoldi
CAAGAGAGGGGCATAAAGAGGCAAGTGAGGTGCAGAAAGAGGCAAGAGAGGTGCAGAACGAGGCAAGAGAGGTGCAGAAAGACGCAAGAGATCTGCAGAAAAAAGCAACAGAGGTGCAGAAAGGGGCAAGAGAAGTGCAGAAAGAACCAACAGAGGTGCAAAAGAGGCAAGAGGGGTGCAGAAAGAGGCAAGAGGGGTGCAGAAAGAGGCAAGTGAAGTGCAGAAAGAGGCAAGAGAAGTGCAGAACGAGGCAAGAGAGGTGCAGAAGGATTAGAGTGAGGTGCAGAAAGAAGCAAGTGAGGTGCAGAAAGAGGCAAGAGAGGTACAGAAAGAGGCAAGGGAACTGCAGAAACAGGCAAGAGAGGAGCAGAAAGAGGCAAGAGAGGAGCAGAAAGAGGCAAGAGAAGTGCAGAAAGAAGCAAATGAGGTGCAGAAAGAGGTAAGAGAGGTGCAGAAGGAGGCAAGAGAGGTGCAGAAAGATGCAAGAGAGGAGCAGAAAGAGGCAAGAGAAGTGCAGAAAGAGGCAAATGAGGTGCAGAAAGAGGTAAGAGAGGTGCAGAAGGAGGCAAGAGAGGTGCAGAAAGATGCAAGAGATCTGCAGAAAAAAAGCAACAGAGGTGCTGAAAGAGGCAAGTGGGGTGCAGAAAGGGGCAAGAGAAGTGCAGAAAGAGGCAGGTGAAGTGCAGAAAGAAGACAGTGAGGTGCAGAAAGAGCAAGAAAGGTGCAGAAAGAAGCAAGAGAAATGCAGAAAGAGGCAAGAGAGGCACAGAAAGAAGAGAGGTTTGTGCACCATTAGTACCAGTTTAACACCCACATCTTGCAATAAGTAACACGTGACCATTCCAGCTTTGCAAAGGGCCTTCCACCATGCTGGTACACATGACGCTGCATTTGTGGGAACATTTGAGCCGTTTGAGCTAGTAACAAGGCGTTTTTTGTTCAATTCTGCAGATTAGGCAGCAGATGATGGAATATTTGGCAAATGTGGAAAATGTTTAATTATGTGAAAATTCGTGCAGCCGAACAGTCACGTAATTCAAGTGGCCCTGCTCATACCTCCGACTAGATCCAGAAGTGCTCCTCAGTGGTTCCATCTTTTATTGTGTCTAATTGAGTTTATAGTTTAGCTTCTATGGAAACGAGGAAGACTAAACCTGAGGTTACCTCTCCACAACACAGACTACAATACCACATAATTACTCTCCAAAACACATAATCCCACTCCACATAATTCCTATAAACTAAATAAAACATACTTTCTATTCACATAATTTCACTTCACAACATACCACATAAGTCCACTACACACAACGTACATCCACTCTACACCAAAAAACATTAGTAAAAAACTTTTACATTTACGCCAATAGCTCAAACTCTCGCAAATGCAAAACCTATTACATTGCAAATGCTTCTTTAACTAGTAGTCGCGTTTACAGAGTGGTGGAGAAAGGGTGCTGGGCCTCCGATCAGCGATCAGGAATTCTGCTGTGTAGGACTTACAGGAGGTACCAGGAGGGCTTCTTACCCCTAAAGTCCCTCAGGAGTAAAGTGGACTTCATCCCCCATCCCATAGTCTGCCAGGAGGCGTGTTTGCAGAGTGGTGGAGAAACGGGGCGTGGCCTCTGAAGACGTCTTAGCAATCCCACTGTGTGGGACTTACTGGAGGTAACAAGAGGGGTAGTTGGCCCCCAAGGACATCCTTGGGGGACAACTACCCCTCCTATTATCTCAAGTAAGTCCGACACAGCAGGATTGCTAAGTTCTCATTACAGGCCACACCCCTTTGCCCACTACTCTGCAAACACACTCCCTGGCATGCTCTTGGATGAGGATTGAAGTCCCTTTTGCTGCTGGGGGTCCTTTGGGGCCAACTAGCCTACCTCTTACTCTCAGTAAGCCCCACACAGTGGGATTGCTGAGAGGTGGACACAGGCCACGCCCTTTCTCCACCTCTCTGCAAACGCACCTCCTGGCGTGCTCTTGCATGGGGGATGTAGTCCCCTTTCCTCCTGAGGGTCCCTGGGGGCCAACTAGCCCTCCTCTTACCTCCAGTAAGCCCCACACAGCCAGCTGTGAGACTGCTGAGAGTGCTCAAAAGCCACACCCCTTTTTACACCACTCTGCAAATGCTGCTCCTGGCGCACTGCTGCTCGGGGTATAAAGTCCCTTGTCTGTATAGGTGTATGAGTGCATATGATAGTGCTGTATTGATGAGTGACTGCATGTATGAGTGACTGTATGGGTGAATGAGTGGATGTTTGTGTAGACTTAGGAATCAGTGAGTGGGTATGTAGTAACTGGTATTGGTGTGTCTATGGTTTCGAAAATGGTAGTCTGTATTTTAGAGTGGGTGTATCAAAGGTTATATTAGGGTATGAGGAGGTGCATCAGATTACCACATGGATGATGTCAACAGTGATGTCATTTAAAATGTCATCAGTGATGTCATCAGTGATGTCACTGACCATGTCATGAATGATGTAATATATGACGTCATCAGCAGTGCATTGCTGTAGCGCGAGTTATAGTTAGCTCAACTATCTATAACGGCCAAATTTCTCTGGTTTTGTACCAGTCAAATGTCCAACTAACGATAACGTCCTTGAAACCTGTGTTTTTTCCAGTGAATTTCTAAGGTTTTTTTAAATGCTAAATTCTAACTATAACGTCCCTGAAACCTATGACTTTTTCACTGAATTTCAAAGGTTTTTTTAATGCTAATTTCTAACTATAACGTCCCTGAAACCTATGGTTTTTTCACTGAATTTCAAACTTTTTTAAATGCTAATTTCTAATTATGCCTACAGAGCAAGGACATGTGCAGAAAGAGGAAGAAAAGCGCAGAAAGAAGCAAGAGAAATGCAGAAAGAGGCAACAGAAGTCCAGAAAGACGAAGAAAGGTGAAGAACGAAGCAAGAGATATGCAGAAAGAACCAACAGAGGTGCAGAAAGAGGCCTTGTTGCAAAGTCATCCTGTGCCCCCAACTTTTTGCTGACTGGTACTGGTGGTAACTGACTCTGACTAACCAGGCCCGGAGCCAGTGCTATGCTGAAAGACACTTAGAATACAGTGAACACACCTACATACACTAGGGTACACTATGGGTTGGGGTACCCCTGTGATTGGCATGACCTCCACTGTAAGGCCCTAGTACATAATAGGGAAGGGGATTAAAACTACCTCTAAGTCAGAGGTGCAGAAAGAGGTAAGAGATGTGTAGAAAGAAGCAACAGAGGTGCCGAAACAGGCAAGAGAGGTGCACAAAGAAGAAAGAGAAGTGTAGAAAGAGGTAAGAGAATTGCTGAAAGAAGCAACAGAGGTGTAGAAAGAAGCAAGAGAAGTGTAGAAGGAGGCAAGTGAGGTGCAGAAAGAAGCAAGAGCTGTGCAGAAAGAACCAACAGAGGTGCAGAAAAAGGTAGGAGAGGTGCACACAGGGGCAAGAGAGGTACAGACAGAGGCAGGAGGATTGCAGAAAGAAGGAAGAGAAGTGCAGAAAGAAGCAACAGATGTGCTGAAAGAGGTACAAAGGATGCAGAAAGAGCAAGAGAAATGCAGAAAGAACCAACAGAGGTACAGAAAGAGGCAAGAGAGGTGCAGAACGAGGCAGGAAAGGTGCAGAAAGAGGGAACATGGGTGCAGAAAGAGGGGAGAGAGGTGCGGAAACAGAAAAGAGGGATACATAAAGAGGCAAGAGGGGTGCAGAAAGAAGCAAGTGAGGTATAGAAAGAGGCAACAGAGGTGCATAAAGACGCAAGAGAGGTGCAGAAACAAGCAAAAGAAGTGCAGAAAGAGTTAAGATAATTGCTGAAACAAGCAACAGAGGTGTGGAATGAAGCAAGAGAAGTGCAGAAAGAGGCAAGTGAGTTGCAGAAATAGGCAAGAGCAGTGCAGAAAATGGAAGAGCACAGCAGAAGAGCCAAGAGAGATGCAAACATGGGACGAAGGGTGCACAAAGATACTAGAGAGGTGCAGAAAGAAGCAAGAGAAGTGCAGAAAGAGGCAAGAGAGGTACAGAAAGAGGCAAGAGAGGTACAGAAAGAGGCAAGAGAGGTGCAGAAACAGGCAGGAAAGGTGCAGAAAGAAGGATCAGGGGTGCAGAAAGAGGCAAGAGAAGTGCAGAAAGAGGGGAGAGGGGTGCAGAAAGAGGCAAGAGCGGTGCAGAAACAAGCAAGTAAGGTTGCAAAAAGAGGCAACAGAGGTGCAGAAAGACGCAAGAGAGGTAAAAAAACAAGCAAGAGAAGTGCAGAAAGAGGCAAGAGAATTGTTGAAAGAAGCAACAGAGGTGTAGAAAGAACCAAGAGAAGTGCAGAAAAGGCAAGTGAGCTGCAGAAAGAAGCAAGAGCAGTGTAGAAAGAACGAACAGAGGTGCAAAAAGAGGCAAGAGGGTGCAGAAAGAGGCAAGTGAAGTGCATAAAGAGGCACTTGAGGTGCAGAAAGAGGCAAGAGAGGTACAGAAAGAGGCTCGAGAAGTGCAGAAAGAGGCAAGAGAAGTGCAGAAAGAGGCAAGAGAGGTGCAGAATGAAGAGAGTGAGGTTCAGAAAGAGGCAAGTGAGGTGCAGAAAGAGGCAAGAGAGGTACAGAAAGAGGAAGGGAACTGCAGAAAGAGGTAAGAGAGGAGCAGAAAGAGGCAAGAGAGGAGCAGAAAGAGGCAAGAGAGGTGTAGAAAGAAGCAAGAGAGGGGCATAAAGAGGCAAGTGAGGTGCAGAACGAGGCAAGAGAGGTACAGAAGGAGGCAAGAGAGGTACAGAAAGACGCAAGAGATCTGCAGAAAAACGCAACAGAGGTGCAGAAAGGGGCAAGAGAAGTGCAGAAAGAGGCAAGAGGGGTGCAGAAAGAGGCAAGTGAAGTGCAGAAAGAGGCACTTGAGGTGCAGAAAGAGGCAAGAGAGGTACAGAAAGAGGCTCGAGAAGTGCAGAAAGAGGCAAGAGAAGTGCAGAACGAGGCAAGAGAGGTGCAGAAGGAAGAGAGTGAGGTGCAGAAAGAGGCAAGTGAGGTGCAGAAAGAGGCAAGAGAGGTACAGAAAGAGGCAAGGGAACTGCAGAAACACGCAAGAGAGGAGCAGAAAGAGGCAAGAGAGGAGCAGAAAGAGGCAAGAGAGGTGTAGAAAGAAGCAAGAGAAATGCAGAAAGAGGCAAGTGAGGTGCAGAAAGAGGTAAGAGAGGTGCAGAAGGAGGCAAGAGAGGTGCAGAAAGATGCAAGAGATATGCAGAAAAAAAGCAACAGAGGTGCTGAAAGAGGCAAGTGGGGTGCAGAAAGGGGCAAGAGAAGTACAGAAAGAGGCAAGTGAAGTGCAGAAAGAAGACAGTGAGGTGCAGAAAGAACAAGAAAGGTGCAGAAAGAAGCAAGAGAAATGCAGAAAGAGGCAAGAGAGGCACAGAAAGAAGAGAGGTTTATGCACCATTAGTACCAGTTTAACACCCACATCTTGCAATAAGTAACATGTGACCATTCCAGCTTTGCAAAGGGCCTTCCACCATGCTGGTACACATGTCGCTGCATTTGTGGGAACATTTGAGTGGTTTGAACTAGTAACAAGGCCTTTTTGTTCAAATCTGCAGATTAGGCAGCAGATGATGGAATATTTGGCAAATGTGGAAAATGTTTAATTATGTGAAAATTCGTGCAGCCGAACAGTCACTTAATTCAAGTGGCCCTGCTCATACCTCCGACTAGATCCAGAAGTGCTCCTCAGTGGTTCCATCTTTTATTGTGTCTAATTGAGTTTATAGTTTAGCTTCTATGGAAACGAGGAAGACTAAACCTGAGGTTACCTCTCCACAACACAGACTACAATACCACATAATTACTCTCCAAAACACATAATCCCACTCCACATAATTCCTATAAACTAAATAAAACATACTTTCTATTCACATAATTTCACTTCACAACATACCACATAAGTCCACTAAACACAACGTACATCCACTCTACACCAAAAAACATTAGTAAAAAACTTTTACATTTACGCCAATAGCTCAAACTCTCGCAAATGCGAAACCTATTACATTGCAAATGCTTCTTTAACTAGTAGTCGCGTTTACAGAGTGGTGGAGAAAGGGTGCTGGGCCTCCGATCAGCGATCAGGAATTCTGCTGTGTAGGACTTACAGGAGGTACCAGGAGGGCTTCTTACCCCTAAAGTCCCTCAGGAGTAAAGTGGACTTCATCCCCCATCCCATAGTCTGCCAGGAGGCATGTTTGCAGAGTGGTGGATAAACGGGCGTGGCTTCTGAAGACGTCTTAGCAATCCCACTGTGTGGGACTTACTGGAGGTAACAAGAGGGGTAGTTGGCCCCCAAGGACATCCTTGGGGGACAACTACCCCTCCTATTATCTCAAGTAAGTCCGACACAGCAGGATTGCTAAGTTCTCATTACAGGCCACACCCCTTTTGCCCACTACTCTGCAAACACACTCCCTGGCATGCTCTTGGATGAGGATTGAAGTCCCCTTTGCTGCTGGGGGTCCTTTGGGGCCAACTAGCCTACCTCTTACCTCAGTAAGCCCCACACAGTGGGATTGCTGAGAGGTGGACACAGGCCACGCCCCTTTCTCCACCTCTCTGCAAACGCACCTCCTGGCGTGCTCTTGCATGGGGGATGTAGTCCCCTTTCCTCCTGAGGGTCCCTGGGGGCCAACCAGCCCTCCTCTTACCTCCAGTAAGCCCCACACAGCCAGCTGTGAGATTGCTGAGAGTGCTCAAAAGCCACACCCCTTTTTACACCACTCTGCAAACACTGCTCCTGGCGCACTGCTGCTCGGGGTATAAAGTCCCTTGTCTGTATAGGTGTATGAGTGCATATGATAGTGCTGTATTGATGAGTGACTGCATGTATGAGTGACTGTATGGGTGAATGAGTGGATGTTTGTGTAGACCTAGGAATCAGTGAGTGGGTATGTAGTAACTGGTATTGGTGTGTCTATGGTTTCGAAAATGGTAGTCTGTATTTTAGAGTGAGTG
The DNA here is from genome assembly GCA_963921515.1 of Calotriton arnoldi. Classification (NCBI taxonomy): domain Eukaryota; kingdom Metazoa; phylum Chordata; class Amphibia; order Caudata; family Salamandridae; genus Calotriton; species Calotriton arnoldi. The sequence goes on from CAWUFW010012459.1 coordinate 6,968, forward strand.
TATCAAAGGTTATATTAGGGTATGAGGAGGTACATCAGATTACCACGTGGATGATGTCAACAGTGATGTCATTTAAAATGTCATCAGTGATGTCATCAGTGATGTCACTGACCATGTCATGAATGATGTAATATATGACGTCATCAGCAGTGCATTGCTGTAGCGCGAGTTATAGTTAGCTCAACTATCTATAACGGCCAAATTTCTCTGGTTTTGTACCAGTCAAATGTCCAACTAACGATAACGTCCTTGAAACCTGTGTTTTTTCCAGTGAATTTCTAAGGTTTTTTTAAATGCTAAATTCTAACTATAACGTCCCTGAAACCTATGACTTTTTCACAGAATTTCAAAGGTTTTTTTAATGCTAATTTCTAACTATAACGTCCCTGAAACCTATGGTTTTTTCACTGAATTTCAAACTTTTTTAAATGCTAATTTCTAATTATGCCTACAGAGCAAGGACATGTGCAGAAAGAGGAAGAAAAGCGCAGAAAGAAGCAAGAGAAATGCAGAAAGAGGCAACAGAAGTCCAGAAAGACGAAGAAAGGTGAAGAACGAAGCAAGAGATATGCAGAAAGAACCAACAGAGGTGGAGAAAGAGGCCTTGTTGCAAAGTCATCCTGTGCCCCCAACTTTTTGCTGACTGGTACTGGTGGTAACTGACTCTGACTAACCAGGCCCGGAGCCAGTGCTATGCTGAAAGACACTTAGAATACAGTGAACACACCTACATACACTAGGGTACACTATGGGTTGGGGTACCCCTGTGATTGGCATGACCTCCACTGTAAGGCCCTAGTACATAATAGGGAAGGGGATTAAAACTACCTCTAAGTCAGAGGTGCAGAAAGAGGTAAGAGATGTGTAGAAAGAAGCAACAGAGGTGCCGAAACAGGCAAGAGAGGTGCACAAAGAAGAAAGAGAAGTGTAGAAAGAGGTAAGAGAATTGCTGAAAGAAGCAACAGAGGTGTAGAAAGAAGCAAGAGAAGTGTAGAAGGAGGCAAGTGAGGTGCAGAAAGAAGCAAGAGCTGTGCAGAAAGAACCAACAGAGGTGCAGAAAAAGGTAGGAGAGGTGCACACAGGGGCAAGAGAGGTACAGACAGAGGCAGGAGGATTGCAGAAAGAAGGAAGAGAAGTGCAGAAAGAAGCAACAGATGTGCTGAAAGAGGTACAAAGGATGCAGAAAGAGCAAGAGAAATGCAGAAAGAACCAACAGAGGTACAGAAAGAGGCAAGAGAGGTGCAGAACGAGGCAGGAAAGGTGCAGAAAGAGGGAACATGGGTGCAGAAAGAGGGGAGAGAGGTGCGGAAACAGAAAAGAGGGATACATAAAGAGGCAAGAGGGGTGCAGAAAGAAGCAAGTGAGGTATAGAAAGAGGCAACAGAGGTGCATAAAGACGCAAGAGAGGTGCAGAAACAAGCAAAAGAAGTGCAGAAAGAGTTAAGATAATTGCTGAAACAAGCAACAGAGGTGTGGAATGAAGCAAGAGAAGTGCAGAAAGAGGCAAGTGAGTTGCAGAAATAGGCAAGAGCAGTGCAGAAAATGGAAGAGCACAGCAGAAGAGCCAAGAGAGATGCAAACATTGGATGAAGGGTGCACAAAGATGCTAGAGAGGTGCAGAAAGAAGCAAGAGAAGTGCAGAAAGAGGCAAGAGAGGTACAGAAAGAGGCAAGAGAGGTACAGAAAGAGGCAAGAGAGGTGCAGAAACAGGCAGGAAAGGTGCAGAAAGAAGGATCAGGGGTGCAGAAAGAGGCAAGAGAAGTGCAGAAAGAGGGGAGAGGGGTGCAGAAAGAGGCAAGAGGGGTGCAGAAATAAGCAAGTAAGGTTGCAAAAAGAGGCAACAGAGGTGCAGAAAGACGCAAGAGAGGTAAAAAAACAAGCAAGAGAAGTGCAGAAAGAGGCAAGAGAATTGTTGAAAGAAGCAACAGAGGTGTAGAAAGAACCAAGAGAAGTGCAGAAAAGGCACGTGAGCTGCAGAAAGAAGCAAGAGCAGTGTAGAAAGAACGAACAGAGGTGCAAAAAGAGGCAAGAGGGGTGCAGAAAGAGGCAAGTGAAGTGCATAAAGAGGCACTTGAGGTGCAGAAAGAGGCAAGAGAGGTACAGAAAGAGGCTCGAGAAGTGCAGAAAGAGGCAAGAGAAGTGCAGAAAGAGGCAAGAGAGGTGCAGAATGAAGAGAGTGAGGTTCAGAAAGAGGCAAGTGAGGTGCAGAAAGAGGCAAGAGAGGTACAGAAAGAGGAAGGGAACTGCAGAAAGAGGTAAGAGAGGAGCAGAAAGAGGCAAGAGAGGAGCAGAAAGAGGCAAGAGAGGTGTAGAAAGAAGCAAGAGAGGGGCATAAAGAGGCAAGTGAGGTGCAGAATGAGGCAAGAGAGGTACAGAAGGAGGCAAGAGAGGTACAGAAAGACGCAAGAGATCTGCAGAAAAACGCAACAGAGGTGCAGAAAGGGGCAAGAGAAGTGCAGAAAGAGGCAAGAGGGGTGCAGAAAGAGGCAAGTGAAGTGCAGAAAGAGGCACTTGAGGTGCAGAAAGAGGCAAGAGAGGTACAGAAAGAGGCTCGAGAAGTGCAGAAAGAGGCAAGAGAAGTGCAGAACGAGGCAAGAGAGGTGCAGAAGGAAGAGAGTGAGGTGCAGAAAGAGGCAAGTGAGGTGCAGAAAGAGGCAAGAGAGGTACAGAAAGAGGCAAGGGAACTGCAGAAACACGCAAGAGAGGAGCAGAAAGAGGCAAGAGAGGAGCAGAAAGAGGCAAGAGAGGTGTAGAAAGAAGCAAGAGAAATGCAGAAAGAGGCAAGTGAGGTGCAGAAAGAGGTAAGAGAGGTGCAGAAGGAGGCAAGAGAGGTGCAGAAAGATGCAAGAGATATGCAGAAAAAAAGCAACAGAGGTGCTGAAAGAGGCAAGTGGGGTGCAGAAAGGGGCAAGAGAAGTACAGAAAGAGGCAAGTGAAGTGCAGAAAGAAGACAGTGAGGTGCAGAAAGAACAAGAAAGGTGCAGAAAGAAGCAAGAGAAATGCAGAAAGAGGCAAGAGAGGCACAGAAAGAAGAGAGGTTTGTGCACCATTAGTACCAGTTTAACACCCACATCTTGCAATAAGTAACATGTGACCATTCCAGCTTTGCAAAGGGCCTTCCACCATGCTGGTACACATGTCGCTGCATTTGTGGGAACATTTGAGTGGTTTGAACTAGTAACAAGGCCTTTTTTGTTCAAATCTGCAGATTAGGCAGCAGATGATGGAATATTTGGCAAATGTGGAAAATGTTTAATTATGTGAAAATTCGTGCAGCCGAACAGTCACTTAATTCAAGTGGCCCTGCTCATACCTCCGACTAGATCCAGAAGTGCTCCTCAGTGGTTCCATCTTTTATTGTGTCTAATTGAGTTTATAGTTTAGCTTCTATGGAAACGAGGAAGACTAAACCTGAGGTTACCTCTCCACAACACAGACTACAATACCACATAATTACTCTCCAAAACACATAATCCCACTCCACATAATTCCTATAAACTAAATAAAACATACTTTCTATTCACATAATTTCACTTCACAACATACCACATAAGTCCACTAAACACAACGTACATCCACTCTACACCAAAAACATTAGTAAAAAACTTTTACATTTACGCCAATAGCTCAAACTCTCGCAAATGCGAAACCTATTACATTGCAAATGCTTCTTTAACTAGTAGTCGCGTTTACAGAGTGGTGGAGAAAGGGTGCTGGGCCTCCGATCAGCGATCAGGAATTCTGCTGTGTAGGACTTACAGGAGGTACCAGGAGGGCTTCTTACCCCTAAAGTCCCTCAGGAGTAAAGTGGACTTCATCCCCCATCCCATAGTCTGCCAGGAGGCATGTTTGCAGAGTGGTGGATAAACGGGGCGTGGCTTCTGAAGACGTCTTAGCAATCCCACTGTGTGGGACTTACTGGAGGTAACAAGAGGGGTAGTTGGCCCCCAAGGACATCCTTGGGGGACAACTACCCCTCCTATTATCTCAAGTAAGTCCGACACAGCAGGATTGCTAAGTTCTCATTACAGGCCACACCCCTTTGCCCACTACTCTGCAAACACACTCCCTGGCATGCTCTTGGATGAGGATTGAAGTCCCCTTTGCTGCTGGGGGTCCTTTGGGGCCAACTAGCCTACCTCTTACCTCAGTAAGCCCCACACAGTGGGATTGCTGAGAGGTGGACACAGGCCACGCCCCTTTCTCAACCTCTCTGCAAACGCACCTCCTGGCGTGCTCTTGCATGGGGGATGTAGTCCCCTTTCCTCCTGAGGGTCCCTGGGGGCCAACCAGCCCTCCTCTTACCTCCAGTAAGCCCCACACAGCCAGCTGTGAGATTGCTGAGAGTGCTCAAAAGCCACACCCCTTTTTACACCACTCTGCAAACACTGCTCCTGGCGCACTGCTGCTCGGGGTATAAAGTCCCTTGTCTGTATAGGTGTATGAGTGCATATGATAGTGCTGTATTGATGAGTGACTGCATGTATGAGTGACTGTATGGGTGAATGAGTGGATGTTTGTGTAGACCTAGGAATCAGTGAGTGGGTATGTAGTAACTGGTATTGGTGTGTCTATGGTTTCGAAAATGGTAGTCTGTATTTTAGAGTGAGTGTATCAAAGGTTATATTAGGGTATGAGGAGGTACATCAGATTACCACGTGGATGATGTCAACAGTGATGTCATTTAAAATGTCATCAGTGATGTCATCAGTGATGTCACTGACCATGTCATGAATGATGTAATATATGACGTCATCAGCAGTGCATTGCTGTAGCGCGAGTTATAGTTAGCTCAACTATCTATAACGGCCAAATTTCTCTGGTTTTGTACCAGTCAAATGTCCAACTAACGATAACGTCCTTGAAACCTGTGTTTTTTCCAGTGAATTTCTAAGGTTTTTTTAAATGCTAAATTCTAACTATAACGTCCCTGAAACCTATGACTTTTTCACTGAATTTCAAAGGTTTTTTTAATGCTAATTTCTAACTATAACGTCCCTGAAACCTATGGTTTTTTCACTGAATTTCAAACTTTTTTAAATGCTAATTTCTAATTATGCCTACAGAGCAAGGACATGTGCAGAAAGAGGAAGAAAAGCGCAGAAAGAAGCAAGAGAAATGCAGAAAGAGGCAACAGAAGTCCAGAAAGACGAAGAAAGGTGAAGAACGAAGCAAGAGATATGCAGAAAGAACCAACAGAGGTGGAGAAAGAGGCCTTGTTGCAAAGTCATCCTGTGCCCCCAACTTTTTGCTGACTGGTACTGGTGGTAACTGACTCTGACTAACCAGGCCCGGAGCCAGTGCTATGCTGAAAGACACTTAGAATACAGTGAACACACCTACATACACTAGGGTACACTATGGGTTGGGGTACCCCTGTGATTGGCATGACCTCCACTGTAAGGCCCTAGTACATAATAGGGAAGGGGATTAAAACTACCTCTAAGTCAGAGGTGCAGAAAGAGGTAAGAGATGTGTAGAAAGAAGCAACAGAGGTGCCGAAACAGGCAAGAGAGGTGCACAAAGAAGAAAGAGAAGTGTAGAAAGAGGTAAGAGAATTGCTGAAAGAAGCAACAGAGGTGTAGAAAGAAGCAAGAGAAGTGTAGAAGGAGGCAAGTGAGGTGCAGAAAGAAGCAAGAGCTGTGCAGAAAGAACCAACAGAGGTGCAGAAAAAGGTAGGAGAGGTGCACACAGGGGCAAGAGAGGTACAGACAGAGGCAGGAGGATTGCAGAAAGAAGGAAGAGAAGTGCAGAAAGAAGCAACAGATGTGCTGAAAGAGGTACAAAGGATGCAGAAAGAGCAAGAGAAATGCAGAAAGAACCAACAGAGGTACAGAAAGAGGCAAGAGAGGTGCAGAACGAGGCAGGAAAGGTGCAGAAAGAGGGAACATGGGTGCAGAAAGAGGGGAGAGAGGTGCGGAAACAGAAAAGAGGGATACATAAAGAGGCAAGAGGGGTGCAGAAAGAAGCAAGTGAGGTATAGAAAGAGGCAACAGAGGTGCATAAAGACGCAAGAGAGGTGCAGAAACAAGCAAAAGAAGTGCAGAAAGAGTTAAGATAATTGCTGAAACAAGCAACAGAGGTGTGGAATGAAGCAAGAGAAGTGCAGAAAGAGGCAAGTGAGTTGCAGAAATAGGCAAGAGCAGTGCAGAAAATGGAAGAGCACAGCAGAAGAGCCAAGAGAGATGCAAACATTGGATGAAGGGTGCACAAAGATGCTAGAGAGGTGCAGAAAGAAGCAAGAGAAGTGCAGAAAGAGGCAAGAGAGGTACAGAAAGAGGCAAGAGAGGTACAGAAAGAGGCAAGAGAGGTGCAGAAACAGGCAGGAAAGGTGCAGAAAGAAGGATCAGGGGTGCAGAAAGAGGCAAGAGAAGTGCAGAAAGAGGGGAGAGGGGTGCAGAAAGAGGCAAGAGGGGTGCAGAAACAAGCAAGTAAGGTTGCAAAAAGAGGCAACAGAGGTGCAGAAAGACGCAAGAGAGGTACAAAAACAAGCAAGAGAAGTGCAGAAAGAGGCAAGAGAATTGTTGAAAGAAGCAACAGAGGTGTAGAAAGAACCAAGAGAAGTGCAGAAAAGGCACGTGAGCTGCAGAAAGAAGCAAGAGCAGTGTAGAAAGAACGAACAGAGGTGCAAAAAGAGGCAAGAGGGGTGCAGAAAGAGGCAAGTGAAGTGCATAAAGAGGCACTTGAGGTGCAGAAAGAGGCAAGAGAGGTACAGAAAGAGGCTCGAGAAGTGCAGAAAGAGGCAAGAGAAGTGCAGAAAGAGGCAAGAGAGGTGCAGAATGAAGAGGGAGGTTCAGAAAGAGGCAAGTGAGGTGCAGAAAGAGGCAAGAGAGGTACAGAAAGAGGCAAGGGAACTGCAGAAAGAGGTAAGAGAGGAGCAGAAAGAGGCAAGAGAGGAGCAGAAAGAGGCAAGAGAGGTGTAGAAAGAAGCAAGAGAGGGGCATAAAGAGGCAAGTGAGGTGCAGAAAGAGGCAAGAGAGGTACAGAAGGAGGCAAGAGAGGTACAGAAAGACGCAAGAGATCTGCAGAAAAACGCAACAGAGGTGCAGAAAGGGGCAAGAGAAGTGCAGAAAGAGGCAAGAGGGGTGCAGAAAGAGGCAAGTGAAGTGCAGAAAGAGGCACTTGAGGTGCAGAAAGAGGCAAGAGAGGTACAGAAAGAGGCTCGAGAAGTGCAGAAAGAGGCAAGAGATGTGCAGAACGAGGCAAGAGAGGTGCAGAAGGAAGAGAGTGAGGTGCAGAAAGAGGCAAGTGAGGTGCAGAAAGAGGCAAGAGAGGTACAGAAAGAGGCAAGGGAACTGCAGAAACACGCAAGAGAGGAGCAGAAAGAGGCAAGAGAGGAGCAGAAAGAGGCAAGAGAGGTGTAGAAAGAAGCAAGAGAAATGCAGAAAGAGGCAAGTGAGGTGCAGAAAGAGGCAAGAGAGGTGCAGAAGGAGGCAAGAGAGGTGCAGAAAGATGCAAGAGATATGCAGAAAAAAAGCAACAGAGGTGCTGAAAGAGGCAAGTGGGGTGCAGAAAGGGGCAAGAGAAGTACAGAAAGAGGCAAGTGAAGTGCAGAAAGAAGACAGTGAGGTGAAGAAAGAGCAAGAAAGGTGCAGAAAGAAGCAAGAGAAATGCAGAAAGAGGCAAGAGAGGCACAGAAAGAAGAGAGGTTTGTGCACCATTAGTACCAGTTTAACACCCACATCTTGCAATAAGTAACACGTGAACATTCCAGCTTTGCAAAGGGCCTTCCACCACGCTGGTACACATGTTGCTGCATTTGTGGGAACATTTGAGCGGTTTGAACTAGTAACAAGGCCTTTTTTGTTCAAATCTGCAGATTAAGCAGCAGATGATGGAATAGTTGGCAAATGTGGAAAATGTTTAATTATGTGAAAATTGGTGCAGCCGAACAGTCACCTAATTCCAGTGGCCCTGCTCATACCTCCGACTAGGTCCAGAAGTGCTCCTCAGTGGTTCCATCTTTTATTGTGTCTAATTGAGTTTATAGTTTAGCTTCTATGGAAACGAGGAAGACTAAACCTGAGGTTACGTCTCCACAACACAGACTACAATACCACATAATTACTCTCCAAAACACATAATCCCACTCCACATAATTCCTATACACTAAATAAAACATACTTTCTGTTCACATAATTTCACTTCACAACATACCACATAAGTCCACTACACACAACATACATCTACTCTACACCCAAAAATATTAGTAAAAAACGTTTTCATTCACGCCAATAGCTCAAACTCTCGCAAATGCGAAACCTATTAGATTGCAAATGCTTCTTTAACTAGTAGTGGTGTTTACAGAGTGGGTGGAGAAAGGGTGCTGGGCCTCCAATCAGCGCTCAGGAATTCCGCTGCATAGGACTTACAGGAGGTACCAGGAGGGCTTCTTACCCCTAAAGTCCCTCAGAAGTAAAGTGGACTTCATCCCCCATCCCATAGTCTGCCAGGAGGCGTGTTTGCAGAGTGGTGGAGAAACGGGGTGTGGCCTCTGAAGACGTCTTAGCAATCCCACTGTGTGGGACTTACTGGAGGTAACAAGAGGGGTAGTTGGCCCCCAAGGACATCCTTGGGGGCCAACTACCCTCCTATTACCTCGAGTAAGTCCGACACAGCAGGATTGCTAAGTTCTCATTACAGGCCACACCCTTTTGCCCACCACTCTGCAAACGCGCTCCCTGGCATGCTCTTGGATGAGGATTGAAGTCCCCTTTGCTGCTGGGGGTCCTTTGAGGCCAACTAGCCTACCTCTTACCTCAGTAAGCCCCACACAGTGGGATTGCTGAGAGGTGGACACAGGCCATGCCCCCTTTCTCCACCTCTCTGCAAACGCACCTCCTGGCGTGCTCTTGGTTGGGGGATGTAGTCCCCTTTTCTCCTGAGGGTCCCTGGGGGCCAACTAGCCCTCCTGTTACCTCCAGTAAGCCCCATACAGCTGGATTGCTGAGAGTGCTCAAAAGCCACGCCCTTTTACACCACTCTGCAAACGCGGCTCCTGGCGCACTGCTGCTCGGGGGATAAAGTCCCTTGTCTGTATAGGTGTATGAGTGCATATGATAGTGCTGTATTGATGAGTGACTGCATGTATGAGTGACTGTATGGGTGAATGAGTGGATGTGTGTGTAGACCTAGGAATCTGTGAGTGGGTATGTAGTAAATGGTATTGGTGTGTCTATGTTTTCGAAAATGGTAGTCTGTATTTTAGAGTGAGTGTATCAAAGGTTATATTAGGGTATGAGGAGGTGCATCAGATTACCACGTGGATGATGTCAACAGTGATGTCATCAGTGATGTCATTTAAGATGTCATCAGTGATGTCATCAGTGATGTCACTGACCATGTCATGAATGATGTAATATCTGACGTCATCAGCAGTGCATTGCTGTAGCGCGAGTTATAGTTAGCTCAACTAACTATAACGGCCAAATTTCTCTGGTTTTGTACCAGTGAAATGTCCAACTAATGATAACGTCCTTGAAACCTGTGTTTTTTTCAGTGAATTTTTAAGGTTTTTTAAATGCTAAATTCTAACTATAAAGTCCCTGAAACCTATGGCTTTTTCACTGAATTTCAAACTTTTTTAAATGCTAATTTCTAATTATGCCTACAGAGCAAGGACATGTGCAGAAAGAGGAAGAAAAGTGCAGAAAGAAGCAAGAGAAATGCAGAAAGAGGCAACAGAAGTCCAGAAAGACGAAGAAAGGTGAAGAACGAAGCAAGAGATATGCAGAAAGGACCAACAGAGGTGCAGAGAGAGGCCTTGTTGCAAAGTCATCCTGTGCCCCCAACTTTTTGATGACTGGTACTGGTGGTAACTGACTCTGACTAACCAGGCCCGGATCCAGTGCTATGCTGAAAGACACTTAGAATACAGTGAAAACACCTACATACACTAGGGTACACTATGGGTTGGGGTACCCCTGTGATTGGCATGACTTCCACTGTAAGGCCCTAGTACATAATAGGGCAGTGGGATTAAAACTACCTCTAAGTCAGAGGTGCAGAAAGAGGCAAGAGAAGTGTAGAAAGAAGCACCAGAGGTGCCGAAACAGGCAAGAGAGGTACAGAAAGAGGCAAGGGAACTGCAGAAAGAGGTAAGAGAGGAGCAGAAAGAGGCAAGAGAGGAGCAGAAAGAGGCAAGAGAGGTGTAGAAAGAAGCAAGAGAGGGGCATAAAGAGGCAAGTGAGGTGCAGAAAGAGGCAAGAGAGGTACAGAAGGAGGCAAGAGAGGTACAGAAAGACGCAAGAGATCTGCAGAAAAACGCAACAGAGGTGCAGAAAGGGGCAAGAGAAGTGCAGAAAGAGGCAAGAGGGGTGCAGAAAGAGGCAAGTGAAGTGCAGAAAGAGGCACTTGAGGTGCAGAAAGAGGCAAGAGAGGTACAGAAAGAGGCTCGAGAAGTGCAGAAAGAGGCAAGAGATGTGCAGAACGAGGCAAGAGAGGTGCAGAAGGAAGAGAGTGAGGTGCAGAAAGAGGCAAGTGAGGTTCAGAAAGAGGCAAGAGAGGTACAGAAAGAGGCAAGGGAACTGCAGAAACACGCAAGAGAGGAGTAGAAAGAGGCAAGAGAGGAGCAGAAAGAGGCAAGAGAGGTGTAGAAAGAAGCAAGAGAAATGCAGAAAGAGGCAAGTGAGGTGCAGAAAGAGGCAAGAGAGGTGCAGAAGGAGGCAAGAGAGGTGCAGAAAGATGCAAGAGATATGCAGAAAAAAAGCAACAGAGGTGCTGAAAGAGGCAAGTGGGGTGCAGAAAGGGGCAAGAGAAGTGCAGAAAGAGGCAAGTGAAGTGCAGAAAGAAGACAGTGAGGTGCAGAAAGAGCAAGAAAGGTGCAGAAAGAAGCAAGAAAAATGCAGAAAGAGGCAAGAGAGGCACAGAAAGAAGAGAGGTTTGTGCACCATTAGTACCAGTTTAACACCCACATCTTGCAATAAGTAACACGTGACCATTCCAGCTTTGCAAAGGGCCTTCCACCACGCTGGTACACATGTCGCTGCATTTGTGGGAACATTTGAGCGGTTTGAACTAGTAACAAGGCCTTTTTTGTTCAAATCTGCAGATTAGGCAGCAGATGATGGAATAGTTGGCAAATGTGGAAAATGTTTAATGATGTGAAAATTGGTGCAGCCGAACAGTCACCTAATTCCAGTGGCCCTGCTCATACCTCCGACTAGGTCCAGAAGTGCTCCTCAGTGGTTCCATCTTTTATTGTGTCTAATTGAGTTTATAGTTTAGCTTCTATGGAAACGAGGAAGACTAAACCTGAGGTTACGTCTCCACAACACAGACTACAATACCACATAATTACTCTCCAAAACACATAATCCCACTCCACATAATTCCTATACACTAAATAAAACATACTTTCTGTTCACATAATTTCACTTCACAACATACCACATAAGTCCACTACACACAACATACATCTACTCTACACCCAAAAATATTAGTAAAAAACGTTTTCATTCACGCCAATAGCTCAAACTCTCGCAAATGCGAAACCTATTAGATTGCAAATGCTTCTTTAACTAGTAGTGGTGTTTACAGAGTGGGTGGAGAAAGGGTGCTGGGCCTCCGATCAGCGCTCAGGAATTCCGCTGCGTAGGACTTACAGGAGGTACCAGGAGGGCTTCTTACCCCTAAAGTCCCTCAGAAGTAAAGTGGACTTCATCCCCCATCCCATAGTCTGCCAGGAGGCGTGTTTGCAGAGTGGTGGAGAAACGGGGTGTGGCCTCTGAAGACGTCTTAGCAATCCCACTGTGTGGGACTTACTGGAGGTAACAAGAGGGGTAGTTGGCCCCCAAGGACATCCTTGGGGGCCAACTACCCCTCCTATTACCTCGAGTAAGTCCGACACAGCAGGATTGCTAAGTTCTCATTACAGGCCACACCCCTTTTGCCCACCACTCTGCAAACGCGCTCCCTGGCATGCTCTTGGATGAGGATTGAAGTCCCCTTTGCTGCTGGGGGTCCTTTGAGGCCAACTAGCCTACCTCTTACCTCAGTAAGCCCCACACAGTGGGATTGCTGAGAGGTGGACACAGGCCACGCCCCCTTTCTCCACCTCTCTGCAAACGCACCTCCTGGCGTGCTCTTGGTTGGGGGATGTAGTCCCCTTTTCTCCTGAGGGTCCCTGGGGGCCAACTAGCCCTCCTGTTACCTCCAGTAAGCCCCATACAGCTGGATTGCTGAGAGTGCTCAAAAGCCACGCCCCCTTTTTACACCACTCTGCAAACGCGGCTCCTGGCACACTGCTGCTCGGGGGATAAAGTCCCTTGTCTGTATAGGTGTATGAGTGCATATGATAGTGCTGTATTGATGAGTGACTGCATGTATGAGTGACTGTATGGGTGAATGAGTGGATGTGTGTGTAGACCTAGGAATCTGTGAGTGGGTATGTAGTAAATGGTATTGGTGTGTCTATGGTTTCGAAAATGGTAGTCTGTATTTTAGAGTGAGTGTATCAAAGGTTATATTAGGGTATGAGGAGGTGCATCAGATTACCACGTGGATGATGTCAACAGTGATGTCATCAGTGATGTCATTTAAGATGTCATCAGTGATGTCATCAGTGATGTCACTGACCATGTCATGAATGATGTAATATCTGACGTCATCAGCAGTGCATTGCTGTAGCGCGAGTTATAGTTAGCTCAACTAACTATAACGGCCAAATTTCTCTGGTTTTGTACCAGTGAAATGTCCAACTAATGATAACGTCCTTGAAACCTGTGTTTTTTTCAGTGAATTTCTAAGGTTTTTAAATGCTAAATTCTAACTATAAAGTCCCTGAAACCTATGGCTTTTTCACTGAATTTCAAACTTTTTAAATGCTAATTTCTAATTATGCCTACAGAGCAAGGACATGTGCAGAAAGAGGAAGAAAAGTGCAGAAAGAAGCAAGAGAAATGCAGAAAGAGGCAACAGAAGTCCAGAAAGACGAAGAAAGGTGAAGAACAAAGCAAGAGATATGCAGAAAGGACCAACAGAGGTGCAGAAAGAGGCCTTGTTGCAAAGTCATCCTGTGCCCCCAACTTTTTGATGACTGGTACTGTTGGTAACTGACTCTGACTAACCAACCCCGGATCCAGTGCTATGCTGAAAGACACTTAGAATACAGTGAAAACACCTACATACACTAGGGTACACTATGGGTTGGGGTACCCCTGTGATTGGCATGACTTCCACTGTAATGCCCTAGTACATAATAGGGCAGTGGGATTAAAACTACCTCTAAGTCAGAGGTGCAGAAAGAGGCAAGAGAAGTGTAGAAAGAAGCACCAGAGGTGCCGAAACAGGCAAGAGAGGTGCAGAAAGAAGCAAGGGAAGTGCAGAAAGAGGCAAGAGAGGTGCACAAAGAAGCAACAGAGGTGCACAAAGAAGAAAGAGAAGTGCAAAAAGAGGTAAGAGAATTGCTGAAAGAAGCAACAGAGGTGTATAAAGAAGCAAGAGAAGTGCAGAAGGAGGCAAGTAAGGTGCAGAAAGAAGCAAGAGCAGTGCAGAAAGAACCAACAGAGGTACAAAAAGAGGCAAGAGGGGTGCAGAAAAAGGTAGGAGAGGTGCACAAAGGGGCAAGAGAGGTACAGACAGAGGCAGGAGGGGTGCAGAAAGAAGGAACAGAAGTGCAGAAAGAAGCAACAGATGTGCTGAAAGAGGCGCAAAGGGTGCAGAAAGGGCAAGGGAAATGCAGAAAGAACCAACAGAGGTACAGAAAGAGGCAAAAGAGGTGCAGAAACAGGCAGGGAAGGTGCAGAAAGAAGGAACAGGGGTACAGAAAGAGGGGAGAGAGGTGCAGAAAGAGAAAAGAGGGGTACAGAAAGAGGCAAGAGGGGTGCAGAAAGAAGCAAGTGAGGTGTAGAAAGAGGCAACAGAGGTGCATAAAGACGCAAGAGAGGTGCAGAAACAAGCAAAAGAAGTGCAGACAGAGGCAAGAGAATTGCTGGAATAAGCAACAGAGGTGTGGAATGAAGCAAGAGAAGTGCAGAAAGAGGCAAGAGAGGTGCAGAAAGAGGCAAGAGCGGTGCAGAAAATGGAAGACCACAGCAGAAGAGGCAAGAGGGATGCAAAAATGGGAAGAAGGGTGCACAAAGAAGTTAGAGAGATGCAGAAAGAAGCAAGAGAAGTGCAGAAAGAGGCAAGAGAGGTGCAGAAAGAGGCAAGAGAGGTACAGAAAGAGGCAAGGGAAGTGCAGAAACAGGCAAGAGAAATACACAAAGAGGCAAGAGAGGAGCAGAAAGAGGCAGGAGGGGTGCAGAAAGAAGCAAGTGAGGTGCAGAAAGAGGCAACAGGTGCAGAAAGACACAAGAAAGGTGCAGAAACAAGCAAGAGAAGTGCAGAAAGAGGCAAGGGAATTGCTGAAAGAAGCAACAGAGGTGTAGAAATAAGCAAGAGAAGTGCAAAAAGACGCAGGAGGGGTGCAGAAAGAGGCAAGGGAATTGCTGAAAGAAGCAACAGAGGTGTAGAAATAAGCAAGAGAAGTGCAAAAAGAGGCAAGTGAGGTGTAGAAAGAAGCAAGAGCAGTGCAGAAAGAACCAACAGAGGTGCAGAAAGAGGCAAGAGGGGTGCAGAAAGAGGTAGGAGAGGTGCACAAAGAGGCATGAGAGGTACAGAAAGAGGCAAGAGGGGTGCAGAAAGAAGGAAGAGAGGTGCAGATAGAGGCAAAAAAATTGATGAAAGAAGCAACAGATGTGTACAAAGAAGCAATAGAAGTACAGAAAGAGGCAAGTGAGGTGCAGAAAGAAGCAAGAGTGGTGCAGACAGAACCAACAGAGGTGCAAAAATAGGCAAGAGGGGTGCAGAAAAAGGTAGGAGAGGTGCACAAAGAGGCAAGAGGGGTACAGAAAGAGGCAGGAGGGGTGCAGAATAAAGGAAGAGAAGTGCAGAAAGAAGCAACAGAGGTGATGAAAGAGGCGCGAAGGGTGCAGAAAGAGCAAGAGAAGTGCAGAAAACAGCAACAGAGGTACAGAAAGAGGCAAGAGAGGTGCAGAAACAGGCAGGAAAGGTGCAGAAAGAGGGATCAGGGGTACAGAAAGAGGCAAGAGAGGTACAGAAAGAGGGGAGAGGGGTGCAGAAAGAGGCAAGAGGGGTGCAGAAAGAAGCAAGTGAGGTTGCAGAAAGAGGCAACAGAGGTGCAGAAAGACGCAAGAGAGGTGCAAAAACAAGCAAGAGAAGTGCATAAAGAGGCATGAGAATTGCTGAAAGAAGCAACAGAGGTGTAGAAAGAAGCAAGAGAAGTGCAGAAAGAGGCAAGTGAGCTGCAGAAAGAAGCAAGAGTAGTGAAGAAAGAACCAACAGAGGTGCAAAAAGAGGCAAGAGGGGTGCAGAAAGAGGCAAGAGAAGTGAAGAAAGAGACACTTGAGGTGCAGAAAGAGGCAAGAGAGGTACAGAAAGAGGCTCGAGATATGCAGAAAAGGCAAGAGAAGAGCAGAAAGAAGCAAGAGAGGTGCAGAAGGAAGAGAGTGAGGGGCAGAAAGAGGCAAGTGGGGTGCAGAAAGAGGCAAGAGAGGTACAGAAAGAGGCAAGGGAACTGCAGAAAAAGGTAAGAGGGGTGCAGAAAGAGGCAAGAGAGGAGCAGAAAGAGGCAAGTGAGGTGCAGAAAGAGGCAAGAGAGGTGCAGAAAGAGGCAAGAGAGGTGCAGAAAGAGGCAAGAGATCTGCAGAAAAAAGCAACAGAGGTGCTGAAAGAGGCAAGTGGGGTGCAGAAAGGGGCAAGAGAAGTGCAGAAAGAGTCAAGTGAAGTGTAGAAAGAAGACAGTAAGGTGCAGAAAGAGGAAGAAAGGTGCAGAAAGAAGCAAGAGAAATGCAGAAAGAGGCAAGAGAGGCACAGAAAGAAGAGAGGTGTGTGCACCATTAGACCCAGTTTAACACCCACATTTTGCAATAAGTAACACATGACCATTCCAGCTTTGTAAAGGGCCTTCCTCCACGCTGGAACACATGACGCTGCATTTTTGGGAACATTTGAGCCGTTTGAGCTAGTAACAAGGCTTTTTTTGTTCAAATCTGCAGATTAGGCAACAGATGATGGAATATTTGGCAAATGCGGAAAATGTTAAATTATGTGAAATTTGGTGCAGCCGAACAGTCACATAATTTCAGTGGCCCTGCTCATACCTCCGACTAGGTCCAGAAGTGCTCCTCGGTGGTTCCTTCTTTTATTGTGTCTCATTGAGTTTATAGTTTAGCTTCTATGGAAACGAGGAAGACTAAACCTGAGGTTACCACTCCACAACACAGACTACAATACCACATAATTACTCTCCAAAACACATAATCCCACTCCACATAATTCCTATACACGAAATAAAACATACTTTCTAATCACATAATTTCACTGCACAACATACCACATAAGTCCACTACACACAACGTACATCCACTCTACACCAAAAAACATTAGTAAAAAACTTTTACATTTACAACGCCAATAGCTCAAACTCTTGCAAATGTGAAACCTATTACATTGCAAATGCTTCTTTAACTAGTAGTTGCGTTTACAGAGTGGTGGAGAAAGGGTGCTGGGCCTCCGACCAGCACTCAGGAATTCCGCTGCGTAGGACTTACAGGAGGTACCAGGAGGGCTTCTTACCCCTAAAGTCCCTCAGGAGTAAAGTGGACTTCATCCCCCATCCCGTGGTGTGCCAGGAGGCGCGTTTGCAGAGTTTTGGAGAAAGGGGGCATGGCCTCCGAAGACGTCTTAGCAATCCCACTGTGTGGGACTTACTGGAGGTAACAAGAGGGGTAGATGGCCCCCAAGGACATCCTTGGGGGCCAACTACCCCTCCTATTACCTCGAGTAAGTCCGACACAGCAGGATTGCTAAATTCTCATAGCAGGCCACACTCCTTTTGCCCACCACTCTGCAAACACGCTCCCTGGCGCGCTCTTGGATGGGGATTGAAGTCCCCTTCGCTGCTGGGGGTCCTTTGAGGGCAACTAGCCTACCTCTCACCTCCAGTAAGCCCCACACAGTGGGATTGCTGAGAGGTGGACACTGGCCACGCCCCCTTTCTCCACCACTCTATAAACGCACCTCCTGGCACGCTCTTGGTTGGGGGATGAAGTCCCCTTTCCTCCTGAGGGTCCCCGGGGGCCAACTAGCCCACCTGTTACCTCCAGTAAGCCCCATAAAGCTAGATTGCTGAGAGTGCTCAAAGGCCACGCCCCCTTTATACACCACTCTGCAAACGCGGCTCCTGGCGCACTGCTGCTCGGGGGATAAAGTCCTCTTGTGTCCTGAGGTCCTCAGGACACAAGAGGACCTCATCGTCCCACCAGCAGTGCGCCAAGAGGCTCGTTTGCAGAGTGGTATAAAAAGGGGCATGGCCTCGGACCACCTCTCAGCAATCCCACTGTGTGGGGCTTACTGGAGGTACGTGCATGGCTAGTTGGCCTCCAGGGACACTCGGGAATGAAGGGGACTTGATCCCCCAACCCAAAATGCACCAGGAGGCACGTTTGCACAAGGGTGCAGGGAGGGGGCGGGGCCTCCTGCAACACCGGCTTTTCTTTTTCTTTTGTTTTTGGAAGGGGGGCTGTGTGGCCCCCCTTCCCTTAATTATTTTTGGGTCCTGAGGACCCCATCCCCCAGGGCCTCAGCATTTTATCTGTTTTAAAAAAAAAAAAACAGAAAGGGGCAGCGTGGCCCCCCTTCCCTGGGCCACTTCTGGCCTCGGGGACCCCATCCCCCGGTGCCTGGCCAGCCTGGAGCTTTTTGGGGGGAGGAGGGCCACGTGGCCCCCCTTCTGAGGCCAGTTATGGCCCCAGGAACCCATCCCCTGGGGCCCGTCCTTATTAGAAAAAGAAAATGGGAAGGGGGCAGCATGGCCCCCTTTCCCTTGTCCACTATTGGCCCCGGGGACCCCATCCCCGGGGTCTGGCCTCGTTTTGGTTTTTTTATGGGAAGGGGGCCGCGTGGCCCCCCTTCCCTGGGCCACTATTGGCCCCGGGGACCCCATCCCTCGGGGACTGGTATCTTTTTTTTATTTTTTTATTAGGGGAGGGGGCTGTGTGGCCCCCTCGCCTGGGCCACTTCTGGCCATGGGGACCCAATCCCCCAGGGCCTGGCCTTCCATTTTTTTTTTAAATAAAAAAATTAATTAAAAAGGAGGGGGCCGAGTGGCCCCCTCCCGGTCCACTTCTGGTCCCGGGGACCCCATCCCCCGGGGACAGCTGTCAAGTTGGGGACCATGGGGGGAGCCCCGATGCCCCCACGGTCCCTGCTGGCTCCACAACTCCTGCGGGAGCCGGCATTGCTTTTGGGCAAGGGGCTGCTAACATGCAGCTCCCCTTGCCAATAGCTACTACTGCTGCTTCATGGAAGCGAGAGCAGGTTTCCTGCTCTCGCTTCCATGAAGCAAAGCAGAAGCTTGCAATGACAGGGCGGGAGCCGTGCTCCCATCCTACCATTGCAAACGGCATTGTCCCAGGGGTGGGCACCCCGGGACATTGCAGGAGCAAGCCCTGGGGGTAGCGGTCCCCAGGGCCATCTAGGGCTCAAGGTGGGGGCCTCGTGGCCCCCCTCCCATCATGTTTGAAGCCTTGGGCAGGTGGTGGTCCCCAAGGCTTGGGGGGGCCAGCGAGGCTGCCCCTCGATAATCAAAAAAGCCCCGGGGAGGTGGTGGTCCTCGGGGCTTTGGGGGGCCTGTGAGGCCCCCCGCAAATAATTAACGAAAGCCCCGGGGAGGTGGCGGTCTCCGGGGCTTGGGGGGGTCTGTGAGGCCCCCCACCCACTAAATAACAAAGCCCTGGGGAGGTGGCGGTCCCCGGGGCTGCGGGGGCTGTGTGCCCCTGCGCACAATTAAACAAAGCCCTGGGGAGGTCCCTGGGGTTTGGGGGGGCCTGGGAGGCCCCCCACTCCTAACTAAACAAGCCCCGAGGAGGTGGCAGACCCCAGGGCTGCGGGGGCCTGTGTGGCCCCTGCATATATATACATATTGCCACCGGGACCTGGCCCGCAGGGGGCTCATTAAAACGAAGCGCGGGAGCCTGCCCTTTGTTTTGTTTTTTTTCCTCGGCTGGATTCGTGCACCCAGCGTGAATTCGGCTGATTAAAAAAAAAATTGCTTTTTTTGGCCCTGGGGGTCCTTGTGGGACCCCCTGAGCAGGCCTGGGGGTCAGTGTGTTTCTGCCCTGCCACCTTTTCTTGTTTTTTAACCTTTATTTTCCTGTTTTCTTGTGACTTGGTTACCGAGTTACAAGATGGCTGCCAACACATTCTGGTTTGGAGTGTTGGCAGCCAATCAGAATTAAGCTCGTGCTCGGGAGGATTCGCGAATCCTCCCCGGTGCTCAGATATATACATTTTTATTTTTTGAATTTCTCAGGAACTACTGAACGTATTTACACCATTTAAAAAATAAAGGGCGCTTTCTGAACCAAGAGCTACATTTTTGCCAAATTTGGTGTAATTCTGTTCAGCAGTTCAGGCTGTAGCCTGTTCCAAAATTTCCTATGGAAGTTAACAAGGGGAAAATGCGTTTTGGGACCCCCTTTTTTCTCGGCCTCCGCTTGACGAATCACCCCGAAACTTTCAAGACAGGAGCTGACCGGAGCTGGTCATTTGTTTGGAAAATTTCGCGAAGATTCGTCAAATGGCGCTAAAGATATTGGCAAAAGAAAAAACACTTTTTGAATAGAATCAAGGTACTAACTATACCTACCTACTGGCGACCGCCAGTAGGTAATATATATATATATATATATATTCACTGAAAAAACCATAGGTTTCAGGCACGTTATAGTTAGAAATTAGCATTTAAAAAACCTTACAAATTCACTGAAAAAACCATAGGTTTTAGGGACAGTTATAGTTAGCTGGACATTGCACTCGTACAAAACCCGTGAAATTCCCCCGTTATAGTTAGTTCAGCTAACAATAACTCGCGCCCCCGCAATGCACTGCTGATGACGTCACATATTACATCACTCATGTACTTCTGGCACACACAGTCATCGAGCCAGACTCCGACACCGCTTTTCCAGTGATTCAGTAAGCTTCTTATTTTTCAAAATTCATGGCTGTAACGCGTTTCGGCAGGATCCCCTGCCTTGTTCATATATATATATATATATATATTCAGCCGTGAGTTTCAAGTGAAAGCAGACTCAGTAGCACTCCCAGTACATTCTGGTATCAATGTGGTCCATCTATTCAAAATTTCAGTTGTTCCAGTGGAGCAAAGCTTATTAATGTCACCCTACCAGCTACCTAGGAGCAGGGCATTTATCTATTTACTGCTCCTTCCATTTTCGCATTACTTTGTTACAATATTTATTTGGTCCTTCTACGTTTCTTAATTTCTTTCCTCTCTTTCATTGTTATCCAATTTTTTTTAATTACCTTCATAGTCATGGTTATGAAGATATGTTTATCTTTACTGGGTGTTTCTTTCGGTTTGGTGAGCATTATTTAGCCTCACCTGATTTGTACAGCAGTTTCTGGCAGTTCGATCGCTCCTTGCAGTGATTATATCTTTGAGTGATTTTTCTCATGTTGTTTTCTGTTCCTCAAACAAGAATGTTAGGCGAATTCTTATATCTTGATGAAGTATAAAGACTTACAGTACATTTATAATACCGTTGTGCTGCCAATAAGACTAGGGGCCAGATGTACGTAGGTGATCATTTGCAATTACCAAATAGCAAATTTTTGTAATTCACTATTTGTTAATCCAAAGCACCCATGTACAAATGTATATATTACACATTTTGCGATTCCCAAGGGGTTACAAATAGACCTTTCTAATGACCATTC
Source organism: Calotriton arnoldi (assembly GCA_963921515.1). NCBI lineage: Eukaryota > Metazoa > Chordata > Amphibia > Caudata > Salamandridae > Calotriton > Calotriton arnoldi. The sequence goes on from CAWUFW010012459.1 coordinate 27,713, forward strand.
ATGAGGTAGGTCTTGGTTTGCGACCCATTGGGAATCACAAAATTCACAGGGATGGTGACCTACAGGATTCAGACCACCATGTCTGTGATTGCTTTTCAATAAAGTTTAATGCAGCCCGTTCTCCTTTAAGGAAAATGGGATGCGTTTCAAAAAAAAAATGAAAAGTTTTCTTTTCATTTTTTAAGAGTAGCCAGTGGTCCATGGGACCACTGCCTGCTCTCAAAAACTGTTTTTACAAACATTCACAAAGGGAAAGAGGTCATTTGGGGGTCCATTCCCATTTGCGAATGGGTTACCACCGACTTGAAGTTGGTGTTAAATTGCGAATGTTTTGTGACTGCATGTCAGTCTCAAAGCATTCATACATGTCACTGAGATTCGCTATTAGAATGAGACATAATAAACACTCCCCTTCCTAATACCAAACCGCAAACTCAAATTGCTATTCTGTAACAGGTTACGAATTGCAATTGGGCATGTGTACATTTAAAAATGCCTTTTTGCATTCACAAATGCCCAGATTCTGCAAATTGGGACATTTGCGAATGTAAAAAAAGATTTGTAAATCTGGCTCCATGTTCTTTATCAAACGCGTTTCTATGCTTTGGGAAGATATCCAACATGATTCTCTCATGTTTTTTAGGGAGTGCCAATTCTCTGTACTAATGATGGCATGTATCCGAATGATTACTATTTCTTCAATAACAAACCCTAGCCGGCAGACGTGGGACGGACCATCCACACCAATCCAGTTCCTCAACTGTGCCACCACCTGTCGATTGGAACACCTACATGCAGGTGTTCCAATCCGCACGTGTGAAACCACAATACATGACGTCACACAACACATCTTCCCCTTAATATTAAAGAGAAATAACAAAATTTAAGCGCAAATACAATGATGAAAATTAACTAGAACTTATCTCTACACAGATTTCCCAAGGATAGCAGAGAAAGAAAAATATTAGGTAGAGAAAAGATACAGTAACAATGAAACACAATAGGAATACACTTTTATATCCTTCCGCACAGCACGAGGTCGCGCACATCAAGGATTCCTCGTGCGAGCCGTTGTCCGCTCGAATTCCTCGCTCGTGGCAATGTAGATGCACCTGCCGCTGCCTGAAGTAATAGTAAGATTTAAATTTAAAGTATACTTGCGGCATGCAGCAAGCTTCTAGATGTCTACGCTTGAAGGTCGCTACTCCCAGGCAACAAGTTGAAGTTCTCTTGTACTACACGTGGGATGGCTGGGGTTTCTAGCTCGTCGCTAACTTTGTAATGATGGCACGTACCCGAATTATTAGCGGTACTATTTAATAAATTATAAACCCAAGCCGGCAGACGCGGGCGAAGCATCCGCACCTCTCCAGTTCCTCACCAACTGCTCCACCGCCTGCAGATTGGGAGAGAGGGGGGCAGACCAAGCAGAGACCCAATTGTGGGTGAAAAAGGCAGCTTTATTGAAACAGGTGCACATTACAAATTACCATACCTGGCAACTGCCTTACAAAACTAAAACCTCGCTATACATCCAACAACTGACCCCTGGTCCTAACCCCGCCCCTACGATCCCCTCAAACATGCCCCCACCCTGCCATTAACATATTTACAACATTACAATGTATTGCAGTTAAAAATGTGCCTTACTATTAAACCAACCTCTCATACCTGCCTTTCTGAAACTGTAACTAACAAAACGTCTATAACTGAACCTTAAACTACCTGCCTACCCTTTTCCTACCCCTGTTCACAACTTCCAACGCTAACCACAAACTTCTGCCAACCCAGGCCAACTTTTGAAAACCCCGCCATGCACCTGTTCCAAGCGCCAATACATCTGAAAAACCCCTGCACACCTGTCCCAATCAAAGGTAGCCCATAGAAAATGTCAAGACACCATACATAACTGCCCAGATAAACCAATTGTTATGAGGGATGGGTGGGAGGGGCACAAACTAAAGGGCCCCACTACTGCTCCTAGCCACCAGGTCACCAAACCTAAAATGGTGGCTGGGATCCGACCCCGCAAAACTTTATAATTGGGCTGCATTTGGGCTATCCCCTGCAAAGCCCAAAATCACAAAATGGCCGGTGCTTGGCCAGCCCAACCCCTCCCAAAATGCACTCAAAGCCCGCCAACATGATGCCCATCTGAACGGGCAAGTTAACGCAGCGACAGCTGCCTGTAGCAATACCCATTTACCCAGTCCCTTCTGGTCTGTTTTGGACTTTTGTAACCATATCTGCACCCCCAAACTGCGCGGAACCACATCTTCCCAATTCACCCCCCCACCCTTCTTGTCCCCAATAGCTCCGATACCCTGAACGCTCCAAAAAACATCCACACCATCAATGTGAAAAACATGCAAGTCTCAAAATCATCCGTAAAAATCCCTGGCAATGTCTCCAGCACCCAACCCAGCAGACGCTACGATAATGGTTTCCGCAAATGCTTCTTCTGACCATGTTCCCTAGCCCAACCCTCCAAAATTCAGGATCCTAGTTCGCCTGCCGATGGCGGGTAGCCCCATAGCAGCTTACCCACAAAAGCAATCCCCGCCAGCTTTCCAACAATTGTGACTCTGGACAAACCTTTATCAACGAGATCCAGAATGAATTGTATGACATCTTCCACTCGTTGTCCACTTTCGACGTGCCTCTGGGCATCTGAAAGCAAAAACTCCTTCCAGGCTAAACTGTAAGCTACCCTGGTTGACTTGGCCAGCGACCCTACCACCAGTTGTAGTATCCTTTGTTGCCTACGTACCACAACTGCTGCGGTATTGGCATCGGAGTCCTGTCGGCTAGCCCACGGAATCTCCCCCACTGCGAACAAGACAGAGTATCCGCTATGTCATTGTCCACACCCGGCACGTGTAATGCTCTGAAAGCTATGTCATGTCGCAAACAACCTAGGACAAAAACTCTCTACAACTTCAAGACCTGCTCATTCCTTGCTGACTGGCGATTCACTATTTCAACTACCGCCATGTTATCTACCCTGAAAGTCACTTTCTTATGTGCCAGTTGTTCTCCCCATAACGTCACTGCAACCACTAAGAGAAGAAACTCAAGGAAGGCAATTCTCCTGCCCCCATCTCTCCAGTGTACAGGCCATTGTTCAGCGCACCACCTCCCTTGCCAAAATAAGCCAAAACCCATGCTGCCTGCTGCATCAGAAAATATTTGCACGTCCCACATCAAGATTCCTCTCTTGCAAGCGGAATCCCGTTGAAAGACTGCAAAAATACCCTCCACATTCTAAAATCCTCTTTCACACCTGCAGAGAGTCGTACGTGATGGTGAGGTAACCATTGCCCTGACAGTGCGCGCCCACACCTCCTACAGAATGTCTTTCCTACTCTCACTAATCTGCACGCAAAGTTGAGATGGCCCAACAGGACTTGAATCTCTTTGACCTTCACTTTGTCACGCGCTAGCATGTTATTCAGCAATTCCAACATCTTCGTTTTCTTGTCGTCTGGCAAGCGCGCCCACATTGCCCTTGAATCAATTTAAATTCCTAAAAAAGACAGTGCCGTGGTAGGGCCAATTGTCTTTTCCAGTGCCAGGGGCACCCCAAGCTCCCCCATCAGCTCTTTGAAGTTTTCCAGAGCCTCCTGGCACTCCGTGGTGCTAGGGTATCCCACAAAGAAGAAATCGTCCATATAATGTCTCACTAATCGGTGTCCTGTGCGCTGTGAAATCAGCCATTGAAAGAATGTACTGAAGCACTCAAATAATGCGCATGACATAGAGCAGCCCGTCGGTAATGCTTTGTCCACGCACCATTTCCCCTCGAAATGTATGCCCAGAAGACCCCAATCAACTGGATGGACTGGAAGCAAACAGAAAGCTGATTTTATGTCGCATTTTGCCATTGGTGCAGCTGCGCCCGCCGCCACCTCTAGTGACATGGCCACGTCAACTGATGAATATGAAACTGTAGCCTCTTTCTCATCAATAAAGTCATTGACTGAGCACCCCTCTGGCCATGATAAGTGCTGAATTAGCCGAAACTGACCCGGATCCTTCTTTGGAACCACTCCAATGGGTGAAACAATCAAGTTCTCGATAGGCCAATTGTTGAATGGCCTGGCCATTCTTCCCTTCTTCACTTCTTTGTCTAATTTCTCTTGGACTATTTGCTTGTGTTCTTTTGCAGACTGTTGATTCTCCGCCCACCTCCTGTGCCTAGGACCTGTGTACCCCAAGCGAAACCCCCATCTGAAACCCTCCCTCAAATTTTTTGCTGCCCCCAGGTCCTCGTAACCCTGCAGCCCTGAATCTACCCTTTCTGGATTAACCGGAGTACGAGCCTTTTGGCCCAGCCCCCTGTGCGCCCTAGCTCCCCGTGCACCTGTAAACTGTTGTTGTTGACCCCCTGCGCTGGCTCCTCCCTGTTGCCACTGATGGCTTCCCGGGTGGCATCCCCCATTGCCCCAAAGCAGTTGACCAACGCATGTCGCCCCCGCACTTTGAGCATCCGTGGCAGAATTTACAAAACTCTCGAGTGCACATACGCTTGTTGAAGTCCCAACATGCCCCCTTGCTCCTGTCTGACCTCTACCAGTACTCCCCACCCCCCGGGTGGGTCCCCCCTGAAAGGGCCGGTAAACTATTGGGAGTCCACTGGCTGTAAAGATGGTTTTACCCCCTTTAGCCGCCCCATGGTGTGTTGTCACAAATCGGTGTCTAACTCCCCCCATTTTGCTTCTGGGTCCCACGTCATGCATGCTCTAAACTCTTCGTTGTACTGTGCCCAAGCGTATCGCCCCCCACTGTAAGTTGAGCTTTCCGAATCACATCCATGTATTTAAATAGAGCTACACAACGCTCTGGATATTTTTTACAATAAACACTCGCATATATCAAAAACGCTGCCGTACAATTCTCTATTATCAAGGGGACCCTCGGCCGCTTGGCCAATTCGTATTCCACTTCTTTTGCTCGCACCTCTCTATGCAGCGGCTTAGGCATTTCTACATATCCCCCCTTCGAAATGCGCTCTTTAGTGGCTAGCATCAAGTGTGCTCCCAGCAGTTTAGTCACACCCATGTACAGGAGTTCTTTAAACTTTAGTTCTTTGCCCTCTGGTTTTTCTTTTCCCTACTCAGTTGATTCGCCTTCTTTGCTTGCCTTCTTTAAGCCTGTATCCTTCTCTGTTTTACTCCCCCCTGCGCTACCCCGTAGTCTGCCCACACCTATGTCTGTGACATACCTACCTTTCCGTAACCTACCCCCCTCCACTTCCTGTCCCTCCCCTCCCCTATGCCCACCGATACCATTACCAGCTTTATTTTCACACCTTTTGCCTTACCTGGCTCCAAGGAGGGTGCCCATGTAGTTGCAGTCCGCCTCGCCAGTGGCCCCGTGCTAACTGATGGCTTTGCTGGCCTCCCCGCAGGTCCGACACCTTCTGTGGTATCTGAAACATACTAGTAGACACGTTAATTTGTCCCCCCTTCCCGTCTTCTTCTTTGCGTAACTCGCCCTCTTCCAGGCTTTCCTCATCAAAATCTAACTCCTCCTGACCCATCACTTGATGCCATTTGCCCTGTGTCTCCACCCTATTGTCCCTACTAGACCCTCTTCCAGTTCCTGGTGGTGCTGACTGCACCCGCCAGTACTCTGCCAGCCCCACTGTCCATTTGCTCTGGCTCTCCTTTGTCCCTGCAGGCCACTGCGGCCTGCCGTGTGCTGGGGCCAGCGAGGTCGCTCTGGGCCTACATATGCTGGCCACGAAGGGTTCCCCCGCCGGTAACGGGCGCACCGCTCTAGGCTCCACCCTCCCTTCTCCTCGGCACCAGTAAGCCACTCCCAGCTCTGCCGAGTCTGTTCCGGCGCGTTGATCCCTCACCTGAAAAACAAAGGTTTTGTCTGGTGTGCTGGGCCTACGGACAACGCCCTTCTGTTCTAGTCTCCTCTTTTTGCCTAGCCGTGCCCCACTTTCTGCCCCCCCTAACCCTATTGTTGAAACCCCGGCTGCTTCACTGTTGCTGAACCCCCATTCCTCGTCTCCGCTGCATTCCAGCATGGCAGCAATGCACGCGGATGCCGGGCCCTGCACCCGGTTCTGCCCAGGCCCCCCAAAACTTGGCTGGCCCGATGGGCCCGACGCTCCCGGCACCAACAAGTCGAGCCGCCCAGCCTCACTTAGAAGCCACATCGCCTCGAGGACACAGAGGTCTTCCATTGGTAAGACTACCTAATGATATTCCTGTTAACGCACGCTGTCAAAAAATTCTGACGCGCCAAAAACTAATAGACCCTACTACTGCTCCCAGCCACCAGGTCACCAAACCTAAAATGGTGGCTTGGAGCCGACCCCGCAAAACTTTATAATTGGGCTGCATTTGGGCTATCCCCTGCGAAGCCCAAAATCACAAATTGGCCGGAGCTTGGCCACACCAACCCCTCCCAAAATGCCCGGGGCAGACCTCCCTGCGCTCGGCTGCCCCCCAAGAGCCCCATTGGAACACCTACATGAAGGTGTTCCAATCCGCACGTGGTGGAACAATAGAAGACATCACAACACAACATCTACAGTTATATTTTAATAATTTAAATCATTAAATGGCTGGATAATGTTTTACTTGTATGTTTTCCATGTGTGTCTAATTTATTTGAGTGCTATAGAAGACGATAGTAGGATGAATTACATTTCTAATCTCTATTCCTATTTTTCAAAAGTAGATTTATTTTGAATAAACTTAAACAATACAGAAACGCAGAAAAACAATCTTGTTACATAAAATCGGCTAGTTATATGCTGCGGCACCCTCACTTTGCAATAGAATTTTTTATTAATATAAGCATTTTTTTTAAATGTCTTATTTCGACAACTTGCACTAAATCAGCTGCTGCGTTTCACGGTGTGTTTCAGTCATTTATTTCTCATTCTGTTTTTTTTTTTTACTGGTTATTTTTAAATTTTAGGTTGTTGTGGGTACGCTCCCAGAATATAACAACGATTTATCTTCTTGACCATTATTACTCAAATATTTCACTCATTTGGCTGCACATATTTTCTTCAATCAGATTTTTCATGTTATACTGACACAACATCACAACAAAAATCAGGAGTGGGTAACAACGGCATGAAAAAACAGGCGGCTAGAAAGATGTAAAGTCTCAACGGAAGATGCTAGGGAATCTCTGTACCCCGAAGCTGTGCTTCCTGCAACTGAAAAAAGTGAAACTAATAGGTGATAAATATAGATTGAATCATATGGAGTACAGTCAGGTTAAGTTTGCAAAAAGGTACTGTACAATGTAGACAGAGGTATTATTAGAGTTTTGCTTGTGTGTTGGTATGCGGATTTGTTGCCGTGTATAATAAGTTTCCTCTTTGGTCATTTGTTGAGGGCAGCCACTGAACCTACTGCCGCAGATGAACTATGCTTTGTGTTGAGTTGTCAGTGTCCGGACCGGGGCAGTGCATCACAGGGCTAATCTCACTGGCTGCCAACTGACTGAAAGAACGGGCATAATAAATGTCCCTCTTTAGGGGCTTGAAAGAGTTGCCAATTAGAATCACGGTGGATAGCCTGTGCCTTCACTTAGATGTGGGCTTCCCAGGCAGTTTGGAGTTGAAATACACATTTCTTTTTCTGGACCACCTGCAGAGTAGATTGTGATGTGTTTTTTCAAAGTGATTCTACTGCGTGGACTGACACGTGTGGCATTCACAAATTGTGTTTTTCTTCATATGTTATTATCCACTTTCATTTGAAATTCCCTTCACCTTTATGGCTCACCTAGCCATACTATCAACCTTTACCTCCTGTGACATCTTTTGTACAGTGCTGCAGAATTCCCAATCCTGCCACAGGATTCGTTTTTCTACTGCTCATTGTACTTCTCAACTACACTCTGTGACAAATTGGGTTATTGGTTGAGGGGGTGAAACCCTACAAAAGGAGCAACCACAATCTATGTCAGGGTAAGGCACAAAAAAATCCCAAATAAACCTGTGATCAACCCTCTGATAGCTTGGCACAGAGCAGGCAAGTATAACTTAGAGGCGATGTGTAAATTATTTATGCAGCATTTTAAATAGCAATAACGTGAAAACAAAGCAAAAGAAAAATCCCACACCAATTTAGAGAACTAGAGGAAACTTTAATAAATAAATCAAGACTAAAAAAACAAAAAAACAATCAGGAGAAGTGGAGATATGAAATTGAAATATTTAAGTGAAAATAGTGCCAAAAAACCCAAAGTGCCACTGTTGTCTTTCTGGTCGTGCAAGACCAGGACAAAGTCACAAGTTCATGCTGACTGTGATGGAGTGCGGGTCTGATACAGGGGCCAGGTTAGTCCTGGAGATGAGTTACCTTCTCATTCCAGCGCAAAGAGTCACTTTGCGGTGGAGGGCACCGCAAGGAGCAGGGATGCATAGCGGACAGTCGCCGATGTAGCACAAAGAGCAGACCTGGCGTTGCTGATGATTGTCGCTTTAGTGCAAATATCTTGTTGTGGTCACGGATGGTCAGGCCGGAGCTTTGTGTTGGTGCTCCCTGTGAGCATTTGAAGCTGTATCGCGGAGGGTTGGGCTGACGGCACTCCGCGTCATTGGGCTGTGCGAGCAACAAGGCTTTGGCGCCAATGAACCCGTTCGCTCTGAACAGCAGGCCAGCAGACTAGCCCTGGGAGTCACTCTGGGAGCCCTGGGTTCAGGTGCAGGTCCAAATCCCTCGGACTCAGGCAAGAGGGCAGCAGGGCATCAATCCAGCAAGGCAGTGGTCAAACAGGGCAGCAGTCTAACAGAGTGGCAGTCTTTTCAGCAGTACAGCAATACTTTGTCTTGGCAGAGTCTCCACAGGTCCAGAAGTGTACTGAAGAGTTGGTATCCAGGGTTCAATATTTATGCTTGGTGCCTCCTTTGAAGTGGGAGATGCTTCTGGAGGTTTTTCTCTGAAGGGGCCTCTTTTGAAGAGGGAGAAACTTAAAGAGGGTTTCCTCTGAAGTTCACAGGTTTCCTGCCTCCCCTGCCCTGGCTCCAGACTAACTACATGGGGTATGCAGCCCTTTGTATGGAGGCAAGACACAGCCTATTCAAGTGTCAGTAGGTTTGTGCCCAGCTCCACCCTACCATCCAGGCGCACCTCAGTTCTCTAATGTGTGTGGCTGTCTAGGAGGAATACAAAAAGCCCAACTGCCAGCTACACCCAAGCCATGGGACCCATACACTGGTTAAAGGTACCAAATGGCTAAGGCAGGAAAATGGCAACTTCTAAAAGTGTTTTTTTCAAAATTGTAACCAAAATTCTGACTTCACCATAAGGTTCCAAAGACACAAAACATGAACTGGTCACCTGTTCCCATTTTGAAGTTACAGCTTATTGAATGTAAGAAGGTAACTCCAATGTTATCCTATGGGAGATGTAGGCCTTGCAATAGTGAAAAAATAAATTCACTAGTTTTTCACTACCAGGACATGGCAAATTTAAAAGTGCATGTCAAACATGTTTAAATGCACTGTACCCTGCCCTCTGGGCTGTCCATGGCCTACCCTAGGGGCAACGTATATGTGTTAAAAAGAAAGGGTTGGGCCTGGTAAAAGGTTTATTTTGCCAGGCTAACATGGCAGTTTAAAACTGAACACACAGGCTGCAATGGCAGGGCTGAGACATGTTTAAAGGGCTACTTAAGGGGATGACACAATCAGTGCTGCAAGCCCACTAATAACATTTAATTTACAGACCCTGGGCATACATAGTGCCACTTTATTAGGGACTTACAAGAAAATTAACTATGCTAAATGGATATAAGCCAAATCTATCATGTTTTAGGGAGAGAGCTCAATCACTTTAGCACATGTTAGCAGAGGTAAAGTGCACAGAGTACAAAGGCCAGCAAAAATGAAGTCAGGAAAAAAGGATGGTTGAAAGCACAAAGTTAGGGGAACTACCACGCCAAGGAGGCCAGGTCCAACTTTCTTCTATCAATGGGCATCTTGCAAGGCTGTATTGTGGGTTGCCTTCTCCTTTTGCTATACATCGCCTTAGTGAAATTCTCTCCTCCTTCAGATTTTCCTACCTTCATTCTGGGGATAGTGCAAACTTATTTTTAGATCTGGTGTGACAGCACAGTTGTCTGGTGACATATTGTTACTAAGTCTTTAAAATGTACATAAAGGGGTCGATTCCGATTCGGGCCGGAAATTTCTCCGACCGAGCCGGACCCGGAGAGATTTCCGACCGAATCGGACCCATGCAGTCCGACCGAACGAGTACGATGCGCACGTATGCCATCGGACCCGAGTCGGTCGGACTCCCAGTGAAGTCAATGGGAGCCGGTCGGTACAACGCGTACGCGGGCTCCCATTGACTCAATGGGTGCGAGTCGGACAAGTGCGCCCCCTACAGCGGGTGCGCGGCGAGCGATTTGCGCCCGTACACGCATAGGTAGGGGGACCCATGGGTCCCCCTGTGTGCAACTCGCGCGGCTACGCGTACAGGGGGTCCGACACGGACCCCCAAAGTACGGCTCCGACAGCTCTTTCGAGCCGGAGTGCGCGGCTCGGTCGGACTGCTCGCGGCGCGCATCGTACTTACCCGGCCGGGAACGTCTCCATTGCGCGGTGCGAGTCGGAGTCCGAGCGAGTTGGTCGGTGCGGTTCGAGCCGGGAACGAGTCGGTCGGAGCGGTCGGGACGCCCGGACGAGTCGGTCGGCGAGTCGCATCGTACTCGCTCGGCCGGACCCGCGTACGGTTCGGTCGGGAAACAGGGCTCCGAATCGGATCCGGTAAAGCCGAATCCGATTCGGAGCCCTACCGGCCGAGATCGGAATCGGCCACAAAGTGTGTGTTGGCTGTACCTAGAGATTAATTACCCTAACACTTCATGCTGTTAGTTATTTGGTGTATATTTCTGCCTTCCAGGAAGTGCTTCCACTGCAATGTAGGAGGAAACATTTGACATCTGAACAGTGCTTGAATGACAGAATATTGTAAACAAAAATATCACCTGACATGAATTTTGCAACATATATCTCCACAGGAAGTAACATCATTGCATTTCACAAAATCTATTTGCACAGGGAGGGATGTCACTGATTTCTTTCTAAGCCCATCTTCTAAGCCAGGCAAGAGAATTAATTTTGTTCAAACATTTCCATAGGAAGTGACGTCACAGCATTTCTCAGCATCCCTCTGTAGTGGAAGTTACATCACTGATTTCCCACCAAAAGAAGTTTTGAAAGAAGAATCCAGGCATGCAGTCTTCTTTCCCTCTTATCCATTTCCACAGAAAGTGACATCACTGCATTTCCCATTTCCATATATACTGGAAATGACACAACATTCTGTCGTCTCCCTATTTGATTCAAGTCCTAAGGGCGTCCTACCAAGGGGCATCCACCGCAAAGGGTGGGCAATGTAAAGGCATTGCCTGTTTGGGCCTGTTATGACTAGGAAGAGCAATGGGACAGAACCTCTGTGCCCCTGAAACCTACAAGATAATATATAATTATGTTCCTCACCAAGTACAATATACTGCCAATCTCCACAAACTCAAACAGCATCTTCACAATGCATAGACCCAACCTCATACACATCCAGCTAACTACCACCGTCCCTCAATCTACAGAAATTACATTTCAAACTTTCGATGTGCAGCAGTTAAACCACCAGTGCTCCCATACCTCATCACCTATCACAAGCTTGATGCCTTTTTCATCATATAAACATAGTTTTAACCCACATTCTCATACATCATAGACATACTTCTCCAAGGCTACAGCATCCATCATATGGACCATGCACATAAGAATGGAGAAGGCCTCACTGTCATCCATAAGTATGCCTAGTCATGCACCCTTTTCAAGCAAGTGATACTAAAATCCAAGGAGCTACTGGTGTGTCACTTACCACTCTCTGCAGCTAAGACCACAATCTTTCATTTCATGTACTGGCCTCCCAGGTAGAACAAGAACTTAATTGATGAACCCACACCACCTTCATAGACAACTTCAAACTTGCAGACAACACAATCTCAACAAGAGACAGCCTACTGAACCTTATCAGCACATTCAATGTGGTAGAGCTTGTCACCCAACTAGCACTCTCCAAATGCCACATACTAAATCTAGTCTTCTCAACATCACCAGCAATCCATTGCAAACCACCAACACCGTTCAACTGGACCAGCCACCTTGCCATCCATATCTCCCTTTCCCTGCTCAGTGTCTTACCAACAAACCAAGGTCATCCTGAAAGAGAAGCCAAACCTTCGGTTCACTTGAAGACTTCTCCATTGAAAACCTAATGTTTAACGCACCTCTCACCCTGCCAACTGCATGTCTGAGGCCAATACCCTTCTAAATGATTTTAACACTTTCTGAATCTCTAGACTCCAAATAAAAAACTGAAATGCAGAATAAAATCTTCAGCACCCTGGAACTCTAAAGACCTTGCTGACAATAAGCACTCTGTCCACAGACAGGAAATAGAATAAAACAAAACTTCCAATCACCTCATAGCACCAAAGTCCCTATGCACAAAACACAGTCAGCTCTTCACATCAGCCAAAGCAAAGCCCCACCATCGTTAATGAAGGCAACAACATAAGCTGAATGCTTTTCAAGACAATCAATCACTTCATCAGCAACTTTACTGGCACTTCTATTCCACACTTCACAGTAAGTACAATGCATTGCATCTCTTCCATAGAAGATCCGACAGCACATCGACAAACCAAGTGTGCCTCTCCACTTACTCCGACTCCTTCTTGTAGAATCTCATAGTAGTCATCCTTCAAAGCCCTATCTCTCACAGATATTGTGACATTCTCAACTCCCTCAAAACCACTTCGTATGCAGATGTCTTACTCTCGTCTTCATCAAGGTTCTCTCTAGGAGAGTTCTGTCACTTCTACTCACCTTTGTCAATGCCTTCCTCACTTAAGCATCTTCCTTGAAGCTCTAATGACAGGCCAGATCCTACCACCCCTAAAGACACCAACATTATACCCTGATGACCTTGTCAATTACTTGCCTATCACACATCTACCCTTTCTTAGACAGATCATCTTAAAAGCAGTCTACACTTGACTCCAAGATCACGCCAATGCTAACCATCTCTTTCACTCTCTGCAAAGTCGTGTTATATCCATCTCCCTGGCAGCATGAGGTACCATGTTGGCAGTCTGACCCTGTGAAAGACTAGAGTGAGCATTGTACACTCTGCTCCTGTCCTACTCGGCTGACAATTCCCTTTCAGCCTTCCTATTGGCAGGTATTGGTATCCTGATGTGGTTAAGGTCCCTGTGTTTTCTGCTGAGCCTGAATGGTTCTTTAACAAAGACAATGTGGCATTCATGTTCAAGTATTAGCCCTGGTGTGTATGTTTAATGCACGTTTGTGGGCATTGTGTGCTAGCTTTATTTTTAAGGTGGATTAAAGTTCATGAGGGCACAGGTTTTGTCTATAATTTGTGCTACGTTGGAGATGTGATGAAGACATCAGAGGTGCTGACATTGCTGCTCATATTGAGAGAAAATGTCAGAATCACCAGTGGAATTCCTGGTGTTGAGATGATATTTATTGAGAAGGGATTGATGAGAAGCTCTTTTACATTAAATGTTATGGTAACGTTGCTGGCCTGTTGGCAGTGCTGTAATGTTGCTATAAATCTGTTAGGTGGTGTTTGTAATATCAGTGGAAAGGTTGAACTGTATTTCAAAAACTATTGCAAGTTTGAGGTGCTAAAACTGTTAGTGATGGCCCATTAGAAGGCACTGCTTTTCCCTCTTGAAGATATGGAAGATCCTTGCCAGAGCTCTTAGATTTCGGCCGTTGATCTGGATCACACTGTTCAGTTTTTTACTTGTTTGTTATATACAGACTGTGGGAGTTTGAAATGACTGTTGCATAGAGTTCGTGACCACCCTTAATTGGGACACTTTTAGTGATGTGAAGACTTTTACAAAAATGTGTAGGCAGTGCTTGTGATGGTAGGGAAGAGGTGCAGATTTTATACGCTATTATAGTAGATATTGGCCATATTCATGCAGTGTTTCATTTTTAATGTTTTGTGTGGCTGTGAATGCTGGGTCACCTATTATAATGCTAAGAGGACTCGCTCTCATTTATGGATTTTCACAGTGCATCCTCACATGGTACATGTGCTCAATACTAGAATGTGTAGAGTATTTCTGGCATTTCCCAGGAGTATTTATGGAATTATTTTGTGAATTCTAAATCCTCACGTGAATAAACGTTTTTGTATGGGTAAATGCAACAGATTTACGCCTACACATGTGTAAATACTTTGAAATAGGGCACTTGCACGTAACACAATAACATTTCTTTTCATTCTAAGGAAAAAATTCTTTCCCATGGAGGAGCCGATACCTTTACACCCTCACCATTAGTGGCCTGGTTACCTCACCATTCCCACCTTAGATACCCATTTGCTCTTGTCATTGACAGTGATACATCTGTAAAAGTATCCAGGGCTGGAGTGTTGATATCCACAAACTCACACGTCTGTGGCTTACCACTTACTTTCTAAGTCAACCCTGCCCTGGAATATCTAGTCCCCACTAGAACCAATTTGTAAATACACAAATGACACCAAAGTGTGATACCTCTGAACAAATACATTTGCCTTGACAAGACATTTATTTGTGCAAGTCCACATTAGGTGCATAAATGGCATTGTGAATTGATCCAATGTGTTCCACAGTAGGACAGGTCAAAAAACACTATTACAATAGGAAATCAATGCATTATGTACATTGCTAAACAAACTTTAAACAGAGACTGGAAGTCAGGCCGCGTTGCGACCTTCAACCAGCACAATTGGGTATACCTAATACCAGCATTCTAATGATCTATGGCAGTGAGGTAAAGGCTTTGCAATGCCAAAATATCCACGAAGTAATGTACATCAGCTAGAGACCTACTAAAAACAGTTTGTCCTATAATTCAATCTGAAAAATACCAAAATCATGGCTTTTCAAAATAAAACCAGAAAAAATGTTGGGTACTTTTCTCCTGTTAATAAAGAAACTAAGCACAACTATGAGATGCATACAGAATCAAATAAGAATAAGTATAAGGTATAAACGGGGTGTAAAATTTCTGCACCAATTTCCCCCTCTTCACCAAATAATACTTTAACACTATTTGATGTATAATTCTACAAATCATATTAGAGGGGAGAAAAGTCGATGACCAGCAATAATCTAAAACAAACTAGAGAGGGGCAGAAAATCTGTAGAAATCCTACACCAATTATTCTACACAGTTATGCTACTTGTTAAAAAATGAGGCTTGAGCAATGGACCAGAGCAGAAATACTAGTTTCATGCTGTTAAACATAGTGCACCTATTTAAGGCCATTGGAATTTGGGGTGTTCAACTTCAGTGGTTTAAGTTGTTTCGCTGATATAGGAATCACATGGCCACTTCACTAATAAAGAGAATTGTAAATCTACACCTGCAGGATTAATACCTCGCAAGCACACATATTTAAATTCTAGCGGCTGTAAGTTTCCAGATAGAATCATGAGTTTCTTTCGGTAGTGCGGAGGCAATTCTGCATGCATAACTTTCGTGTTGTGCAATTCCGCGTGGTGAAATTCAATCAACTTTCGGCAAAGACTCATTTTTTTTTTCCTACATTGAATGTTTTTCCTTGTGGAAACCATAAACTTTGGGGGTTCTCTTCTCTTTCCCACTCTGGAAAAGCATTTAGCACTGTTCGTGGTCAAAGTACACCTCAGACCATGTAAAGGGTGGAAAGGGTGAAAGAGGAGCTTAAGAATATCCACAATGAGTGTTCCCAAACATTGCATATCCACTCCTTGAGGGAGATTTATTCATGCTCTTTCTTAATCCTTTGTGCTGTAATATGGTTCAGGCGTTAAATTATTTACTAGTGCACGGCCTATCTTTCACTTTCAAATCGAGCCATATGCACCTGTAAATCATTAGTTTTACATGCACAAAAGTTACTGTGGATCTAGCCCTATGAACTTTTCTGCTTCCTTTAACTTCTAGAGTGAAGAAACAAAGTTCTGGGACCCAATAGGGTTTATCTACTTGAAATGAAATGAATGAAATGAATTTGTACTTGTAAAGCGCACTGCTACCCTGAGGCTTCCTGGCGCTGAACGCATACCGCTGTGGAACCCTTCCTGGCTTTTCCCTGTGAAATGTCCACTCCTGGGCACCCCCAAGGTGAAGCCAGGCATCCCAGCGCTGGTGGGGCTGTTGTGGAGATTAAGCAAGCTATTGCCCAGAGTTGCAGAGTGGGACCCATGATTAGAATAGGCACCGAGGCGAGAATTATCAGGTCTGAGGAAGTTGAGCCCAAGACCCGCCGAGGCGGGAATTGAACCCTGGTCCCAGGCCAGATCTCTGCATCAGGGTCTGCCGCTCTAACCATTGAGCCACACTTCTCCACTTCAGCAAATATATACAGCTGAATGTACTGTCATACTAGTTTTTAAAGTTTTGTGAAGATTTGTCAAACAGTGCCAAAGTTAATGTCAAAACAAAAAATGATTTTCCTATGGAAACTAGGTCCTAACTATAACTGCCATATCTCTCTCTCTATATATAGACAATGTTATCACAAATGTGACCAGGCAACTCTTAGGATCACATACAACACATATAGGATGAAATTGATAGCCTGGAAGAACGCAGGGCTACTTACGCAACAGGAATATTTATACTTGCAAAATGACTATCCAGTAACACCTATTATGTACTTTATCCCTAAGATTCATAAAGACCCTGCCAAACCGCCTGGAAGACCGATTATTTCGGCAAGAAATAGTCTATTGGAGCGTACTTCTGTATATGTGGACTATTTTCTTCAAGACTTTGTACAAAACTTACCCTCATACATCCGGGATACTGGAGATTTTCTATCTAAAATCCAGAATTGTAAGTGGAGGAATGATTATCTTTTAATAACTTTAGATGTTTCTTCACTCTATACATCTATAAATCATCAGGATGGTATGAGGGCGTTGATACACTACCTTGACCAGAGACCACCTGAGTTTGTGCATCATAGTAAAATGCTTAGAGATATGGTCGAATTCTGTTTGAATAATAATATCTTTATATTCCAGAACACCTTATTCCAACAACTACGAGGGGTAGCTATGGGGGCCAGCTTCTCCCCCAGTTATGCATGTCTTCACATGGGATGGTGGGAGGAGCTGGTCCTACTCAAAGAACATGAGCAAGCAGTCACCAAAAACATCAGGGTTTGGCTAAGATATATCGATGATCTTTTCATCATCTGGCAGGGGACCCGGCCAGAGGCGGAAAGATTTATCGATAGTCTTAACATCAATAATCTAAATCTAGAGTTCACAGCCACCGTAAGCAATCAATTGGTCAATTTTCTTGATGTACAGGTTTACATCAGGGAAGGGAAAATTGCCACCAGATTACATCGTAAAAAAACTGCTGGAAATGCAGTTTTACATGCTAGGAGCTCTCACCCGCAACATTTAATACAAAGCATACCGTATGGTGGGATGCTAAGATTGAAACGCATTTGCAGCAACAACGATGATCTTCAGAAGGCCCAATTAGCAAGTCAAAGAAGGTTTCTTGAAAGAGGCTATTCGAAAAAACAATTTTAACTGCGATAGCCAAAAGTAATGCTATAAAAAGAGAAACCCTATTAACACCACAGTTAGGGCCAAATAATATTAGACCTAATGAATCAAATAACCAACAAGAAAACCCTGAAAATTCAAAAACCTTTAGATTTATTATTGGCTTTAGTAAACAAGCAAGAGCCATTAATAATATTGTCAAGAAAAATTGGCCCCTTCTTTTAAGTGATCCAACCATAGGCTATCTATTACCCGCTAGGGCAGCAATTACCTACAGCAAAGCACCATCAATGAGAGATGAGTTAGTCCACAATGATCCATGGCACTGTACCAAAACCTCGTGGCTTTCCCAATGAAAGGGTTTTTTCAAATGTAGATCATGTAAGGCGTGTCAATATGGGGTCAACAAATCCTCCTATAAAACCCCTTTCAGTGATCAGGAGAAACCCATATTCAGAAGTCTGACATGCAAGTCAGAATTTGTAGTTTATGTGCTGGAGTGTCCCTGTGGCCTACGATATGTAGGAAGTACCATCCTTCAGGGCCACAAGAGGATACTTCAGCACATTAGGGCAATTAAAAATAGTGATCAGACTTACCCTGTGGCCCGTCACTTTGGGGATTCCCATGGTGGGGACCCCAAAGACCTGACATATTTTCTGATCGATTCAGTGCCGCCTAACAAAAGATGAGGCAACAGGCAAATGGCACTTAGAAAGCTAGAAACAAGATATATTCTGGAATTGGACAGTAAGCAGCCACGGGGTCTCAATGGGACGGAGGATCTTTACACCTGCCTCTGATATGGGACAATGAAAATAGCTGGTAATATATTATATTATATATATATATATATAATCAAGAGTCATAGCATGGCACTAACAAAACCGCATTTAGCCCCCTTTTATAACCATCACAGTTAATTTTATAGGTTTTAGCTTTTTTTTACACGGAGGAGAACCATATAGGGCACTTTATTTTATCAATTATTGCACTTGCACTTTGTTTGAAAAATAACGCAATCGGTTATTGACATTGAATTATCAGTTTGGGTATAATGAATGCTCATTTAAGGATAATATACATCCAGCAAAGTTTATATTGTTTAACCCCTTGACCGCGATCGGAATTCCGCTCGTGTGCTGGACATTCCGATCGCGGGTTTGGTCGTGGCGAGCTCAGCTCGTCATGCGCACAGCGCTACCGCGCAGCATGACGAGCTGAGCTCGTCCACACGCATCGAAGGGGTTAAAGAATAACAATGCTCTGAGCAGTTTAGCTACAAGATCCAATTCATGAAATCAATGTATTAAACTACGAATAAATCTTTGCAGTGGTGATTTTAGGCATTCAAACCGTGATGTGTTAACAATTGGCTTGGCTTTTTATATACAGTATTGTCCAGAGCATTTAATAATAAAGTTTATACAACTAGAATTAAGATTTTTTAGCAAGAGCGGCTATTTTAGATCTATTTAGCATTGGAATTTTAGAATAGAATATTTATATCTATATTTATATTTTCTTGTATTATGAATTTATAACAATTGTGTTTTTAATGTTATGTATTTATATATTTATAATATTACATTTGTAACACATTGTGTACATAATGACGATTTGTCGCATCGCATTGCAATCTTATTCTTGTTCTTTTGCTTATGTGTAGTATGTTTTCTATGTCCATATACCTTGCGTTTAGTTTGCACCAGTCACTTTAAGAGAAAAATGTAAAAAAATGGTTTAAAAGCTGACCAACAACTGTGGAACGCGTCATGTGATCAAGGGCCTACGGGACCGAAACGCGTCATGGCTGTGGTTTGTTGAGCTGCCAAAATAAACTACTTACTGCACGAAGTTGTGGTCCGGGCTCCTGTTCTTCAACGTTAACCGAAAATCGAGAGGAGTTGTTGTTATATATTATCTACTGGCGGTCGCCAGTAGATAGTTATAGTTAGAACCTACTTTCCATAGGAAATCCGCGACATTCTATTTGAAATAACTCTTGCGTCGGTTGATGAATCTTCGCGAAATTTTCAAACTTTATGGCCCGCTCCGTTCCGCTCCTACCCTGAAAGTCTCAGGGTGATTCGTCAAGCGGGGGCCGAGAAAAAGGGGGTCCCAAAACGTGTTTTCCCCATTCATTTTCCCATAGGAAACTTTAGACACGGCTACAGCCCGAACTGCTGAACGGAATTACACCAAATTTGGCAAAGAGGTAGTTCTTGGTTCAGAAAGAACCCTTTTTGTTAAATGGTGTAAATCCGTTCAGTAGTTGCGGAGAAATTAAAAAATAAGAGTCAAAAAATCAATTTCCCATAGGAAACTTTATGCAAGGCTACAGCCCGAACTGCTGAACGGAATTACACCAAATTTGGCAAAGAGGTAGTTCTTGGTTCAAAAAGAACCCTTTTTGTTAAATGGTGTTAATCCGTTCAGTAGTTGCTGAGAAAATCAAAAGTAAAAACACATATATATCTGGGCGGAGCCTAACCACACATGTCATCGTGAGATCTGATTGGCTGTCAGCACTTCATCCTGGAATTGCTGGCAGCCATCTTGGGACCAATATAAATGATAGTACCCCATTGAAATGCATTGTAGTGAATCGAAGATTTTGAGGGTTACCAAAGGGAGAACTATAAAGGGTGATAACAGACTTTAGTTACATTAGAATTCATTTGTTGATGGTACCATACTAATTTCAGGAATTGTGGTGTGTTCTAAGGTGATTTTACCCTGTGAAAAACCTTCTGCTGGGATATCATGAATCATGTTTGAGAGAAAACTATTTTCACATGCTTGTCCCATACAGTTTTGGAAGGTGCTCCAGAAGCTAAAATGAGAGCATATTTTCTGTAAATTCACATTATCTTTCTCAGTCATGTGAGAATGAAGTCTGACATTCTCAGTAAAACATGTACATCCAACAAGGGCAGAGACTGTCAGTTGATTCCATTGTGTTCTACTGCAGCTTCCCAGAGTGTTCTAAAGAACAACTAGAGTGCTAACAGCCTTACTTATGACAAAAGTATGGCACACCTGAAGCCATCTTGATTGGAATAAACTGGTAACACTTAAAACATTTAATTTAAAAGGAACAAAATGATGGGGTTCATCTTGTCATAGAAATTATAGTTAGTGCTCTGGAAAGAAAAATTAGGACATGTTTCAAGTGTGATCTCAAATATCTTCCTGTTATATTTCAACAGGAGCAGCCTGTCAGTTGATGCCTTTGTGTTCTATTGCAGCTTCCCAGAGTGTTCTAAAGAACAACTAGAGTGCTAACAGTCTTACTTATGACAAAAGTATGGCACACCTGAAGCCATCTTGATTGGAATAAACTGGTAACACTTAAAACATTTAATTTAAAAAGGAACAAAATGATGGGGTTCATTTTGTCATAGAAATTATGGTTAGTGCTGTAGAAAGAAAAATTAGGACATGTTTCAAGTGTGATCTCAAATATCTTCCTGTTATATTTCAACAGGAGCAGCCTGTCAGTTGATGCCTTTGTGTCAACAAGAGGATAACCTTCAAGCTCCTCACCCACGCACACAAAGCACTCCACAACTCCGGATCAGCCTACCTCAACAGACGACTCAGCTTCTACACCCCCACCCGCCAGCTCCGCTCGACCAGCCTCGCCCTCGCCACAGTCCCCCGCATCCGGAAAATGACTGCCGGCGGCAGATCCTTCTCCCACCTCGCCGCCAAGACCTGGAACACCCTCCCCACCAACCTCCGACAGACCCAAGACCTACTGGCCTTCAGAAGACTCCTCAAGACCTGGCTCTTCGATCAGTAGCAGCACCACCCCCCTCTTCACCCAGCGCCTTGAGACCCTCGCGGGTATGTAGTGCGCTTTATAAGTGACATGATTGATTGATTGATTGATTCTACTGCAGCTTCCCAGAGTGTTCTAAAGAACAACTAGAGCGCTAACAGTCTTACTTATGACAAAAGTATGGCACACCTGAATCCATCTTGATTGGAATAAACTGGTAACACTTAAAACATTTAATTTAAAAAGGAACAAAATGAGGGGTTCATTTTGCCATAGAAATTATGGTTAGTGCTGTAGAAAGAAAAATTAGGACATGTTTTAAGTGAGATCTCAAATATCTTCCTGTTATATTTCAACAGGAGCAGCCTGTCAGTTGATGCCTTTGTGTTCTACTGCAGCTTCCCAGAGTGTTCTAAAGAACAACTAGAGTGCTAACAGCCTTACTTATGACAAAAGTATGGCACACCTGAAGCCATCTTGATTGGAATAAACTGGTAACACTTAAAGCATTTAATTTAAAAAGGAACAACATGAGGGGTTCATTTTGCCATAGAAATTATGGTTAGTGCTGCAAAAAGAAAATTTTGTGCATGTTTTAAGTGAGATCTCAAATCCTCTTCTATTTCATTAGAAAATTCTGACATGCAGACTGAAACAATCACTTTCAATACCAGCAGTAGACTTCCAGTTAACTCCTTGGTGAGCAGTAGCTTTACTACAGTGATCTAATGAACAACTAGAGTAATAACATTCTGAATTTATGGCAAATGTGTGACACATCTGAATGCCTTCTTGATGGAATCAAAGTAAAAAACTGAAAGCATTTCCTACTGAGGAGACTGCAGTAAATGAGGAAATTAGGAAACTTCATAACAAAGAAGTCTTCCAAGATGGCCACCAGTGAAAAAAGAGCCCAAATGTAGCACAGATATTACCCAGATGTAGCCCACATATAGCCCAATGACAAAAGTGTGCAAAACACTTTTTATTTTTAGTTTTTGCAGTTTTATGTAGTGCAGACTGGTCAGGTATTGGAGCGTTGCATCTTAAAACATGACCCCCTACACTACAAAAACACCACTGCACTACCCTAAACCCTAAAACACTACCCCAGCACGACCCCCTACACTACACAAGCACCACTGCACTATCCTAAACCCTAAAACACTAACCCAGCATGACCCCCTACACTACACAAACACCACTGCACTACCCTAAACCCTAAAACACTACCCCAACACCACTGCACTAACCTAAATCCTAAAACACTACCCCCAGCATGACCCCTACACTACCCAAACACCACTGCACTACCCTAAAACATGACCCCCTACACTACACAAACACCACTGCACTACCCTAAACCCTAAATCACTACCCCCAGCATGACCCCCTACACTACACAAACACCACTGCACTACCTTAAACCCTAAAACACTACCCCAGCATGACCCCTACACTACACAAGCACCACTGCACTACCCTAAACCCTAAAACACTACCCCCAGCACGACCCCCTACACTACACAAACACCACTGCACTACCGTAAACCCTAAAACACTACCCCAGCACGACCCCCTACACTACCCAAACACCACTGCACTACCCTAAAACATGACCCCTACACTACACAAACACCACTGCACTACCCTAAACCCTAAAACACTACCCCCAGCACGACCCCCTACACTGCCCGAACACCACTGCACTGCCCTAAACCCTGAAACACCAGCCCCTGCATGACCCCCTACACTGCCCGAACACCACTGCACTGCCCTAAACCATGAAACACATACCCTAGCACGACCCCTACACTGCCCGAACACCACTGCACTGCCCTAAACCCTGAAACACCACCCCCTTCACGACCCCCTACACTGCCCGAACACCACTGCACTGCCCTAAACCCTGAAACACCACCCCCAGCATGACCCCTACACTGCCCGAACACCACTACACTGCCCTAAACCCTGAAACACTACCCCCAGCAAGACCTCCTACACTGCCCGAACACCACTGCACTGCCCTAAACCCTGAAACATCACCCCCAGCAAGACCCCTACACTGCCCGAACACCACTGCCCTAAACCCTGAAACACCACCCCCAGCACGACCCCCTACACTGCCCGAACACCACTGCACTGCCCTAAACCCTGAAACACCACCCCCAGCACGACCCCCTACACTGCCCGAACACCACTGCACTGCCCTAAACCCTGAAACACCACCCCTGCACGACCCCCTACACTGCCCGAACACTACTGCACTGCCCTAAACCCTGAAACACCATCCCCAGCATGACCCCCTACACTGCCACGAACACCACTGCACTGCCCTAAACCCTGAAACACTACCCCCAGCAAGACCCCCTACACTGCCCGAACACCACTGCACTGCCCTAAACCCTGAAACACCACCCCAGCAAGACCCCCTACACTGCCCGAACACCACTGCCCTAAACCCTGAAACACCACCCCCAGCAGACCCCCTACACTGCCCGAACACCACTGCACTGCCCTAAACCCTGAAACACCACCCCCTGCACGACCCCTACACTGCCCGAACACCACTGCACTGCCTAAACCCTGAAACACCACCCCCTGCACGATCCCCTACACTGCCCGAACACTACTGCACTGCCCTAAACCCTGAAACACCACCCCCAGCACGACCCCCTACACTGCACGAACACCACTGCACTGCCCTAAACCCCGAAACACTACCCCCAGCAAGACCCCCTACACTGCCCGAACACCACTGCCCTAAACCCTGAAACACCACCCCCAGCATGACCCCCTACACTGCCCGAACACCACTGCACTGCCCTAAACCCTGAAACACCACCCCCAGGACGACCCCCTACACTGCCCGAACACCACTGCACTGCCCTAAACCATGAAACACCAGCCCCAGCACGATCCCCTACACTGCCCGAACACTACTGCACTGCCCTAAACCCTGAAACACCACCCCCAGCACGACCCCCTACACTGCCCGAACACCACTGCACTGCCCTAAACCCTGAAACACCACCCCCAGCACGACCCCTACACTGCCCGAACACCACTGCACTACCCTAAACCCTGAAACACCAGCCCCAGCACAACCCCGTACACTGCCCGAACACCACTGCACTGCCCTAAACCCTGAAACACCAGCCCCAGCACGACCGCCTACACTGCCCGAAAACCACTGCACTGCCCTAAACCCCGAAACACCAGCCCCAGCACGACCCCCTACACTGCCCGAACACCACTGCACTACCCTAAACCCTCAAACACCAGCCCCAGCTTGACCCCCTACACTGCCCGAACACCACTGCACTGCCCTAAACCCTGAAACACCAGCCCCAGCATGACCCCCTACACTGCCCGAACACCAATGCACTGCCCTAAACCCTGAAACACCACCCCCTGCAGCACCCCCTACACTGCCCGAACACCACTGCACTGCCCTAAACCCTGAAACACCACCCCCTGCACGACCTCCTACACTGCCGGAACACCACTGCACTGCCCTAAACCCTGAAACACCACCCCCAGCACGACCCCTACACTGCCCGAACACCACTGCACTGCCCTAAACCCTGAAACATCAACCCCAGCAAGACCCCCTACACTGCCTGAACACCACTGCCCTAAACCCTGAAACACCACCCCCTACACTGCCACGAACACCACTGCACTGCCCTAAACCCTGAAACACCACCTCCAGCAAAACCCCTACACTGCCTGAACACCATTGCTCTGCCCTAAATCCTGAAACACTAGCCCCAGCACGACCCCCTACACTGCCCAAACACCACTGCACTGCCCTAAACCCTGAAACACCACCCCCAGCACGACCCCCTACACTGCCCGAACACCACTGCACTGCCCTAAACCCTGAAACACCAGCCCCAGCAAGACCCCTACACTGCCCGAACACCACTGCACTGCCCTAGACTCTGAAACACCAGCCCCAGCAAGACCCCCTACACTGCCCGAACACCACTGCACTGCCCTAAACCCTGAAACACCAGCCCCAGCATGACCCCTACACTGCCCGAACACCACTGCACTGCCCTAAACCCTGAAACACCAGCCCCAGCACGACCACCTACACTGCCCGAACACCACTGCACTGCCCTAAACCCTGAAACACCAGCCCCAGCACGACCCCCTACACTGCCCGAACACCACTGCACTGCCCTAAACCCTGAAACACCAGCCCCAGCACGACCCCCTACACTGCCCGAACACCACTGTACTGCCCTAAACCCTGAAACACCAGCCCCAGCATGACCCCCTACACTGCCCGAACACCACTGCACTGCCCTAAACCCTGAAACACCACCCCCTGCAGCACCCCTACACTGCCCGAACACCACTGCACTGCCCTAAACCCTGAAACACCACCCCCTGCACCGCCCCCTACACTGCCCTAACACCACTGCACTGCCCTAAACCCTGAAACACCACCCCCAGCACGACCCCTTTACTGCCCGAACACCACTGCACTGCCCCAAACCCTGAAACACCACCCCCAGCACGACCCCCTACACTGCCCGAACACCACTGCCCTAAACCCTGAAACACCACCCCTGCACGACTCCTACACTGCCCGAACACCACTGCACTGCCCTAAACCCTGAAACACCACCCCTACACTGCCCGAACACCACTGCACTGCCCTAAACCCTGAAACACCACCCCAGCACGACCCCCTACACTGCCCGAACACCACTGCACTGCCCTAAACCCTGAAACACCAGCCCCAGCAAGACCCCTACACTGCCCGAACACCACTGCACTGCCCTAGACTCTGAAACACCAGCCCCAGCAAGACCCCTACACTGCCCGAACACCACTGCACTGCCCTAAACCCTGAAACACCAGCCCCAGCATGACTCCCTACACTGCCCGAACACCACTGCACTGCCCTAAACCCTGAAACACCAGCCCCAGCACGACCACCTACACTGCCCGAACACCACTGCACTGCCCTAAACCCTGAAACACCAGCCCCAGCACGACCCCCTACACTGCCCGAACACCACTGCACTGCCCTAAACCCTGAAACACCAGCCCCAGCACGACCCCTACACTGCCCGAACACCACTGTACTGCCCTAAACCCTGAAACACCAGCCCCAGCATGACCCCCTACACTGCCCGAACACCACTGCACTGCCCTAAACCCTGAAACACCACCCCCTGCAGCACCCCCTACACTGCCCGAACACCACTGCACTGCCCTAAACCCTGAAACACCACCCCCTGCACCGCCCCCTACACTGCCCTAACACCACTGCACTGCCCTAAACCCTGAAACACCACCCCCAGCACGACCCCCTACACTGCCCGAACACCACTGCCCTAAACCCTGAAACACCACCCCCTGCACGACTCCTACACTGCCCGAACACCACTGCACTGCCCTAAACCCTGAAACACCACCCCCTACACTGCCCGAACACCACTGCACTGCCCTAAACCCTGAAACACCACCCCCAGCATGACCCCCTACACTGCCCGAACACCACTGCACTGCCCTAAACCCTAAAACACCACCCCAGCATTACCCCCTACACTGCCCAAACACCACTGCACTGCCCTAAACCCTAGAAAACTACCCCCAGCATGACCCCCTACACTACCCGAACACCACTGCACTACCCTAAACCCTAAAATACTACCCCCAGCACAACCCCTACACTACCCGAACACGACTGCACTGCCCTAAACCCTCAAACACTCCCCACAGCATGACCCCCTACACTACCCGAACACCACTGCACTGCCCTAAACCCTAAAACACTCCCCCAGCACGACCCCCTACACTACCCGAACACCACTGCACTGCCCTAAACCTAAAACACTCCCCCAGCACGACCCCTACACTACCCAAACACCACTGCACTGCCCTAAACCTAAAACACTACCCCCGCATGACCCCCTACACTACCCAAACACCAATGCACTACCCTAATCCCTAAAACACTACCCCCGCATGACCCCCTACACTACCCTAAACCCTAAAACACTACCCCCGCACGACTCCCTACACTACCCAAAGACCACTGCACTACCCTAAACCCTAAAACACGACCTCCTACACTACACAAACACCACTGCACTACCCTAAACCCTAAAACACTACCCCCTACACTACACAAACACCACTGCACTACCCTAAACCCTAAAAACTACCCCCAGCACGAACCACTACACTACCCAAACACCACTGCACTACCCTAAACCTAAAAACTACCCCCAGCAGTACGCCTACACTACCCAAACACCACTGCACTACCCTAAACCTAAAACACTACCCCCAGGAGTACCCCTACACTACCCAAACACCAATGCACTACCCTAAATCACTACCCCAGCACGACCCCTACACTACCCAAACACCACTGCACTACCTAAAACACTCCCCCAGCACGACTCCCTACACTACCCAAACACCACTGCACTACCCTAAACCCTAAATCTACCCCAGCATGACCCCCTACACTACACAAACACCACTGCACTACCCTAAACCCTAAAACACTACCCCCAGCACGACCCTCTTCACTACCTAAACACAACTGCACAATTTGTTACAGGCGTTGCAACGCAGGCCTGTGGTGCTTACTGGAAGTACCTAGTGGGCTAGTTGGGCCCCAGGGACCCTCAGGATTCAAGGTGACCTAATCCCCCAACTTAAAACGCACCATGGGGCGCGTTTGCACAGTGGTGAAGGGAGGGCGGGGCCTCAGGTGACATGTGCGCAAACACGCCCTGTGGTGCGTTTTAAGTTGGGGAATTAATTCCCTTTGAATCCTGAGGGACCCTGGGGGCCAACTAGCCCACCAGGTACCTTCATTAAGCACAACAGAGTTGCGTTGCAGAGAGGTGAAAAAGGTGCGTGGCCTCGGGACGCCTCTCTGCAACTCAGCTCTGTGGTCCTAACTGTAGGTACCTGGGGGCTAGTTGGGCCCCAGGGACCCTCAGAATTCAAGGGGACTTAATCCCGCAACCTAAAACGCGCCACGGGTGCGTTTGCACACATGTCACCTCAGGCCCCCCTCCCTTCACCACTGTGCAAGCGCGCCCTGTAGTGCGTTTTAAGAGGTAGTTTTAATCCCCCTGCCCTATTATGTACTAGGGACTTGCAGAGGAGGTCATGCTAATCACAGGGGTACCCCAACGCATAGTGTTCCCTAGTGTATGTAGGTGTTTTCACTGTATTCTAAGTGTCTTTTAGCATAGCACTGGCTCTGGTTAGTCAGAGTCAGTTACCACGAGTACCCGTCTGAAAAAGTTGTGGGCACAGGATGATTTTGCAACAAGGCCTCTTTCTGCTCCTCTGTTGGTTCTTTCTGCACATCTTTTGCTTCTTTCTGTGCGTTTTTCTTCTTTCTTCACATGTCCTACCTCTGTAGGCATAGTTAGAAACTAGCATTTAAAAAAACCTTTGAAATTCACTTAAAAAATCATAGGTTTCAGGCACGTTATAGTTAGAAATTAGCATTTAAAAAACCTTTGAAATTCACTGAAAAAACCATAGGTTTCAGACACGTTATAGTTAGAAATTAGCATTTAAAAAACCTTTGAAATTCACTGAAAAAACCATAGGTTTTAGGGACAGTTATAGTTAGTTGGACATTTCACTCGTACAAAACCATAGAAATTCCCCCGTTATAGTTAGTTCATCTAACTATAACTCGCGCCCCATAATGCACTGCTGATGACGTCACATATTACATCACTCATGACATGGTCAGTGACATCACTGATGACATCTCAAATGACATCACTGATGACATCATCCATGTGATAATTTCATGCATCTTCTCACACCCTAATATAACTTTTGATACACCCACTCTAAATTACAGACTGCCATTCTCAAAACCATAGACACTCCAACACCAAAAACTACATACCCACTCACTGATTCTTAGGTCTACACACACATCCACTCACTCACCCGTACAGTCCCTCATACTTAGTCACTCAGTACAGGACTATCATATGCACTCATACACCTATATAAACACTCACACACCGCCACTCATCCATAGAGGTACTCACACACCTAGTCAGTCATGCAAAAAACGTAATCACACACCCATTTACTCATCTATACAGTTATACACACACCATCTCACTTACTCATACAAATACTAGCACATTCTTACGCTCTTATACAATCACTGATACAAGTACACACTCATCCATACAGCCACTCTCACAATCCCACACTCTCACTTATAGCCATTTATATACTCCAACACACATATATACTGCCTTTCACATATGTAGTTACTCACACATGTACCACTGAGATATACATTCAATCACTAACACACCCATACACACACTCACCCACCCATACAGTCCATCACAGATGCACTCTTGAAACCATGCACCCAGTGAATCACCAACTCACACATCTATGCACAGAGTCACACACACCCCACCCACACAAACACTCAGGCACCCATACAGATACTCAGACAATCAATCAATAACCCATGTAGACACTCATGTAGCTATTCAGAAAGCCATGCAGCCGCTTGCAAACCAACAGACAGACGGATACAGACATTCACACAGTTTAGTCACTAACCCATGCATTCAGTAAGATACATTTAATCACTCACTTGTAGAGTCAGTCACTCACGTACTAAATCATCCATTCAGACACTTATACACCCACTCATTCTTCAATACGCCTTTCCCTATATATATTAAACATATTTAAACTTTACAGAAACACACAGTCACTGGATGATGTCATCAGTGATGTCATCAGTGATGTCATTTGAGATGTCATCAGTGATGTCATCAGTGATGTCACTGACCATGTCATGAGTGATGTAATATGTGACGTCATCAGCAGTGCATTGCGGGCGCGAGTTATAGTTAGCTGAACTAACTATAACGGGGAATTTCTATGGTTTTGTACTGAGTGAAATGTCCAACTAACTATAACTGTCCCTAAAACCTATGGTTTTTTCAGTGAATTTCAAAGGTTTTTTAAATGCTAATTTCTAACTATAACGTGTCTGAAACCTATGGTTTTTCAGTGATATATATATATACACACACTGAAAAAACCAAAGGTTACAGGGAAGTTATAGTTAGCCTCAAGATTCACTCATACAAAGCCATTGAATTTTAGCAGTTATAGTTCCCTGAGCTAACTATAACGTATGCCCCCGCAACGCACTGCTTATGACCTCACATATTATATCACTCATGACATGATCAGTGACATCACTGATGACATATCAAATGACATAGCTCAGGTACCTGTAACTGCTGTGAAATCTGAGCCTAACTATAATGGTTTTTCAGTGAATCTCTAAGGTTTTTTAAATTGCATTTGCTAACTATAACGTCCCTCTAACCTTTGTTTTTTTCAGTGAAGTTCTGCAGTTTTTTTAATATGTATGTATGTATATATACACATATATATATATATATATCTATTAATATATATTAAAAATATGTATTTATTTATTTATTGAGGGGAGGGAGGGACTGTGATTCACAAGTGACACCCCGTAGGGCATAATATCCTCCTTATATGGATTTGCTTCATGCTTTTTTTCATCTGTAGAATTTGCTAACAATAGTGCCTAACCATAAGCAGAACACATTATAGATCAGCACAGTGAGATAAGCTCACTATAGCTCAATAGATTTACCCTCTAAACAGATTCTAGAATGCATAACCAGTCAGATATGCTCTCCTAACAATAACATATCTGCAAAACAGTATTAAATGTGTGAATCTGTGTCTATGCGTACACTTGTTAACAAATAATGTGCTTATATTGGTCCACAGTTATTTTCCCTGCCTGCTAGATAGAAATATATATCTAAAAAAACATTCCAATATGTGGGCTTATGTTAGCCATTTTTTTTAATGTTCCTTCCTCAAACTGCTCCAGGTGAGATCCTTGAAACTATATGAAGGATTTTGAATTTTCACTTCAAAGAAAAGCTCTTTTAATGACCGAAACCTGTGGATAAATTCACTGTACTTCACTAACCCCACTCCAAAGAAAGCATACACAATATTTATAATCTGAATTAAATAAAAGCACAAAAAACCCAAAGCTGCGATCCCATGAAGTCAAACCTTTTCACAAAACTATAATTTTTATTTTTTCTTCAGGTGTGTTAGAAATGGGGGTCTCTAGTTGGCAGAGGTAGGTACCTTTGTCCAAATACGGATCCTTGCTTCTAGTCAGGGTAAGGGGGATACACTTCTAAAATAACCCCTGGTAGCTTGGCACAAGCAGACAGGCTTATCTCAGAGGCAGTGTGTAAAGCATTTGTGAACACATACAGTAATACAGTGAAAACACTACAAATGGACACCACACCAGTTTAGAAAAATAAGTAATCTTTATCTAAACCAAAACAAGACCAAACAACAAAAATCCACAATACAGTAATACAAATGTGACTTTCAGATGGTAGAATTAGTTCAGTTCAAAGCAAATTGCAGATGCGACACTTTTCACACAAAGTACCTGGGATCCGTCACGCAAACAAACAAAACGGGCCGCAGGGAAGGTGATGCGTCGGTTCCTTACACTCAGGGAAGGTGATGCGTTGGTTCCTTGCTCCGGGGGAGGTGATGCGTCGGTTCCTTACTGCTGCGCAGGGGAGGTGATTCGTCCGTTCCTTACCAGAGAAGAGGTGATGCGTCGGTTTCTTACTGCGTGGGGAGGTGATGCATCGGTTTCTTACTGCGTCCCCCAACTATGCGACAAACTAGGAGCCTCGATGCGATGCGATGATCCGGGACGATGCGTGGATTCTTCCAGCTCCCAGCGGAAAACAGTCTCTAGAGGTCCAAAACAGCAGCAGGCACCTCTTTGCAGGTTGAAATTCCCAGCAAGGAAATTCAGGGGAGCTAGTGGTGAAGTCTTTGTGTCCCTGAGACTTCAGAACAGGAGGCAAGCTCAGTTTCAAGCCCTTGGAGATCTTTTCTTCAAGCAGGTGACAAAGCAAACAGCAAAGTCCTTTTTCTCCTTTCTTTGGCAGCAAGCAGCCACTGAAGGCCAACCCCAGACAGCAAACAGCATGGTTATGCATAAACTCATGAAGGAGGCAAGAAGAGATCACATTGCCAAGTGTATTGACTCTTCCGATAAACCGGGTAAGGCTATTTTTTAAGGTGGTCAATTCCTTTCTCAAACCCCGCGAGCTGTTCATCGACGCCCAGTCATCGCTGGCACTGTGTGAAAAAATCTCAATTTTTTTCAATGATAAAATCAGCAACGTCTACAATTCCTTCTTAGCTACAACTACTATGGCTAAATCCGACGTGGCAGTTAGGCATACACCCTTGCCTCTCCTCTCTGACTTTGCCCCTATCTCTCAGAAGGAAGCATTGGTAGTGATCCAGGGCTGCAAGTCTGGCTCACCAGAAGATCCATGACCCCCTAAACTGTGGAAAGAGTTGGCAAATTCCACGAGCAATGTGCTGTCTAAAATCTGAACGCTTCCCTTTCCTCCGGCACTTTCCCTGATTTATGGAAGCATGCCACTCTACTCCCCCTAAAAAAGAAACCCAATATGGATTCAGGGGAACTGAACAATTATAGACCTATCTCTCTGTTGCCAGCCCCTGCAAAAATGCTGGAAAAGGTAGTGCAGCAACAAATGGCCAATTTCATCGAAAACCACAATATACTGCACGACACCCAATCCGGTTTCCGAGCAGGATTCAGCACAGAGACTGCGCTATTAGAGGTAGCTGATTCAGTCAGAATGGCATTGGACTCAGGAGCATCAGCTATGCTGGTGCTCCTGGATCTCTCTGCAGCATTCGATACTGTGGATCACGCTATACTGACGCAACGTCTTCTGGACAGCGGGGTTAATGGCACCGCCCTGGCCTGGCTGAAGTCTTTCCTCCACCTGCGCACTCAAAGGGTGGCCTTACAACCTTATCAGTCCACCCGCAAGCATCTATGGTGCGGGGTGCCACAAGGGTCAGGCCTAAGCCCGCTCCTGTTTAATATATATCTGGCCCCTCTATTCACCTTGATAGCCAACTGGGGAGTGAAGGCGATTTCCTACGCCGACGACACCCAGCTGGTCTTCCCATTCAAGGATCAGACCGAAGATTCTTTTAAGTGCTTTAAAGGCTGCTTAAAAGACATTGCTGGCTGGATAAACAACAACAAACTTAAATTGAATGCCGACAAAACTGAAGTGATGTTTTTTGGCAAATCCCAGCCTCCGGCTGCAGCCCTTTGGTGGCCTGAGGAAAAGGGCCCGCCACCCGTTCCAGCGGGCTATGCTAAAAATCTGGGTGTAAAATGGCAGTATGATCTATCCTTTTCCGCCCAAATTCAGCAGGTCACAGCCGCCTGCTTCAGCAGCCTGAGAAACCTGCGGAAATTTATACATCTGCTGCCAGAGAGCTGCCGCAGGACCATAATCCATGTCACAGTAACTGCCCGCCTAGACTACGCAAAGGCCTCTACAACGGCTTACCGGCCTACCTTGTAAAGAAACTCCAAATGGTCCAAAATGCGGCTGCGAGATTAATCAAACATGTTCCTTTTCGGCAACACATCTCTCCGCATATTAGAGAACTACATTGGCTTCCAGTAGCCAAGAGAATCAAATTCAAGGCCTTGACCCTAGCATTTCGGGCATTTCACGGATCGTGCCCTGCGTATCTGAAACAGAGGTTAGGTGTTTACACGCAGTTGCGTGTTCTGAGATCCTGCTCCCAAAATTTACTTTGCACCCCTCGAGCGAAGAAAACTCGGTTGGGTGGCAGATCTTTCGTGTTTGGGGCGTCTAAATTGTGGAATTCCCTTCCCAACTCCTTGCGTCAGATATCTTCTGAAACACAATTTAGGAAGGCAGTCAAAACTTGGCTTTTTAACCTGGCTTAATTTGACGTTTCCTGATCACTGCCTATCTCCTGTGTGTCACTTATCGCTTTAGCACCGGGACACCTCCTAGAAGGTAGCTGTTCGCGCTCAATAAATGACTGTATTATTATTATTATTAAACAGCACAGGGGCAGTATTCCTCCTCAGCTTATACAGCTCTTCTTCTTGGCAAAGGTTCCTCTTGATTTCCCAGAAGTGATCTAGAAATCTGGGGTCTGGGCACCTCTTTTTATACACCAAAATCCTTTGTTCTCTGAAGGCAGAGAGTGTCTGTACTCAGCCAAAACCAGTTCTGTGGGGAGCTAAGATCATCCCTTATGCGGATGATACCCAGCTGCTCTTCACTTGGGAAAAAATGACATATCCCGGCTCGTGCCAAAGCCTGTCTTACAGCAGTCTTTAAATGGCTCCTATCTGCTCAGCTCAAGTGTAATGAGGATAAGTCGGAAATCCTTCTGTTTAGGACTTTCCCTCCTCAGTTTAGGGAATTGCTCTGGCTGGCAGATTATCCTCTACCTAACTCTGCGGGTCAATCAGTTAAAAACTTGGGTATCTGGTTTAACAAAGATCTCCGGTTCTCCACTCAGATTAAGAAACTAGCAGGGCAGTGCTTTGGTACATTGAAATCACTTAGGAAGTTTTTACCCCTCCTACCTAGGGCAGCCAAGGAAATGGTTACCCACGCCCTGATTCTCTCACGCATTAATTATGCGAATGCCTTGTACATCGGCTTGCCAGGGTACCAGCTGAAGAAACTGCAGGTAGTACAAAACGCTGGGGCCAGGGCTCTTTTTAATATTCCTGGAAGATCCAGCATAAAGCAACACCTGCATGACCTTCACTGGCTCCCCGTGGCCCAAAGAGTTAAATTTAAAGCCCTTACCCTGGCTCATGCAGCCCTTTACGGATCTGGTCCGCTTTATCTCAGGAAACATTTCAGCTTCTATGTACCACGGAGACAGCTGCGCTCAGCCGCGCAGTGTCTGGCGGTGATCCCCCGTTTCCGACTGGCAAGAATGGGGGGCAGTTCCTTGGCTTACAAGGCAGCGGAGGCTTTGAATTCCCTTCCCCCGATCTGCATGGCACTCAAGATCCTAAAATATTCAGGAAACGGCTAAAAACTTTGCTTTTTATTTAGTCCGCAGTTGTCTTTCAGCTCCTCTCCTCCGTTTCTTTGGCTTTTGCGCCGGGACACTCTTGAGTAGCTGTGCGCGCTATAAATGACAATAATATAACATAACTTTGCAAGTCCACAACAACCTCCATTGTCAGTGTGAGCCTGGCTCCAGACACACCACAGGGGGGAGGAGCCGTCATTGTGGAAGGCAGGCGCAGCCCTATTCAGGTGAAGGTGCTACTCCTCCCACCACTCCAAATGCAGAACAGTCCTATTGAGCCCAGCCCTGACTCATCAGACTTCTGGAGCCACTGCCCCTCTCCAGCCCCTGTCATCCAAAAGCAAGACATGCAATACACAAACCTAGCAGAGGCACACTGGATGGTTAGGCAAGAAAATACCTACTTTGTAAAAGTGGTATTTTCAAACACAGAATGCAAAAATCACCGTCACTAAAAGATGCACTTTAACATTCTGAGTTCAGGCATACTAAACTTTATTTTTCTATCTTGTTCCCAGGGTCAGTTATGTTTATAAGATGTTATAAACAAACTCCCCATTCTGCCCTATGGGAACAGATAGCCTTGCAATAGTGAAAAACGAAATTGGCAGTATTTCACTATCAGGACATGCCACACACATCACGGCATGTCCTACCTTTCACATACAATGCGCCCTGCCTACAGGGGTATCTTGGGCCTACCTTAGGGGTGACTAATATATAGAAAAGGGAAGGTTTATGGACTGGCAAGTGTGTGCACTTGCCAAGTCGACATGGCAGTCCCAGACTGCACACAGGCTCTGCAATGGCAGGCCTGAGTCACATTTTACAAGCTACTTCTGTGGGTGGCACAATCAGTGCTGCAGCCCACCAGCAGCATTTGATTTACAGGCCCTGGGCACACATAGTGCACTGTACTAGGGTTTGACAAGTAAATCAAATAGCCAATCATGGAAACACTAATCCATAACACAATTTACAAAAAAGAGCATATGCACTTTAGCACTGATCAGCAGTGGTAAAGTGCCCAGAGTCATAAAACCACCAACAACAGGTCAGAAAAAATACAGGAGGAAGGCAAAAAGTTCTGGGGTGACCCTGCAAAAAGGGCCAAGTCCAACAAGGTGTTTTCCTTGTATTTTCTTTCTAGCAGATTGCAGGTGAGTGATGGCATCTGAATTTTATACTACCAGTTTTTATTGCAGAAGTGTGAACCTTTCTGTATTAGAACAGTGTGCCACGACCTCCTGAAACAATGCTGTAAGAGAATCTTGCATTGTTTTATTTCTTCTATTGTTTGGCTCTTATGGATTTTTCCTCACATTAATTTTTCTGTATCGTTCTTCCTTTTTACACTTTGTATGGGTGTTTCCTACCATGAATATGCCTTTGTGGGGGGGAACAGGATCTGAGAGAGGAATAGCACAATGACACACGTGTATCTGGATAGAACAGCTGAAGAACAGCACAGACAATGGAATAAGGTGTCATTGGGTGTAGATCGGTACACACACCTGACACAAAAGAACACACATACAATATTCCACAGTTATATAGATAATAATAAAGGCAAGCACAGGGGCACTCATAAGGCAGAGGGTGGAACTGCCACCTCGTTGTGCGCTTTTGTTCGGAGTCACTGAAGTTGCACATTGAGTTGTTTGACGAGCTGTGTCAAGCCCCATCCTCAGCTGGCAGCCTCTAACCTGGTAGTGGATAAGGTTGCAGGTCATTCGCCTGTGTGTGCTCTTCAATGGTGTATTACAGTGTGTGCTCCAGCACTGCACATCATAGAGTTTGGTCCAGCACTGCACAACACAGTGTGCGCTCCTCACTGCACATCACAGCGTGGCAGTGAGGACAGTGTGGGTGTGCTTCTGATTTGTACATCACAGCATGTGCTTCTGAAATGTACATCACAACATGTGCTTCCGAACTGTGCATCACAGTGTGTGTGTTTCTGATATGTACATTACAGAGTGTGTGTGCGTATTCCGAACTGGACACCGCAGTGTGTGCCTCCAAACTGTACATCACAATGTGTGTGTGTGTGTTTCCAAACTGTACATCATCTATTGCGTCTAATGCTCTTTGCAGTCAGTGACTCACAAGTATAAGCCTCAGTGAGTATTTCTCAACCTCACCCTACAGCATGTTTGTTCTATATATATTACAGTGAGTGCTGCTCGATACTGTGCACATTTCCTGGATCACTGACAAAATATCAACAGTCAGAATATCGAGCTACAAAAATATCGACGCTAGAATATCGATGTCCAGAATATCGAAGTCCTATCTACATAATGGTAAGTACAAAAATATCGATAAAAAAATATCGTTGTTAAAAATATCGTTGTTAAAAATATCGTTTTTTTTAATGTATAAAAAATAATGTAAAATAAAGTAAATAATACATTTAATTTAAAAAAACATAGTTAAAATGATTAAAAAATGTTTAAAATTATAAGTAATATATATAATGTAAAAATCAATGAAACATATATATGTATGAAATATAATATATATACTTATTTAATAATATTTATAAATAATTATTTTAATAACTTATAAATTGTTAAAAAACATATTAAAAATTATAAATACATATATATATACACATACACCAATAATATAAATAAAAAATAAAAAATATATATAACAAATTAAAATATTACAATATTTTTAATTTTTTTAAAATACATTTTACACTACATTAACTAAAACAGTAGAGAAAATATTGGATAGCGGAGGAGATAAAATTACTATTCCCACTCCAGAGAGTGCAACAGTAGGGAAAGTGTTGGATAGCATAAGGGTAAAAATTACTATTCCCACTCCAGAGAGTGCAACAGTAGGGAAAGTGTTGGATAGCA
The DNA here is from genome assembly GCA_963921515.1 of Calotriton arnoldi. Classification (NCBI taxonomy): domain Eukaryota; kingdom Metazoa; phylum Chordata; class Amphibia; order Caudata; family Salamandridae; genus Calotriton; species Calotriton arnoldi. The sequence goes on from CAWUFW010012459.1 coordinate 65,999, forward strand.
TAGGGGTAAAAATTACTATTCGCACTCCAGAGAGTGCAACAGTTAGGAAACTGTTGGATAGCGAAGGGGTAAAAATTACTATTCCCACTCCAGGGAGTGCAACAGTAGGGAAAGTGTTGGATAGCGTAGGGGTAAAAATTACTATTCCCACTCCAGAGAGTGCAACAGTAGGGAAAGTGTTGGATAGCATAGGGGTAAAAATTACTATTCCCACTCCAGAGAGTGCAACAGTTAGGAAACTGTTGGATAGCAAAGGGGTAAAAATTACTATTCCCACTCCAGGGAGTGCAACAGTAGGGAAAGTGTTTGATAGGGTAGGGGTAAAAATTACTATTCCCACTCCAGAGAGTGCAACAGTAGGGAAAGTGTTGGATAGCGTAGGGCTAAAAATTACTATTCCCACTCCAGAGAGTGCGACAGTAGGGAAAGTGTTGGATAGCAGAGGGTTAAAATTAACGTACTTATCAATTAAATAATTAATAAAATTAAATAACCAATTAATAATTAATTAATAATAAATTAATTATAAATACTAATAAATAAATATTGATAATTACTTTATTATAATTAAATTACTTCCCAACCTATTCCCTATAAACCCACAACCCGCTTCTAAAAAACACAAACATTATAATTATCAATTAATAAAAATTAATAACCAATTTCTTAATTAATTAATAATAAATTAATTATAAATACTAATAAATAAATGTTAATAATTACTTTATTATAATTAAATTACTTCCCACCCTATTCCCTAGTAAACCCTAAACCCGCTCCTAAAACAATAACACAATTAATCCAATAATCTATTAATTAAATAATAATAATTAATTCCCAATTAATAATTAATTAATAATACATTAATTATAAATACTAATAAATATATATTAATAATTACTTTATTATAATTAAATTACTTCCCGGCATATTCCCTATAAACCCACAACCTACTCCTAAAAAAATAACACAATTTATATAATTATTTATTAATTAATTAATATTAATTAATAACCAATTAATAATGAATTAATAATAAATTAATTATCAATATTAATACATACATATTAATAATTACTTTTTTATAATTAGATTACTTCCCACCCTATTCCCCTATAAACCCACAACCCGCTCCTAAAAAAATAACACAATTTATATAATTATCTATTAATTAATTAATATTAATTAATAACCAATTAAGAATTCATTAATAATAAATTAATTAGGAGGGAGAAAGATGGAGTCAGCGTGAGCACTCGCGCTGATCGGCCACTCACGCCAGCCGCGTAATTGATCGGCTAGGCGCCCTGCGATGCACAGACAGATGCAGGAACTGTCAGTGGGAGGATCACAGACATCCGGCTCGCGTTCTCAGCGGAATGCAGTAGCTGCTGCGGCAATTTATTTTATAATCCCCGTGGATCCCCGTGTGCTGCCCGCTTGGCGCTGGAGGATCCCGTTTTTGATTACTGCATTTCTGGCCCCGGACTCGGTCGCACTCACCGCCTTAGCCCTACCAGGACACGAGAGGAATTGGCGGCGGCAGCATCAGGGCAGCCCTTGGATCATGAGCAGTAGGGGGGCCAAGAAGGGCAGTAAGCTGAGTCCAGAGATGCTGCTCCTATGGAAAGCACCACTAGATCTAGACACGAGGTTAGTGGGAGTAAAAAGCTGCTGGGGAGGCCCGGGGGAGGTGGGTTGCCTAAAGACTCAGTAGGCGCTCAGCCACCGATAGCAAAAAATGTTTTTGGGTACTAAAGGTCAGCCTTCTGCCATAAATACTAAGACCTCCATACATACTCCTCCCCTCGAGAGTGCCCCCCTGGATCTGCTAATCACCCAACTACCCGCACCAAGTCAGCAGCAAGAGACTAGTTCAGCAGATGCAACCACAGTGGAAGCGCTGCAAGCTGAGGCAGGAACCATTGCGGGCCCACAAGGCTCGGCTGAGAACTTGAGTAATTCCCCTTGTCTTCTTGCTGTTGACACTGGTAAGGGGGCAACCGAGCAGAAAAGCCAGTTAACTTTAGCCGTTATAGCTCAGAACGCGGAAGGTTGCTCCTATCACGAGTGGTCCTGGTAATCCCTCTATAACCCCTGAGGCTGGTATTGTTAACTATATCCAGGGCTTGGAAGCTGCCGCCGGCGCACAAGTACCGTGGACTCCAGAAACTGGGCCTCGGTATCTGACGGCACAGGGACCTCTTCCGACGGGGGGGGTTTTGACACAAGCGAAGACAACAGCGAGGAATCGATCAAAGATACTGGAACGGTGCAGCGGCCCAAGAAAGCAAGAAGTAAGGGCAAAAGACGCAGCCAACTCAAGTGGAACTACTCAGATTCACAGATGTCCTACCCCTTGGATGAAGACGACCCTCACATGACAAAGTGGGAAAAGACAAAGAGCTTGCCAGCAGACACTGCTGAGCCCTTACTAGCTTCAATCCTAGCCTCAATTAAAGAATTTCAGGAAGAGGTTCGGGCAGACAACCGCGCAGCCAAAGGGGCTGCTAAAAGCTGCAAGGAGGCTTAAGACGACTGAATAAAACATGCACTGACATAAGCGATCGTGTCTCTACGATCGAGGGGCGCACCGAATGTCTGGAAATAGAGACCACGGCTGTCAAAAAACAGAGCGAGACCAACACCGCCTGCCTAGTGGATATAATGTCTAAAATGGAGGAACAGGAAAATCGCCAACGCAGAAACAACCTTCGCTTGCTTGGAATCCCGGAGGGGAAGGAAGGCGAAGACCCCAGGCGCTTCATTGTAAAGCTCTTGCAAGAATCCTTCCCCGAACACCCAGGCTAAGATTGGGACTGCGAGGTGCAGAGGGCACACCGCTTCCCCTTTAACCTGAGGCGACAGCGCGACGGCAGCAGTGCAGCGGGTGGACAACCAAGGGTGTTCTTGGTGTACTTTGGGAACTTCCTTCTGAGGCAACTAATATACGACCAGGCTCGCCCAAACTCCAAGAAGGGGGCTAATGGTATAACATTTTTCGCAAAGCCCGACTTTTGCCACCAGACTGTAGAGCGAAGATGGCGTATAAGACAACTGATTTCCCCGTTCCAGCAGCTGGGAGCACAAGTGTATCTAATGAACCCTGCCAGACTTAAAGTAATCTTTAATGGGGGTACTAAAATCTTCTTGTCTGAAATCAAGGCTGGGGAATACCTGGACGAGATTAAATCTAAGAAGGGCCCAAGATAAAGAGACTACCACACAGGCACGGGCAGGGTAGGGGAGGGCTAAGGAGGGATATCCCTTTTTTTTCCTTCTCCTCTTGTTTTTTTTTTTTTCTCGCTCCTTCTCACTCCTAAATTCCCTCGGGTTTTTCACTTCAGGTTAGTTTTATGTAAAGCCCAAGGTCTGTCGACTTAGTAATTTTTTGCTTTAACTCTCAAGGGGGTTCTAGCCGAATGCATACTTAACATGTTTTAGGCGTGGTCAGCGGCTGAGACTCACTACTGACTACCATCATTCAGGTTATTCCTGATTGCTCAAAAAAAGGGGGGTGGGCTGGGGGCGAGGGGGTATCTAGAATGACACAGAGGAACCAAGGACATCTTTTTATACATAATCACTCACTTAGACACTGGGCAAGGTTAAAGAACTCACCAAATGAAGTGCACTTAAAGGACCAAGAAATTTCTGGCTTAAATCTTTTTAAAATATCCAAATGGCTAAGATAAATTCACTCAGGTTTATTTCTGCTAACATCTGTGGGCTGAACGATGCTTCAAAAAGGCAAAAAGTAGCGCAAGGTTTGCGCTCTCTGGGGGGCGATATCATTTGCCTCCAGGAGACTCACATAGAGGGATTACAAAAACATCTATTAAACTCACTAGGGCTTAAGGTTGTGGGGGCTACTACACAGGGCGCCAAAATAAAAGGGGTAGGAATTTTGGCTGAAAAGAGACTTCCTCTAAAAAGTTCCCGTGTTAAATCCGATTCACTGGGTAGATGGGTAATTTCCGAATGCCACTTTTCCCCTAATCCCCCTTTTACCTTGTGTTCAATCTATGGAAGCAATGCAGACGACCCAGGGATCATTTACTTGATTTCTGGAGAGTTAGCTCACTGGCCTACTCCAATAATCATTTGTGGCGATTTTAACATCAATTTGCCCTGTAATTGGAAAATGGACAGCAAGTGGAGGTATAAAGGTAGAAAACCCCTAGTGTACCAAGCACTAATTAATCTAGCTCAAATTCACGGGCTGAGTGACGTTTGGTCTAACCTAAACTCCACTCAACCTGGCTACACCTACTTTTCTGCCCCACACCGGACATTTGCTAGACTAGATTACTTTTTAATTTCATCCTCTTTACTAGGCAAATGCACCATAGACACTGCTCCGCGCTTTATGTCGGACCATAATCCACTTCTTTTAAGCATTGGGGGACTGGGGAATTGGAAGGAAACACCGAGATGGAGCTTCGAGAAAGCGCTATTGCAAGATGCGGGCTATCGGTCTCACATTCAAGTTTGGATTCAGGAGTTTTTGGAAATAAACATTGGAACGGCCCCGACTATGATAGTTTGGGACACACTAAAAGCGGGTATTCGGGGAGAGACTCTAAGGTTCTCAATCAGGAAAAATAAGAAAAGAAAGATTGTTAATGTGTGATCTCCAGGAAAAACTCAAAAAAGCAGAAAAGAAATTAGTCCAAATGGTTCAAACTGGAATGGACACTGAGAACATTCAAAACGAAGTAATACTTACAAAGGCGGAAATAGGGGCAGTATTCGCGGAAAAAACCGCAGCCAAGTGGGCGGCAATGCGCGAAAAAAACTATGAGTGTAGTGACTGCATCGGTCATCATCTTGCTATTAAAACCAGGCAGCAGGCCACAAGCAGCGAAATATCTGTAATCCAATCGTCAACAGGGATAGAGACCAGTGATCCTATTAAAATACAAGAGGGTTTTCGAGAATTCTACGCTAAGTTATATGCAGAAGGAGAATAGTAGGTCAGCCGACTTAGGAGAAATCGAGATCACCAACTATATAAAAGAGTTAGATCTAAGGCAGCTCAGCCAGGATAACTGCGAGCAGTTGGATGTTACCCCGACCTGGGATGACATCATAGAAGCCTTAGCCAGCCTGTCAGATGGGAAAGCCGCAGGAATGGATGGCATTCCTGTGGAATTTTATAAAATCTTCACTCCCCAAATAAAATCCATCTTTCTTGCTGTAGTAACCGCCATATTTAATGGGGCCTCCCCTCCTGCCTCTTGGTCCAATGCTAAAATCTCTATATTTCCCAAAAAAGACAAATCACCCTTAGAGATGGGCTCATACAGGCCAATTACACTCATAAACTGCGACTCCAAAGTTTTTTCCAAAATCCTCGCAACAAGAATGTCCTCAGTAGTTGAGTCCCTGGTGTCAGAATGGCAACACGGATTCATCCCAAAGAAAAGCAACACCGAACACATTAGGCGGGCTATCACTTTGTTTGACGCAGCACAGGTAGCAGGAGACCCGATGTCACTGATACTATTAGATGCTGAAAAAGCATTTGATCGGGTCTCCTGGCGGTTCCTGTGGTGTGTCATGAGGAGGATGGGCTTCGGGCCAAAACTAACGCAAGCTGTACAAGCTCTGTATCAGAGCCCGACGGCCAGTGTATCGATTAATGGGAGGCTAACTGAGCAATTTAACATCTCTCAGGGCACCAGGCAGGGCTGCCCTTGCTCCCCTTTGCTTTTTGCCCTTTACATAGATCCCCTAATTAAGAAAATCGAAACGAATCCAGCAATCTTGGCAGTAAGCAGGCAGGGAAGTGACACTAAAATTATGGCCTACGCTGACGATCTGGCCATAACCACCCCTGAACCCGAGAGTGCTATTTTGGCATTGGAATTGGAGGCACAAAAATTTGGAAAAATCTCGGGGTACGCATTGAATAAAAAGAAAACCCAAATAATAATCAATAAAGAAATTAATTGGATTGATAGCCGGATTGTCCCGAAGGCCAAATATTTGGTGGTAACTATAACCGCTTATATAGATGAAATTGTAATCGAGAACCTATCCCCTCTGGCCACTGAAACAAAGAGAGCCCTCAAACAAATTGACAACTTACACCTAACTCTTGTGGGTAGAAGCAATGTAATCAAAATGACCTACTTCCCGAAACTGCTTTATCTTTTCCGTGCTATTCCACTGGAATTCAGCAAAACTAAGTTGCAGAAATTTCAGCAACTCTTTACGCAATTTATCTGGGCTTATTCACAACCTAGGCGGGCTCTAAAGCAACTGTCTCTCCCCAGGGAGCGGGTGGTTGGGCTTTTCCTAATATAGTGCTTTATTACTGGGCTTCAGTTTTGCAATACAGTACTGAACTGGTGAAGGAATACTCCTTCTCTCTTTCAATCGGGCTTCCTTCACCATTTCAGCTCTTACTGGGAGAGGAGACCCGCGGCTGTCTTCTCAGACAGGTATCCTTCGGATACTACAAACATGTCAGATTCAAGACACTGATGAACTCCTTTAAGGTTTTTTGTAATATCCGCAGAACATACGGGCTGGGAAGACTTAACTACTATTCCCCTATCAGTGCAAACTGCAACCTGCCTGCTATCTTTGGCAGGTCCTATCTACTAGATTGGTATAAAGCTGGTATCACAAAGCTAGGAGACCTAATCTCCTGCAAAGGAGTTAAATCCTTTGCAGTCTTACAAAGCAAATATGGTTTGAAAAACCAAGACGCCTTTAAATATTTTACTATACGTGACTTTCTTTCTCGAAAGGCCGGGGGACCCGTAGGGTTTTCAGAGATTGAATTCATCAAAATACTATGGGCCCCAGTGATTCCTCGGATAGGTCTTATATACTCTGCACTAAATAGCCAAACCCCAGATGATCTACCTAGAATAGCAGACAAATGGCTCGCAAAACTGGAGGCCCCACATAGCACGTTCTATAACTCACTGGAACTTTCCCAAAGCGACTTGTTGTCAGCTAAACTGCAGGCGCAACACTTTAAAACCATCTTTTTTTAATATATTACCCCTAGTAAAATTGCCAAATGGGGAGTAGGCAAAGGAACGCTGTGCCCTCGATGCTCGGAGTTTGGCGCTGATGCAGTACACATGTTCGCTACCTGCCCAAAACTCACTCCAGTCTTTCTTAAAGTACAGGATTTTCTGGGGAGGGTTATTTCTCAGGCTATAGTGCTGACCCCCATAACTATCCTGTTGGGGACACAAGAGGAGGCCAACAGGAAAAAAGGTGGAGCGCTTATCTTCATTGCTATGACAGTGTGGAGGATCTGTGTTGCTTCAGCATGGATAGAGACCGACCCCCCTCCTTTCTCCCAATGGTTGGCTAGGTTGGTTGCGACCTACCACCTGGAAAAGGCTGTATATGCTAAAAAAGGTCGTAAAGGCCGAAAGAAGGGGCTAGAGATCTGGGGACTTCTCACCACCTGGCTGGAACAGCCTGGTTCAAACGGCTAATCCGTCTTCTTTTATTCGAGAGACACCCTGTCTGGAAAGGGGCAGTTCATGGTTAGCCAAAGGCCTGATGGCGCTCTCTCCTCTTTTTTTTCTTCCTACGTTTTTTACAATTTCTTCCTTCTTTTATCCTGTGTCTTTCCTTGTCATTTCTTCTCTTTTACTGTTTGTTTCTTCATTTGGTGACCAATAATTCAATTCTTTTAATGGTATATATTTTTGTGTCCTTGAAACGTAGTAACTTCGTAGTTGTAGGGGGTGGTTTGTTGAAAATGTCATATCTCTGTATTTACTGCTTTGGAAAAAAAAAAAATAATAATAAAAAAATAAAAATAATAAATTTATTATAAATAATAATTAATAAAAATGTATAATTACTTTTTTATAATTAAATTACTTCCCACCCTATTCCCCTATAAACCCACAACCCACTACAGAGCTAAAATACGCAAAAATTAATTTACATGAAAGTATTTACTGCTAAAAATTTAACACATACATTAAAAAAAAAACTACACTTATGCCAAAACATTACATCACATACTTTTAACACACATACTAAAATATAGAAGACTAATATAAACATCGATATTATTAACAACGATATTTTTACAAACGATATTACTGTCTTCGATATTAAAAAAAACAATATTTCTTACCTTACTGTCGATATTCTGTACCACGATATTCTTGCAGTCGAGATTCTTGACCTACAATATTTAAAACTCGATATTATGGTAGGTCGAAATTAAAAACTCGATATTCTTAATGCGCATTCTTCACAGTGGGCACATGATGTGTGCTATTTCTGATATATATTTATAAATATATATATTCCTATTTTTTTTCAATTTTAGCCCCGGAAGGTGGTGGTCCCCAGGGCCTGGTGGGGGTCCAAGAGGCCCCCCCATTATTAATAAATTGAGCCCTGGGGAGGTGGTCCCCAGGGCATAAACATGACTTTGGAGGGGGGCCCCATGCACACCCCCTCCAAGTGCAAAATATAGAAACATGATACTGGTTTATTCAGTTAGATGTCAATAACGATTCAGCATGGTAAGTGCATTATGCATACAGTACGAGGATAAGAGAAGGTTTAAGATACAGTGAAAACCCCATCTAAAACCAGCTAAAACCGAGTAAAACCCAGTAAAACCAGGTAAAACCAGGTGACACCAAGTAAAACCAGGTTAAAACCAGGTTAAAAACAGGGCTAAAAAAACTGTAATCTAAAACCAAACTCATAAACTGTAAAACGGAATAACTTAGAGTCATCAAAACACCAATCTATAGGAAATTGTGCATGTCCTCTCCTGTGTTCAGGCCATTCGGCATCTTGGTGTCAAGTAAAAGAATGTAGTGTGACTCTAACTGTCGAAGTTTCCTTTCTCTATTACCTCCTCTGAGCGACTTAGGTACTGAGTCTATAACAAAATAGCTCAAGTCATTCAAATTGTTATTGTGTACAAGTTTAAAATGACGAGCGACAGGGTAACTAGAGTCAGAATTAACCACTGCTCAGAGATGTTGCAGTTTACGATTAAAAACTTGCAGCTTAGTGCTGCCCACATATTTAAGATGGCATGAACACTCCAATACGTATACTGCAAATTCAGTTTTACATGTAAGCATCCCTTTAATCTTGATCGATTGTGATTCAAAAGTAGTGGTATATTCAGAAGTATTAATTGTATTAATTCCAAATTTGCAAGCTCGACATGAGCTGCATTTGAAAAACCCTGTGCTTTTAGATAGCCAGTTGCTAGAAGTAGTTACCTCAGGACTAGTTTTGACAAGTGAATCCGTCATCGAGGGTGCACGTCTAAATGTAACAGACGGAAGTGCTGGCAATATTTGAGACAAAGTGAGGTCAGTCATAATTATTGGCCAGTTTTTATATATGATTTTCCTTACTTGCTTTTCCTGGCTACTATAGGTAGTTATTAATCTCCCTGAGTCACTCGATTTGGGCAGAATATTGGAAACCTCGGGATTAGTAGGGATGATGTTAATATTAGTGTTCCGTAAGCAATCCTCTCTAGACTGACTATTGGCCCTCTCCATAGCCGCCTTCAAATCTTTAGCTTTGAACCCACGAGCACTGAACCTTTGGAAAGCATCCATCTGGCAGAGTTTGAGATCTGTGTCAGAACTACAAATTCTCCTTATTCTTTAAAACTCTCCATGCGGAATGCTTCAAATGAGATGGTTAGGGTGGGAGCTGCTGGCATGAAGCACAGAATTGCCAGCAGGGCTCTTTCTGTGAAGTCTAGTTTGAATAGCCTCATCTTCAACATACAATTCTACATCCAAGAACTGAACACATTGATTACTTATGTCAGCAGTAAACTTTCAACACATTATTGTTAATGGTGTCAACAAAACTCTTGGCTGATGCTACAGATCCATTCCAGATCACACAGACATCGTCTATAAAGTGCCACCAATGAAGTACATGCGCATCATACAGTTCCTTGTGGGTGTTCTGAGAACATGCTCCTCCCACCAGCCAACGTGCAAGCACGCATAGCTGGGAGAGAAGCATGCCCCCATCGTCACACCACATAACTGTTGATGAACTTCTTTATTGAACATAAAATAGTTTTTCATAAGGCATAGTTCAATCATTTTCAGAAGCATATTATTGTGCTGGTAAAACTCAATATTCCGCTGGCCCAAAAAATACTTAACTGCTTCCAAACCATCTCTGTGATGGATGCTTGTGTACAGGGAACAAATGTCCATTACAATAAATAAACAATTTGAATGGGAAAACCATATTATGCACTGGAGTCGTTTCATTGACGATTTATTCTTGGTGTGAAAGGGCACTGTAGAAGAGGTAAAGATTTTTATCAGTAAAATCCAGAAGAACCACCTAAATCTAAGCTTTACAAGCGAAATCAGTAGTAAGGGTGGGCGTAGTTGGCGGAGTACTACTACGCGGAATTCCACGAAGTTGAACAAAAACTGCGTGCATTCCGCAACTTCCACAACTTCGCTCCGCTTCCCACTTATTAAAACAGAGACCTCATGTACTTTTGGTAAAATAACAAGTAACTCTGTCTTTACATGCTAAAATGCATATAGTCATTTCACAAAAGTGAAAATGAAAATTTAGCAAGCAGTGAGAGAGGTGATGATTTTGAGATCCTCCCTAACCTAGGGAGAAAACCAAGCAGATGCCTTGAAAACAAAGAGCACATCTTGCTGAACGATTCAGAGGAGACAACCCCAAGCACAGTTATGGGCAAAAATACAATCCCAACCAAAGGCCCTGCAAAGCATTATGGGACGAGATTAGCAGTGGGCAGTGGATATTATAGTATCCAATATCAAAATAATTCTACAAAGAGCTGCAGTTCAACTGGTCGTTACTAGGTGTCCCTCACGAGTCAAATGCAAAAGCATTGAAATTATTACATCAAGCTGCAGTTCCACTAGTCGTTACTAGATGTCCCTCACAAGTCAAATGCAAAAGCATTGAAACCCTTTCATGAAGCTGCAGTTCAGCTCTTTGTAGAATTTATAGTATTAGCTCTCAGCTCAGGGTTTCAATGCTTTTGCATTTGACTCGTGAGGGACACCTAGTAACGACTAGTGGAACTGCAGCTTCATGAAAGGGTTTCAATGCTTTTGCATTTGACTCGTGAGGGACATCTAGTAATGACTAGTGGAACTGCAGCTTGATGTAATAATCATTGGCTGATATTTGAATTGGTTATATGCTTTTTTAGCATGTAAAGTTGCTTTATCAAAGCATTTGTGGGTGCAGTTTAGTAGCTGATTCCACTACGCGGAGGGACGGAGTTTTTCCATTGAATTCCGTGTTTTTAATGGAATGCGTAGTTAACAATTCTAGTTCATTGCCCACCCCTAATCAGTAGGACCAGTGTAAATTTCCTCGACGTCACGGTATATATTAAAGGAGGAAGGGTGGAAACCAGATTATACAGAAACCAGATTATACAGAAAACCAACTTCAGGAAACACGTTGCTTCATGCGACAAGTTTTCATCCAAACAATTTAATAAGAAGCATTCCGAATGGTGAGTGTCTGCGAACAAAGCGGAATTGCAGTGAAGAGGCAGAGACTAAAAGAGAACTCAATCATCTGAAGAGTAGGTTCAAAACTAGAGGATATCCTGAGGAATGGATTGATGCTGCAGTGGGCAGGGCTTCGAAGAGGAAAAGGGAAGAAATCTTGTTTGACTAAGACAGTAAGCCAAGGAAAGAAGCAAAAAATCAGTGCAGGCTAATAACAACGTTCAGTAAACAACAGGATAAATTAAAAAGCATCCTGAATAAACACTGGCATATCATTAGGAATGATCCAGTTCTGGGAAAGGTTGTGCCACGAAGACCACAAATAACCTTTAGAAGGGCCAGATCTTTTAGGCAAGCACTGGTTAGGAATAATTTGCAAAAAATCCAACCAAAAACAACATGGTTGAGCAGGCGGCAAGGATTCCTAAAATGCTCGAAGTGTAAAGCGTGCCTGCATGGAATAAACACAGAGCAATACAAACCAGGTTTGTCGAATGTAATGAGAAAGATCAAAGGAAAATATACCTGTAAGACAGATTTTGCTGTCTATGTGCTGCAGTGTCCATGTGGCCTGCGGTACGTGGGCAGCACAATCTTAGAGGTCCAGAAAACCTCTAAGATTGGGGCTATCAAGAATGGTGATCGAACATACCCGGTCGCTCGCCATTTTGAAAAGTTCCATAATAAAGATGGTCAAGGATTAACATATTTCGTGGTAGATGCAGTGGCAGCTGATATCAGAGGCGGGAATAGAGAAAGAAAGTTAAGAATACTTGAGTCCCAGAATATTATTGAGCTGGATTCAAAGCAGCCAGTAGGTTTGAATGTAGAAGAAGATTTGTACACGCATTTGTAGATAAAGTAAAAGAAAATAGAAAAAGAGAAATTTTGATTTGGAGATTGATATAAAAGAATCAATAGGAGATGGCTTTAATTATAAAGTAAAGTGATTTTAGTTGATCGAACACTAGACAGACATAATATGAAAGAAAGAATATGAAAAAGATATATTATATACATATACTCTCTCTTTACGTGGTAATAAAATGTGCCCACTGGGCCTTAATTTAGTAGCTATTCTTTTGAAAAGTATTTGAACAGAGTGTCAGAATAAATATTGGTTATGCAAAAATTTGCATGCCCACTTGGGCGTAATTGTGCAATAATGCAGAAAATATTGCGAAGGGTGCTTACATACCGGTAACCAGAATTGAATAATGATTTTCAATTGATACAATATTATGGAATATTGTACATCACTTGGTGTTTTAATATGTAATTTTGATGAATTGTAATGAATTGTGATAAAAACGTCACAAAAGCAAGACACAATTTGAAAATACTGACTGTAAATGTGATGATGTATATACCACGTAATGAGTTGGCATTGAAAAACTAAAAAACTACCAGGCTGTCTTCACTAGCACCGTGTCTGTAGTTCTGCATGTAACACGTTTTTCACGTAATTTAAAGTTTAAAAAATGGCCGCGTTTAAGCCTCGTCATCGGTGAGCAAGACTGCTGTGCAGTCAAAACGCATTCGATGGTGGCCGAATAAAAATCTAAAACTGCACAAGGCGTCGTCATCCTTTTGAAAGGAGTGTGTGGATTTATACGGACCCACTCTTGTGGGGTCCTTCAAGGCGACACGACTTTCGGTTTGGTGGTGGCGACAAATGCATGAGGGATAGTGTGATGGATATATATATATTAATATATATATATATATTACCTATTGGCGGTTGCCAGTAGGTAGTTATAGTTATTTATAGTTAGGACCTTGTTTCTATTCAAAAAGCGTTTTTTCTTTTGCCAATATCTTTGGCGCCGTTTGACGAATCTTCGTGAAATTTTCAAAACTAATGGCCCGATCCGGTCAGCTCCTGTCTTGAAAGTTTCGGTGTGATTCGTCAAGCGGGGGCCGAGAAAAAAGGGGGGTCCCAAAACGCGTTTTTCCCATAGGAAACTTTAGACACGTCTACAGCCCGAACTGCTGAACGGAATTACACCAAATTTGGCAAAAAGTTAGCTCTTGGTTCAGAAAGCACTCTTTTTGTTAAATGGTGTAAATCCGTTCAGTAGTTGCTGAGAAATTCAAGAAATAAAAATATCGATATCTGAGCACCGAGGAGGGTTCGCGAACCCCCCCGAGCACAAGCTTTACTCTGATTGGCTGCCAACACTCCAAAGCAGAATGTGTTGGCAGCCATCTTGTGACCGAGTCACAAGAAGAAGGGGGAAAAAAAGTGAAAAATGAAGAAAAGGGGGCAGGGTAGAAACCCCTTGACCCCCTAGGCCTGCTCAGGGGGTCCCACACGTACCCCCAGGCCCCAAAAAAGCTTTTTTTTTTTTTTAAAAAGGCCATATTCGCACTGGGTGCGCGAATCCGGATGAGAAAATTTTAAAAAAACGAAGCGTGGACTCCCGCGCTTTGTTATCTGTAAGCCCCCGGGTGGGCCGGGTCCCAAGGGCAATCACTAATTAATTTGCGGGCCCCACAGCCCCGGGGACCGCCACCTCCCCGGGGCTTAGTTAATTGAATGCGGGGGCACGCGGCCCCCCGCAGCCCTGGGGACCGCCACCTCTCCGGGGCTTGATAAATAAATGCGTGGGGGGTCCCAACCCCCCCACACTGCCCTGGGTAACCGCCACCTCCCTGGGGCATTTGTAATTATGAGTTGGGGGCCTCGCTGGTCACCACCTCCCCGGGGCTTACAATAATTATAAGTGGGGGGGCCTCGCAGGCCCCTCCAAGTCCCGGGGACCACCACCTCCCAGGGCTTCATTCATTAATTGGGAGGGATCGCGGGCCCCCCAAGCCCCTGTGACCACCACCACCCCGGGGCTATGCAAATTTAGGGATTGGGCCGGTGGCCCCCCTCCTGGAGCCCTGATGGCTCTGGGGACCACCACCCCCCAGGGCCGGCTCCTGCAATGTCCCGGGGTGCCCACCCCCGGGACATTGCTGTTTGCTATTACAGGGCGGAAGCACGGCTCCCGCCTTGTCATAGCAAACTCTGCTTTGCTTTTTAGACACGAGAGCAGGTAACCTCTTCTCGCTTCCAAAAAGCAAAGCAGATTGCTTTTGGACAAAGGGAGCTGCATGTTAGCAGCTCCCCTTGCCCAAAAGCAATGCCAGCTCCCACAGGAGGCGGGGAGCCGGCAGGGACCATGGGGGGCATTGGGGCTCCCCCCACAGTCCCCAACTTGAGGGCGGGCCCCGGGGGTTGGGGTCCCCGGGACCAGAAGTGGACCGGGAGGGGGCCCACTCCTTTTTAATAAATTTTTTTATTTAAAAAGAAAAAAACGGAAGGCCAGGCCCTTGGGGATGGGGTCCCCGGGGCCAAAAGTGGCCCAGGGAAGGGGGGCCATGCGGCCCCCCTCCCCTATAACTTAAAAATGTAAAAAGAAGGCCATGCCCCGGGGATGGGGTTCCTGGGGCAAAATCGGCCTCGGGAGACGGGCCGCGCGGCCCCCTTCCCATTTTTTTTTTATAAAAAAAATGTGGCAGGCCCTCGGGGATGGGGTCCCGGGGCCCAAAAAATGATTGAAAGAAGGGGGGCCACACAGCCCCCCTTCTAACAAATGCAAATGCACCTCTTGGCGCACTGCTGGTGGGGCGATGAGGTCCTCTTTTGTCCTGAGGACCTCAGGACACACGTGGACTTCATCCCCCAAGCAGCAGTGCACCAGGATCCGCGTTTGCAGAGTGGTGTAAAAAGGGGGCATGGCCTCAGACCACTCTTAGCAATCCAGGTGTGTGGGACTTACTGGAGGTACCTGGTGGGCTACTTGGCCCCCAGGGACCCTCAGTATTCAAGGGGACTTAATCCCCCAATTTAAAACGCACCAGGAGGGGCGTTTGCAAAGTGGTGGAGAAAGGGGGCGTGGCCTGTGTCCAGCTTTCAGCAATCCCACTATCTGGGACATACTGGAGGTAACAGGTAGGCTAGTTGGCCCCTAAGGACGCCCAGCAGCGAAGGGGACTTTAATCCCCATCCAAGAGCATGCCAGGAAGTGCGTTTGTAGAGTGGTGGGTGAAGGGGGCGTGGCCAGCTATGACAACTTAGCAATCCTGCCGTGTGGGACTTACTGGAGGTAATAGGAGGAGTAGTTGGCCCCCAAGGATGTCCTTGGGGGCCAACTACCCCTCTTGTTACCTCCAGTAAGTCCCACACAGTGGACGCCTTCGGAGCCCATGACCCCCTTTCTCCACCACTCTGCAAACGCGCCTCCTGGCAGACTACAGTATGGGGGATGAAGTCCAGTTTACTCCTGAGGGACTTTGGGGGCCAAAATGCCCTTCTGGTACCTCCTGTAAGTCCTACGCAGCGGAATTCCTGAGCGCTGGTCAGAGGCCCAGCACCCTTTCTCCACCACTCTGCAAACACGACTACTAGTTAAAGAAGTGTTTGCAATGTAATAGGTTTCTCATTTGCGAGAGTTAGAGCTATTGGCGATGTAAATGTAAAAGCTTTTTAATAATGTTTTTCGGAGTGGAGTGGATGTACGTTGTGTGTAGTGGAATTATGTGGTAAGTTGTGCAGTGAAATTATGTGGATAGAAAGTATGTGGTATTTATTTTATAGGAATTATGTAGAGTGGGATTATGTGTTATGAAGAATAATTATGCATTATGGTAGTCTGTGTTGTGGAGTGGTAACCTCAGGTTTAGTCTTCCTCATTTCCATAGAAGCTAAACTATGAAAGAAGAAATCACTGATGAGCACTTCTGGACCTAGTCAGAGGTATGAGCAGGGCCACTGGAATTATGCAACTGTTTGGCTGCACCGACTTTCGCACAATTATACATTTTCCGCATTAGCCACATAATCCATCATCTGCTCCCTAATCTGAAGATTTGAACAAAAAAAGCCTTGTTTCTAGCTCAAACGGCTCAAACGTTACCAAAAATGCAGCGACAAGTGTCACAGTGTTGTGGAAGGCACTTTGCAAACCTAGAATGGTCACCTGTTACTTATTGCTAAATGTGGGTGTTAAATTGGTACTAATGGTGTGCAAGCCACTCTTGCTTCCTTCTGCACCTTTCTTGCCTCTTTCTGCATTTCTGTTGCTTTCTGCAAATTTCTTTTTTTTCTGCACCTCTCTTGCCTATTTCTGCACCTCTGTTGCCTCTTTCTGCACCTCATTTGCTTCTTTCTGTACCCCTCTTTCCTCTTTCTGTACCCTTCTTCCCTCTTTCTGCACCTCTCTTGCCTCTCTCTCCACCCCTCTTACCTCTCTCTGCACTTCTGTTCCTTCTTTCTGCACTTCTGTTGTTTCTTTCTGCACCTGTCTTGCTTCTTTCTGCAGCCCTCTTGCCTCTCTCTCCACCCCTCTTCCCTCTTTCTGCACTTCTGTTGCTTCTTTCTGCACTTCTGTTGCTTCTTTCTGCACCTCACTTGCCTCTTTCTGCACCTCTCTTGCCTCTTTCTGCAGTTATCTTGCTTCCTTCTGCACCTCAGTTGCTTCTTTCTGCACTTCACTTGCTTCCTTCTGCACCTCTCTTGCCTCTTTCGGTACCTCTGTTGCTTCTTTCTGCACCCCTCTTGCCTCTTTCTGCACCCCTCTTCCCTCTTTGTGCAACTCTCTTGCCTCTTTCTACACCTCTATTCCCTCTTTCTGCACCACTCTTTACTCTTTCTGTACCTCTGTTGCTTCTTTCAGCACTTCTCTTGCCTCTTTCTGCACCCTTTGTGCCTCCTTCTGCACCTCTGTTGCTTCTTTCTGCTCTTTTCTTGGTTCTTTCTGCACTGCTCTGGCATCTTTCTGCATCCCTCTTGCCTCTTTGAGCACCTCTTTTGCTTCTTTCTGTACTTCTCTCTCCTCTTTCTGCACCCCTCTTGCCTCTTTCTGCACCTCTGTTGCTTCTTTCTGCACTTCTATTGCCTCTTTCTGCACCTCTCTTGCTTTTTTCTGTACCTCACTTGCCTCTTTCAGCACCTCTGTTGCTGTTTTCTGCAGATCTCTTGCCCCTTTCTGCACCTCATTTGCCTCTTTCAGCACCTCTGTTGCTTTTTTCTGCAGATCTCTTGCCTCTTTCTGCACCCCTCTTTTCTTTCTGTACCTCTGTTGCCTCTTTCTGCACTTCTCTTGCTCTTTCTGCACCCTTCGTGCCACTTTCAGCACCTCTGTTACTTCTTTCTGCACTTCTCTTCCTTCTTTCTGCACCCCTCCTGTCTCTTTCTGTACCTCTCTTGCCTCTTTGTCTACCCCTCCTACCCTTTTCTGCACCCCTCTTGCCTCTTTTTTGCACCTCTGTTGGTTCTTTCTGCACTGCTCTTGCTTCTTTCTGCACCCCTCTTGCCCCTTTCTGCACCTCTGTTGCTTTTTTCTGCAGATCTCTTGCCCCTTTCTGCACCTCACTTGCCTCTTTCAGCACCTCTGTTGCTTTTATCTGCAGATCTCTTGCCTCTTTCTGCACCCCTCTTTTCTCTTTCTGCACCCCTCTTTCCTCTTTCTGTATCCCTGTTCCCTCTTTCTGCACCTTTCCTGTCTGTTTCTGCACCTCTCTTGCCTCTTTCTGTACCTCTGTTGCCTCTTTCTGCATTTCTCTTGCTATTTCTGCACCCTTTGCGCCTCTTTCAGCACCTGTTACTACTTTCTGCATTTCTCTTCCTTCTTTCTGCACCCCTCCTGCCTCTTTCTGTACCTCTCTTGCCTCTTTGTGTACTCCTCCTACCTTTTTCTGCACCCCTCTTGCCTCTTTTTGCACTTCTGTTGGTTCTGTCTGCACGGCTCTTGCTTCTTTCTGCACCTCACTTGCCTCTTTCTGCACTTCTCTTGCTTCTTTCTGCACCTCTGTTGCTTCTTTCAGTAATTCTCTTGCCTCTTTCTGCACTTCTCTTCCTTATTTCTGCACCCCTCCTGCCTCTATCTGTACCTCTCTTGCAAATTTCGGTATCCCTCTTACCTCTTTCTGTACCCTTCAACCCTCTTTCTGCACCCCTCTTCCCTCTTTTTGCACCCCGCTTGCCTCTTTCTGCACACCTGTTGCTTCTTTCTGCACTTCTCTTGCCTCTTTCTGCACCTCTGGCTTAGAGGTAGTTTTAATCCCCCTGCCCTATTATGTACCAGGGCCTTACAGGGGAGGTCATGCCAATCACAGGGGTACCCCAACCCATAGTGTACCCTAGTGTATGTAGGTGTTTTCACTGTATTCTAAGTGTCTTTCAGCATAGCACTGGCTCTGGTTAGTCAGAGTCAGTTACCACCAGTACCAGTTAGCAAAACGTTGGGAACACAGGATGACTTTGCAACAAGGCCTCTTTCTGCCCCTCTGTTGGTTCTTTCTGCATATCTCTTGCTTCTTTCTGCACCTTTCTTCATCTTTCTGGACTTCTGTTGCCTCTTTCTGCATTTCTATTGCTTCTTTATGTGCTTTTCTTCCTCTTTCTGCACATGTCCTACCTCTGAAGGCATAGTTAGAAATTAGCATTTAAAAAACCTTTGAAATTCACTGAAAAAACCATAGGTTTCAGGGACGTTATAGTTAGAAATTAGTATTTAAAACACCTTTGAAATTCACTGAAAAAACCACAGGTTTCAGGGACGTTATAGTTAGTTGGACATTTCACTCGTACAAAACCAGAGAAATTCGTCCGTTATAGTAAGTTGAACTAACTATAGCTCGCGCCCCCGCAATGCATTGCTGATGACGTCACATATTACATCATTCATGACATGGTCAGTGACATCACTGATGACATCACTGATGACATCTCAAATGACATCACTGATGACATCATCCACGTGATAATCTGATGCACCTCCTTACTGCCTAACATAACCTTTGATACACCCACTCAAAAATACAGACTACCATTTTCGAAACCATAGACACACCAATACCAGTTATTACATGCCCACTCACTGATTCCTAGGTCTACACACACATCCACTCATTCACCCATACAGTCACTCATACATGCAGTCACTCATCAAAACAGCACTATCATATACACTCATACACCTATACAGACACTCATAGAGTTACTCACACACCTAGTCAATCATGCAAAGAATCAATCACACTCCCATTTACTCACCTATACAGGTATACACACACCACCTCACTTATTCATACAGATACTAACACATACTTACTCTCTTATACAATCACTGATACAAGCACACACTCATCCATACAGCCACTCTCACAATCACTCACTCTCACATATAGTGATTTATATACACAGGACTCACATAAACTGCCTTTCACATATGTAGTTACTCACACATGTATCACTGAGACATCCATTCACTCACCAACACACCCATACACACACTCACCCACCCATACAGCCCTTCACAGATGCACTCTTAAACCCATACACCCAGTGAATTACCCACTCATACATCTATGCACAGAGTCACACACCTCCCACCCACCCACACAGATACTCAGGCACCCATACAGATACTCAGACAACCAATCAATAACCCATATAGACACTCATGTAGCTACTCACCAACCCATGCAGCCGCTTACACACCAACTGACAGACTGACACAGACATTTAAACAGTTTACTCACTAACCCATGCATTCAGTAAGACACGTTTAATCATTCACTTATACAGTCAGTCACGCACCTACTAAATCATCTATTCAGACACTCGTACACATACTCATACTTCAATACACCTTGGCATATATATATATATATATATATATATATATATAAAACATATTTAAACTTTACAGAAACACACAGTCACTGGATGATGTCATCAGTGATGTCATCAGTGATATCATTTGAGATGTCATCAGTGATGTCATCAGTGATGTCACTGACCATGTCATGAATGATGTAATAGGTGATGTCATCAGCAGTGCATTGCAGGGGCGCGAGTTATAGTTAGCTCAACTAACTATAACGGCCGAATTTCTCTGGTTCTGTACGAGTGAAATGTCCAACTAAATATAACGTCCCTGAAACCTGTGGTTTTCTCAGTGAATATATATATAATATATATATATATATATATATATATATATATATATATATATATATATATATATATATATATTTATGTATCCAATCAATCCAGTTCAATGAAGCGCACTCTCATGAGAATTCTCAAGACTGTGCAAACAGTTGAAACGTGTTACAGAAATGATTAAACTTTATCTGAATCTGCAATTCTCCTGAGAGTGCGCTTCCTTGATTGGATTGATTGTCCGGCATGTCCCGCCAGTGCAGCGCGCCACCTCTCAAGGGCCCTGGGTCACGGAAGGGACGTTCGTTTGCTGGATATATATACATATCTATATATCTATATCTATATATATATATCTCTCTATATATATATATATATATATATATATATATATATATATATATATATATATATATATATATATATATATATATATATATATATATGGAGAGAGAGAGAGAGATATATCCATCTTCCTAGCTCATTGAGTCAATTGACATCCTCTTCGACCCGTGCATGGAAGTCATCCAGATCATACTTCGAATCAATTTTGATCTGGGAGAAGCAGCTAACAGATTCTGGGAGAGCATAGGGGAGTAGCTTGTTGGTTAATGACTAAAAATAAATTCAGAAAAATCTGAGCTGATCATGTTGACAGGGCATAACAGTTCATGGTCAACAGCTGTTTCTCATATTGAGGTGGGGTTACATTTTAAACCTATGCAAGTAGTTCACAACCTCAAATTAAAATCAGATGGTCTTCACTCTCTTATGTCACAGATCTCACTCATTACTTCTGCATGTTCTGTTCAACTGGAAACGCCAGGAACTGTCTGTATTTTATAACCTTTGAAGGCTTTATAAGGACAGAAAAGGCCCCAATACACTCCTGTTTATATTAACAGAACTCTTGGCATCTGGGCCTTAGTAAAGAAGTTGTTCCTAAATACAGAAAATGTAAAATCCGGTGAGCATAATTTTTTATCCTACCTGAAAGTTTGCTTTTTGTCTCTTCTCAGTTATAAATCTCTGCATGGGAGCCACCTCAGTTCTGGCAGGATAACACAACACAAACAGATTCTTACTAGAAACATAGAGAGACCTTTCCTGCAGTATTAGTGTCTATTTCCCCAAAGGCTCAAGGGAGGGTGTGGCTTTAATAAAAAACACACCCATTCATTGTAGGGTCGCCATGGTAGCATGGCAGACATATTGGCAATCTTTGTTTTAAAAAAAAATGTATGGGTCTGTTTTTGGAAATCAGAAAAGCAATGACCCTCATGCGAATGGGAGTTTTCTTTCCTAGAGTGGTGGACATTTTCACACTTTTGATGCCCATGAGTGTAAGAAATTGGGTCATTGGTTGAGGGGGCTGGAAACCGTACCCAGGCAACAATCACAATCCTTGTCAGGGTCAACCACAAAAGTCACTAAATTAACCTTTGCTTAACAATTGGTAGTTTGGCATAGCCCACTGAGGCTTAACTTGGAGGCAATGTGCAAAGGATTTATGCAGCACACACAGTAATAAAGTGAAAAGACAGCATAAGAAAAATCCCAAACCAATTTAGAATAAAGTGTACATTTTAATAAGTGTACATTTTAATAAATAAAATGATACTAGAACAACAAAAATCCAAACAGTAGATTTTAAAGTTTTAAGTGAAAATAGCGCCAAAAGGCACAATGCGCCAACTCTGTTTATCTGTCGCAACAGACCAGGACAGTCACAAATTCAGGCCGACCACATTGGAGCAAGGGCCGGATGCAGGGATCAGATTAGTCCCACTGAGATGTGCACCTTACGTCCTTGATGCAAGGCTTCTGATCAGGTGCATTGCAATGCGAATTCTGCGTCGAGTTGTATCCCGCTGTATCGGTTCTGATCAGGTGCTTTGATGCGAGGTCCTGCATCTGATTTGAGGGGGCCCACAGTTAGACAGGGAGGAGTACACTCTGATACCAGACAAGGGTCCAGTACCAGGGGAGGCACCTTTCTTTGGGATTAGGACTCCCTCCAGGCAGAGGCCAGCAGCAGGGCGCAGGCAGGTCCAGTTGCAGGTCCAGGCAGGTCCAGTACAGTAGGTCAGCTGGGTAATTGCAGGGAGGCCTCTTACACTTGTGTTGTCCCTGTAGATCACTTAGAAAGTCAGCCTACTGACCCTTGGACTTGCTCTGGTTAGCCCAGGATGAAGGTAAGCAGGTCCAGTCTTCCTTCTAAGACAGCAAGAAAGAACTTCAGCAGCAGGGCAGTCCCCAGGCAGCAAGGAAGCCCATCTTCTGTAACTTCAACAAGTCCAGGAGTGTTCTGAAGAGTGGCTCTGGTGGTCCAATATTTATACCTGGTGCCAGCCTTTGCGTGGAACTTCCTGCCCTATCCCCACATCTGGTTTTGGAAAGTTCATCCCCTGTCAAGTCTCCAAACTGTCTGGGGTGACAAAAGACAGGACAGGCCTGGTGTCCAATTATGTTGTGTGTGCAGAAGGCTATGCCCTTTGAAATGTAAGTGAGGCTGAGTACAGCCCCTCCCAGTCATCCTGCCATGATGGCCTATCCTGTTCACACCTAAACCCCATTTGTGTTACTGTCTAGAAGCAATACAAAAACTCGAACAGCAGAGCCATTTACAGTCATGTGACCCAGGATACTGGGACAGCATACCTGCAAAGAGCAAATTTACATACTGTGTGATATGGTGAGGGCTAACATCAAGGAGGAGGTCTCCAAGATGCTGGTGTTAGGTGGTATTGAGCCCTCAAACAGCCCATGGTCCAGCCCAGTGGTATTGATTCCTAAGGCTGCCCCTCCAGGTGCCACACCTGAACTTAAGTTCTGTGTGGACTACCGCGGGCTCAATGCAGCCACTAGGACTGACACACACCCCATCCCCAGAGCTGATGAGCTCATAGATCTGCTTGGAACTGCCAAGTTCCTCAGCATATTTAACTTAACGCCTGGGTACCGGCACATTGCTTTGACCGAGGGGGATAAAGAGAGGTCAGCCTTCTCAACACTAGAAGGGCACTTCCAGTTCCGGGTCATGCCTTTTGGTTTGAGCAATGCCCCTGCCACCTTCCAAATGCTGGTCAATCAGGTCCTGGCTCTGTTGGAGAACTTCAATGCCACCTACCTGGACAAGATTGCGGTCTTCAGCTCTAGTTGGGAGGACCACATGAACCACCTCCAGGAGGTGCTTTGGGGTCTGCAGAGCGCAGGCTTGACTATCAAGGCAAGTAAGTGCCTGTTAGGACAGGGATCTGTGGTCTACTTGAGACACCAAGTTGGAGGTAGAAAGGTACATCCCTTGTAGCCCAACATTGACACCATTCTAGCTTGGGAGTCCCCCCCAAGACACAGACAGAAGTGAGAGCCTTTTTTGGCCTCACTGGATGTTACAGGAGATTCATCATTGGATATGGCACCATTGTTGCCCCCTTGACCTAGCTGACTTCCAAAAAGCAGCCACGTCAGGTGATCTGAACAGAGGCATGCCAGAAAGCTTTTGACACCCTGAAGGCAGCCATGTGCATGGCATCTGTGCTCAAGGCCTCTGATTTTGCTCAGGAGTTAGTTGTGCAGATGGACACCTCAGAGCATGGCATAGGGGCCGTGCTCTCACAGCTAAATGAGAAGGACCTAGATCAGCACGTAGCCTTCATCAGTAGGAGGCTATTTCCCAGGGAACAGAGGTGGAGCGCAATTGAAAGGGAAGCCTTTGCTGTGGTCTGAAACCCTGGCTCCCATTATCCACCCTCTCAAGCTATTGGATTTCAGGTCACACATCACCTCATTGCTCCAACAGAAACACCATGGGTAATACAAAAGGGAACAGCTGAACAACATCCCGCTTAAAACCCGACTCCACCTTTCTTCTTCCCGGGCATTGAGTGGGCACCACATAGGATGTCTCTACTGAGTTGCTAGGGATACCTTCACTATTGTCTTGCCCGTTCCATATTGACCACCTGGGGGTAAGAGCAAGGATCAGAGAAGTAATGAAAGGGTCCATCTCCCTTCCTGACCCAATATAATTGCCATTTCCTACCAGCCGAAATGGTAATGATATTCGGTCAGGAAGGGAGACAGACCGTTTCATCAACAGAAACAAAAACAAGCTAACTAATCTGGATTCAGTCCATACTGAAGCACAGAGATCACTACCTTACCTATTGGAGACAGGGTCCCCCTGAGAGTGAAAAAGATGATCTCTGCCTAATGACTTTGTTGGCTTCTCAGCTGCCTGCTCTAGAAACATACTTCACTGGTTCTCCGCCTACCTTTCCAACTGATATCAGTTCATTCATATGGGTGCTTCCATGTTCCAAAATATCCCTATCACCTGTGGAGTCCCCTAGTGTTCCATCCTACCCCTGGCATCTTCAACCTTGTTAGAAATGGGGTTTCTGGGTGCCTAGGGTATGCACCTTAACCAGGCAGAACCCACCTCTCTAGTCAGGGTAAGGGAGTTAGACACCCAATATAACCCCTGCTCACTCCCTTGGTAGTTTGGCATGAGCAGTCTGGCTTATCGCAGAGGCAATGTGTAAAGCATTTGTGTAACATACACACACCAGTGACACAATAAATGCACCACAAAAGAGACTCCACACAACATTATATAAACATATCTCATATATTGTATATAACACATAGACCACACATGACATAAACCATAAATCATTTTGCCAACTAAGCAAATAGTCAGTTAGTGCAATAAGATAAAGACTTACGTGTTGCACACGTCATGAAAACACCATCACTGTACATATTATGGAGATCCTGAAATAATACTCATGCCCCCACAAACGGTACTGGGGCCAATCTGGATAATTAGCTGCCCGTGAGTGTGAGATACAGCTGCGTCAGCCCACTCCTCTCCTCAGGGAACTCGTTGTAGACTTCCCGGCCCCAGGTTGCCTCGCCTAGCAACCACAACTATTGGGCATCGGTTGGGGCAGGGTTCCTTGATCCTGAAACCCCTCGGAACAGAAAATATGCTGGTGGTTATAGCAGCGGGTTCCTGCAGACATGTTCTTTCCCAGCGGATTTCTTGATGGCACTACAGCTATCCAATAGGTGGTGCTTCACAGGGAGGGGAGCGCTCTCGAGCACACCACAGCTGCTCTTCGCGCTGGCACTGCAGGCAGCAAGGATGGGCTCTCCTTGGGTCACAACTCCCACACTAGGAAATCCTGTAGCCTCTACCTCACCAGACACAAGGGAATGCTTCAACCCACACTGGGCATTAACAATGAGGAGCAAATGAGCATGGTTCCTCAGTGAAGCAGGATCACCCAGCAGAACCTCTGATTTTAAAACCACAATGGCTCGATGGCTTCCCCACAAGAGTGTTTGCAGCCTCCATAATTATGCCAATAATGTTGCCAGTCATGTTCTGGGAGGAAGTGCAATGCTCAGCAAACTTACTTTCAGGGCCAAAAACCAAAGAAATAAAGTGCTCACCAGTGCTACGTTTTCAAAAACACTTGCAGGCCACCAAGCCCTGGGCGATCACTGGGGGCACCAAAGCAGGAGGGTAGGCAGCAGTCCTGCACACAGGGTCTTTATAGGTGAAGTGGCAGTCCTTCTTAGGACAATAGAGCAAAGTCCAAGTGGTGGTTTCTCCTGAAAGCCCAGCAGTTCCTCCTGGCAATTTGCAGAATGTAGAGCCAGCAGTGTCTGGTTACAAGACCCACGTAGTGTCTAAAATCATGGGGTCAGAGCCCCTGTACTTATACTCAAAATGTCTTTGATCTGGAGGTAAATTCAGAACAACTTTAGAAGTGCACAACACCCCCATTCAATCCCAGCCCTGGCTCCAAACACACTAAAGGGAGGTGGAGACAGCATTGTGAAAGGACAGGCACAGCCCTATTCAGGTGTCAGTGAAAAGTCCTCCCACCACTCTAGCTCAGGAAGATCCATCAGCCTGGTGATGGGCCATCAGGATATGTAGGGCACACATCAGCTCCCTTCATGTGACTGTCTAGGGTGAATGCACAAACAGCCAGTGTCAGTCTAAACCAGATGTTGATTGAAGTCAGGCTGCAAAGCACAAAGAGTCATAAGCACATCAAAATGTCCACTTTCTAAAAGTGGCATTTCTAAAATAGTAATGAAAAACCGACCTTCATCAATAAGTAGGATTTATCACCACTATTCCAAACATACCAAACATGGCAATGCTACTCCTTGCAGATCAGAAATTACCACTGAAACACATATCAGGGAATTCCTAATGCAAACCTATGAGAGGAGCAGGCCTCACAGCAGTGAGAAACCAAATAGGCTGTTTGTCACTACCAGATCATGCCACACAATGAAGGCACATGTCCTACCTTTTACCTACACAGCACCATGCCCATGGGGCTACCTAGGGCCTACCTTAGTGGTGACCAAAATGTAATAAAAAGGAGTTCCAGACTTGGCAAGTAACTTTAAATGCCAAGTCACTGTGGCAGTAGACTGTGCATGCAGGCCCTGCAGTGGCAGAGGCCTGAGACAGATTTGAAAGGCTACTTCTGTGGGTGGTGCAAGCAGCGCTGCAGGCCCACTAGTAGCATTTACTTTACAGGCCTTAGGTATATGGGATACCACTGTACAAGGGACTTACAGGCAAATTAAATATGCAAACAGGTGTAAGCCAATCATACCAAGTCTAAAGGAGAGAGCACATGCACTTTAGCACTGAATAGAAGTGCTAAAGTGCCAAGAGTCCTAAAGCCAACACAAATATTTCAGGAAAAATACAGGAGGAAGGCAAAAAGTTTGGGAACAACCCTCCAAAAAGGGCCAGGTCCAACAAACCTCTATCTGGAGACCCTTTAGGCTGTACAGAGAAATAACAGCCTTAAAAGTTTCCAACATGCCGATGATACATGATGTCTCCTCCGCTCCATGCGTCTAGTGCTTAAAACACAGCCTGCACATCATCCAGACCTAGCTGTCCAGTATCTACCTGAAGGTCAATCTCAACAAAACAGAATTAATAATGTTTATGAAGAACAAGAAGCAAGAAATGCTACACACAGATGGCTTCATACCCAAACTTTCAACAAATGAAAAATCAATTGGATTCACCCTGGACACCAACCTCACCCCTCAAAGAACTCATTGCCAAAAAACAAAGACAGCCTGGTACCAGCTCTCTCTTGTAAAGAAAGTGAAATGGTTTCTTCCGGAGAGTGACTTCAGAAGGGCTGTTCATGTCCTTGTACTCTTGTAACTATATGGTGATCCTGACCTGCTACATGGCCACCCACACTCCACAGTGCTACCCCCTTAAAGGCATCCTAAATACCAAAGCACTTCTCATCCATGGCCTGAAGAAATATGATCACATCTTGTTGGGAATCCATTGGCTTTCCCTACCAGCCGGCACCATCTTGTAAACCAGATGCCTTATTTTACAAAGCTAATATGACCAGTGGTCCTGCTTATCTTGTAGATAAGCTCACCATCGCTGGTGGCTCTCGGCCCACTCACAGCCAGGAATCCATCTGAGGGGCGGCTAAGAAGTGTAAAAATGTTTTTAAAAAACGTCAACAGGCCTTTTCCAGCAATGTACCAGGGATCTAGAATGTCCTGTATCCATCACAACCACCACAAATCTGATCCAATTTAGGAAAAAGTTCAAGACATACATTTTTAAAGAACACAATACAATGCAGTAACAGTACATTTCTGCTCCCAGAATCCAGCACCTCCCCTAACAGTTGCTGACTGTTTGATTGCCTTTGATCAAGTGCAGTGTTGTGCTGCCTTTTGGCTATGTTTACACAGGTTCACACATAGAAATACTACATACATTCAGGGCGTTTAAGATGTTCATGACTTTAAAATAATTAATAAATGGATATTTATATTAGCACCACAAGCCTCCTGATGCATTGTGTTTGTGTTATGTTAAAAAAGGAATGGTTTTTATGCATGTATATAAAGTTTTACGAATTAGTTTATTTTAAAGCATATATTTTGATGTGTGGTTGACTTTTTATGCTCCTCATTTTTAACCCTATAAAATACTTCAATGGGGCCTTAACTGTTGTGATGACCATTATAGATGATTTGTTGACATTACTGAAATGCATCATCATCTCTGATTGAAATGTGGAAGCAATCATGTCTTCTATTGGTGTTGGAGGCTTCAATACTAGGACCAGTAGCCTCTGCTCTTCTTGCTGCCAATCCTTCCTTCCTACGAGATCATAAAATCATACTACCATCTCATGGTCCTGTTTGTGACTCCCACAGAACTGATGTGGTCTGTAATCAGTCGCCAAAATAATTTTTTGGTTGCCTCTGGGGCATCAAAAGATGAATTACCAAAGAGCCTGCAACTCGTAGACACACACTCTTCCACTAACATTTTTGATTTAGTATTGCTGAATTTGCATGTTCACTTTTTGGAACCAAACTCAGCTGATTTTTGACTTGTCATTTTGGAAGTATTATGCTGGAAGAGTGATTGCCTCTGCTGCTCTAATCTTTAACACTGTACCTGGCTCAGTTCCTGGTTCACTGATCAATGGCTACATTTTCAAATTGTAATTTTTACCCAATCTATAATTGTGATTCAGTATTTTGTGAATGCAAATCGCAGTGATTCAGTATTGCAGCACATGACATGTTTATACATCTATATACCAAATGTGTATTTTGTGAGTCACTTTTCTCACAAATTAATAATCAGCATTTTTAACTTTCATACTTTAGGCAGCAAGTGTTTGCCACTCCTGCCAGTCTTGGGTTGCTTGTGTTCTGGTTCAGAGAGGACCTGGCTTGGCATTTTGGGCTGGACAGTTTCTTTTGGAGCAGGGTCAAGACTTACCTGATGTCCTTAGTGTGGTCTTCCCCAAACCTTTTGTTTTTGTTGGAATTAGGACTCTGTTCACTTTACCACAGGCAACCAGTGCTAAAGTGCTTGTGCTTTCTCCCTAAAAACATAGTAAAGGTGGCCTACGCCTGATTGGCACATTCAATTTGCTTGTAAGTTCCTAGTGCATGGTCCTACATGGTACCCAGGGCCAGTAAAATAACTGCTACTAGTGGGTCTACAGCATTCACTGTGCCACTCACTAAAGTAGCATTGTAAAACACTTCAAAGGGCTTGCCTCCAGCACTCACAAAGTTTCCCAACACCAGCCTTTTGTCACCTTACACTTCTTGGAGCCACCTTGGCAGGGAAGGGGAAAAATGTTCCAAAACCAGGTGTGGGGGTAACCCAGGATGTCCCTCCACTTCAAAGGCTGGCACCAGGTATGAATTTTGTATTCACAAAACACTACTTTAATACATTCCTGGACCTGTCAAAGACTTCAGAAGGACTGCCTGGACTCCCAGAACACTGCCCTGCTGCTATCAGAGGGCGGTCCTGCTACTTGAAGGCCTGCCTTGCTGCGTGAATGAGAACTGGATCATCGCCTTGAAATCAGCACCACCAGAAATGACTCCAAGGGTTAGTTGGCTGCCCCACCTGTGAGTTAGAGGGACATAACAAGCTCCAGAGACCTTCAACGCTCCACCTGGCCTCTGCTGAAGTGAGTCCTAACCTCGCCAAGTGGTGCCCTCCTAGGTTCTGGATCCTTAGAAGTGATGTTAGAGGTGCTACATCTGCCTAACACTAAAAGTTGGGACTTAAAAAAATGTTCACCAAAAAGTGCCCTGAGAACCAACAGATGACCAGGACCTACATGTCAGCCTATCCACCCAAGGTGCATCGCCAGCCGACCTGACTTAACAGTATTTCTCGCTATCCTTCTGCACAGCAGAAAATCCTGTTCAGCAAGACCTCTTAACGAAGGTATCTGGCCTCGTGGACCCCTCATCGGCTATGGCCTGCAGCTTCATCCCACTGGAGATTTTCAACTTCCAAACTTCCAAAAAAAGGACAAAGGACGAAGGTAAAAATCTTTACCACGACTCCATCCAGCAGACTTACTGAAGATTCCGCCTCCACTTTGGTCACCATCTACTGCCTGTCCCGCTCAACTCAAACTTCTCAGAAATGTTTCCTTAAAATGTCTTCTAAGACCAAAGGTTATCCCAAAATGTGCCCCATTCACATTGTGTATCTGATCCGCGCTCCATCGCGGTCGACCTTAACTTTTGACTTTGCCCCGGTCTTGCGTGATCAGATAACCGTGGTTGATGCTTTGATCTATTAGGTGCTATTTTGCACTAAAACTTTTAAAAAATCATTACTCCAGTTTTGCTGATTGGATTTAATTTGTTATGGTGTCATTTTATTCTTTAAAATTTACTCTATTTTTCGAAATTGTTTTGGGATTTTTCTTCTGTTGTGTTTTCACCATTTGTGTTCTGCCAAAATAATTCACATATTGCCTCTAAGCTAAGCCTGACTGCTTTTGTACAAAGTTACCAGATGGTTAAGCACAGGTTAATTTTGTTTTTTTTGGCTCACCCCAATAAGGATTGTGGTTGTACCTTGAGTGGGGTTTTCAACCCCCAACCAATAACTCAATTTCTTAAATGGGATACAGTACTTGTATTTGTACAGTGCTGTTAGACCTGGCACCATTAGCGTGGGTCTCCCTTCCATTTTTTTTGCCTTTACCTCCTGTGTTTTGCTGTGTGTTGGACTCCATTTTTGCTGGTCTAGATGCTTTGGGCACTTCGCCACTGCTGTTCAGTGCCAAAGTGCAAGTGCTCCCTTTATAAATTATTGTTATGGATTAGTGATTTCATTATTGGCTTATTTGATTTACTTGTCAGACCCTAGTACCATGCACTATGTGTGCCCAGGGCCTGTAAATCAAATGCTGCTGGTGGGCTTGCAGCACTGATTGTGCCACCCACAGAAGCAGCTTGTAAAATGTGACTCAGGCCTGCCATTTCAGAGCCTGTGTGCAGTCTGGGACTGCCATGTCGACTTGGCAAGTGCACACACTTGCCAATACCTAAACCTTCCCTTTTCTACATATTAGTCACCCCTAAGGTAGGCCCAAGATACCCCTGTGGGCAGGGTGCATTGTATGTGAAAGGTAGGACATGCCCTGATGTGTGTGGCATGTCCTGATAGTGAAATACTGCCAATTTCGTTTTTCACTATTGCAAGGCTATCTGTTCCCCTAGGACAGAATGGGGAGGTTGTTTATAACATCTTATAAACATAACTGACCCTAGGAACAAGATGGAAAAGTAAAGTTTAGTATGCCTGAACTTAGAATGTTAAAGTGCATCTTTTAGTGAGGGTGATTTTTACATTCTGTGTTTGAAAATACCACTTTTAGAAAGTAGGTATTTTCGTGCCTAACCATCCAGTGTGCCTCTGCTAGGTTTGTGTATGGCATGTCTGGCTTTTGGATGACAGGGGCTGGAGAGGGGCAGCGGCTCCAGAAGTCTGATGAGTCAGGGCTGGGCTGAATAGGCTTGGACTGCATTTGGAGTGGTGGGAGGAGTAGGACCTTCACCTGAATAGGGCTGTGCATGCCTTCCACAATGACGGCTCCGCCCCCTTGTGGTGTGTCTGGAGCCTGGGCTCACACTGACAATGGAGGTTGTGTGCCCTTGCAAAGTGCATCACAGAACTGGTTTTGGCTGGGTACAGACACTCTCTGCCTTCAGAGAACAAAGGATTTTGGTGTATAAAAAGAGGGGCCCAGACCCCAGACTTTTAGATCACTTCTGGGAAATCAAGAGGAACCATTGCCAAGGAGAAGAGCCGGAGAAGCTGAGGAGGAATACTGCCCCTGTGCTATTTACTCTCTGGGGCTGGCCTGCAGTGGCTGCTTGAAAAAGTACTTTGCTGTTTGCTTTGTCACCTGCTTGAAGAAAAGATCTCCAAGGGCTTTAAACTGAGCTTTCCTCCTGTTCTGAAGTCTCAGGGACACAAAGACTTCACCACCAGCTCCCCTGAATTTTCTTGCTGGGAATTCCAACCTGCAAAGAGGTGCCTGCTGCTGTTTAGGACCTCTAGAGACTGTTTGTCGATGGGAGATGAAAAATGGACGCAACATCGAAGAAGCGTGACGTATCCGCAACTGTAACCGTTGCAGCGCCTGCCGTAGCTCGAGAAATCGCCGCACAACGCATCGGGTGCAACGATCTCCGAAGTTCGAGATCACTGCACCGATCCCAACGCAAGCCTGCTGTGCGGCTGCACGAAGCCACGCATCGTACTGGATCAACACATTGCATCGAGGCGCCAAGACTGTCGCATCGTTGGGGGTCGCAGTAAGAAACAGACGCATCAACTCACCACGCAGTAAGAAAACGACGCATCATCTCCTCTCCGGTAAGGAATCGACGCATCAACTCCCCTGTGCTGCAGTAAGGAACCGACACATCACCTCCCCCGTAGCAAGGAATCGACGCATCACCTTCCCTGCGTGTAAGGAAACGACTCATCACCTTCCCTGCGGCCATTTTGTTTGTTTTGCGAGACGCAACTAAGGTACTTTGTGAGAAAAGTGTCGCATTTACAACTTGCATTGAACTGAACTATTTCTACCATTTAAAAGCCTTATTTGTAATACTGTATTGTTGATTTTTTTTTGTTTGGTCTTGTTTTGGTTTAGATAAAGATTACTTATTTTTCTAAACTGGTGTGGTGTCCTTTTGTAGTGTTTTCACTGCATTACTGTGTGTGTTCACAAATGCTTTACAGACTGCCTCTGAGATGAGCCTGTCTGCTTGTGCCAAGCTACCAAGGGGATGAGCAGGGGTTATTTTAGAAGAGTATCCCCCTTACCCTGACTAGAAGCAAGGGTCCCTATTTGGACAAAGGTACCTACCTCTGCCAACTAGAGACCCCCATTTCTAACATTGTGGCAGCGGTGGGATCTGGACTTGCATTTGTGACTTACACACAGTGATTTGGTGTACACTACTAGTATAGTGCAGACCATTACACAACCATATACATTTGGTAGAGGTTTTTTTTCTGGACATTTTTTGCATCTTGAGAACTGCCAATTTTCTCCATGAGCAAAGCAGCATCACTTGCATCTGTGGATATTGAATTTGAAGAGGAGAGGGTTGATACCCACATTGTGCCACAACTTAAAGCCATCTGCAAAAAATTTAAAATCTCCATGAAAGGCCTCACCAGAAAGGAGGAATTCCAAAAGGCGCTGAGGGCCTGGTTGGAAGCAAGGAATGCCAGTGGGCAGACCGAGGAGCCTATGGTGGAGGGGGGAATTTAGAAGGGCAGCAGATGGGCTTGTGGGCCTAACTGGAGGGGGGGTGCCTGCCAGGGTAGGCAGCAGTGTGTCTTCAAGGGGTCTGTGTCAAGAAGAGTTGGAGGACAGGGAGAGAAGCAGAGTGAAAGAAATGGAGCTTGCTAAGCTCAAGCTGGGGAGCCAGGGTGACTTAGAGAATAAGAGGTTGGAGATGGAGAGCAAGAAATTAGCCATGGAGGAAAAGAAGATGCTTTTAGAGCATGAGAGAGTGTTGAGGGAGTTGGAGCTGAAAGCAAAGAGTCTAGAAATCACTCCCTCTGGTGGCAGCACACCATCAGTGCCTGGGGAAGAAAAAGTATACATTCCCAAAGATGTTATCAAAGATTTCATGAAGCATGAGGACATTGGGCAGTGGTTTAAGGCCTATGAAATAGCAATGAAGCCTCACCGGGTCCCTGAGAGAGATTGGGGAGCGGGGTTGTGGGGCAACTTCATAGGTGAAGGAAGAGAGACCCTACTAGCTTTGCCCACTGAGAATCAGATATCCTATGCCCCCATGAAGGAAGCCTTGATAGCCAGGTATGGGTTGACCCCAGAGCTTTATAGGCAGAAATTTAGGAACTGCAAGAAGCTGGAGTCAAGTACTTGGGTGGAGTATGTATCTTATTTTTGAAGAGCACTGGATGGGTGGGTGAAGGGTAGCAAGGTAACTGATTTACAGGGGCTCTATGATTTGGTTGCATGGGAGAAATTGTCCAGTAGTTGTTTTCCAGAGCTACGCCAGCACCTGATTGATAGTAATCTGACTGACCCCAGGAAGCTTGCTGTGGAGGCGGACCGGTGGGTCAGTACCAGGGTCCACAAAGGTCTTGTGGGAGACTCCGCCAAGGGTGGACAGAGTCCACAGCAGAAGAGTGGGGGGGGACAAGGGTAAACAGAAGGAGTTCAAAAAGGGCCCCAAAGTAATCCCCAAGGCAACCAAGGTAAGGGTTCCCAGCCTCCCACTGAAAAGAAGCCATGGGTCCTGACAGGTAATCCTGTTCAGAGGGGTCCCAAAACCTGCTTTAGTTGTGGTCAGGTGGGCCACTTCTGGGTGAATCCTAAGTGTCCCAAAACGGTTACCACCACACCCACTGGTGCACCGCCCCGTTAACTGGCTAGTGTAGCCTTGGGGGAGGAGTCGGGTGCCCAAGGTGGGTGGGGTCCCTCAGAGATGTCCCTGGTCTCTTTAGGAGACAGTGAGATGGTCCCAAGGACTCACCTGCCTGATAACACTAAAAAGTACAGGCAGTGGGTGACCATCAATGGCCATAGTGTGGAGGCTCTGAGAGACACCGGAGCCAGTGTGACAGCTGTCAGTTGATGGCTGGTGTCTGAAGAGCAGGTGGTCCCCAACACATTCTACCCAGTAGTTGCCGCTGACAATTCAGAGTGCCTCTGCAAAGTGGCACAGGTTCCCTTTGAGTGGGGGGGTCTCAGGTACCTTGAAAGTAGCTGTGAGGCCAGCCATGCCTGTTGACTGTCTGCTAGGCAATGATTTGGAGAGCTCCCCTTGGGCGAAGGTGGAGCAGAGGTTTCATTTGGAGATGCTGGGTCTGCCTGAGTGGGCGTGTGTGACCACTCGGTCATTGGCAGCCGGTAAGGGCATTCAAGAGGACCTGGAGCCTGAAAGAGTGGCCCAGGTGCCTGCCGGGAAGAGAAGAGGCAGGGGGCTTGAGAAACTGGCCCCGAAAATCCCAGGGTCCAGGAGGAGGTAGACCCCGAGGGGGATGACCTGGAGCCTACAGGGGAACAAGTAGCTAAACTGGGGGACCTGCCTGAGCTGACCAATTGGCAGCAAGAAGGAGGGCTCACCAGGGAGGAGTTCTGTCAGGAGCAGCAGACGTGCCCTTCTCTCATTGGTTTGCAGCACCAGGCTGCAAACCAGGCAGCAGGTGATCAGTCCAGATCACATTGGATATACTGGGAGAATGGTCTCCTGTATAGCGAGCCTAAGGTTGCTGAGCCTGGGTCAGCCCATGTGCTGGTGGTACCCCAGCACTTCAGAGCCTTCCTACTGGGTCTGGCTCATGATGTGCCTTTGGCAGGGCATTTGAGGCTAAAGACAAGACCTTTGAGAGGCTTGTCACCCACTTTTACTGGCCCCAAATGAGCAAGCATTCTGATGCTCACTGTAGGTCTTGTCAGACTTGCCAGGCAAGTGGTAGGAGTGGGAGGAAGTGTAAGGCTCCTCTCCAACCTTTCCCTGTAGTCAGCACCCCCTTTGAGAGGGTGGGTATTGACATTGTGGGGCCTCTGGATCCCAAGACAGCCATGGGCAACACGTTTATCCTGGTCTTGGTGGACCATGCCACCCGATACCCAGAAGCCATCCCTCTCCGGACTGTGATGGCCCCCGTGGTGGGTCGTGCATTGATGGATATTTTCTCCCATATGGGGTTTCCCAGAGAGGTGGTGTCCGACCGGGGTACCAACTTCATAGCTAAGTATATGAAGTCCCTGTGGCAGGAGTGCAGTGTAACCTATAAGTTCACCACTCCTTACCACCCCCAAGGTAATCGACTGGTCGAGAGATTCAACCAGACCGTGAAAGGCATGATTATGGGTCTTGGTGAGCCCATGAGGTGTAAGTGGGACCTCCTCTTACCATGCCTTCTGTTTGCTTATAGAGAGGTGCCCCAGAAGTCCTTAGGGTTCAGTCCCTTTGAGCCGCTGTACGGCCATCCTGTTTGAGGACCTCTGAGTCTGGTGAAAGAAGGCTGGGAGAAAGCTCCCAGTAAACCTCCCCAGGATGTATATAGCTAGATGCTGGCCTTTAGAAACAAGACTAAGCGTTTCAGGCAACTCACACAGGCGAACCTGGAAGCCAGCCAGGAGGAAATGAAACGCTGGTATGATCAGAATGCAACTCTGATCTAGTTTCAACCTGGACAGAAGGTTTGGGTCATGGCCCCAGTGGAGCCTTGAGCGCTCCAGGATAAGTGGACCGGGCCATTTGGTGGACTTGCAGTCTCCTAGGAACCCTTTACGGGTCCTACATGTGAACCGCCTGAGCCCCGCTTGGAGAGGTCTGAAGTGGGCATACTCCTAGCAACAGATGCTGGGATGGTAGAGGAGACTGTGGCTCTTCCTGACCTCCTTTCAGCAAAGGAGCAAGATGGGTCAGTGGACGGAGTGAACCTCTCTCCCGCCCTGACCCCTGAACAGCAGAGTGACTGCCGCCAACTGTTGGGGCAGTTCTCTGACCTGTTCTCCCTGACCCCCGGTGTCACTCAGTGGTGCGTCCATGATGTGGACACTGGGGACAGTCCTCCAGTAAAACATAAGATTTACCGAGTGTACTGATAGGGGGAGATCTTGCATGAAGGAGGAGGTCTCGAAGATGTTAGCGCACCCAGTGCCACACCAGAACTCCGGTTCTGTGTGGCCTTCTGAGGGCTCAATTCAGTCACCAGGACTGACACGCATCCCATCCCCAGAGCTGATTAGCTCATCGATCGGTTGGGGGCTGCCCGGTACCTCAGTACGTTTGACCTAACGTCTGGGTACTGGCAGATCGCCTTAACTGATGGGGCAAGAGAGAGGTCAGCATTCTCCACACCAGATTGGCACTACCAATTCCGGGTGATGCTCTTTGCGATGAAGAATGCCCCTGCCACCTTTCAGAGGTTGGTCAACCAGGTGTTGGTTGGGCTGGAAGATTTCAGTGCCGCCTACCTGGACGACATTGCAGTGTTCAGTGCCACTTGGGAGGAACATCTGCACCACCTCTGGGAAGTGTTGAAGGCGCTGCGGAGGGCAGGCCTTATGATCAAGGCAAGCAAGTGCCAGATCGGGCAGGGTTCAGTGGTGTACATGGGACACCAGGTGAGGAGCTGCCAGGTGGCGCCCCTACAATCAATCAATCAAGGCGTTTGTTAAGCGCGACTACTCACCTGTAGGGTCTCAAGGCGCTGGGGGGGGTTAGCAGGTTCCAGTCCATCAAGGGGGGGGTCTTTCGAAGAGCCAGGTTTTGAGGTTTCTTGCGAAGATGGGGAGCGATGTTGCCTGTCTGAGGTGGAGCGGAAGGGCGTCCCAGGCTCTGGCCGTGAGGAAGGAGAAGGAGCGGCCTCCCGATCTGGTCTTTCTGGTGCGGGGGACCACGGCGTAGGAGAGCTGGGCTGAACGTAGGGTCCTCTGGGGTGTGTGGAATTTGAGTCGGCTGTTCAGGTATGCTGGTCCGGTGTCGTGGAGGGCCTTGTGAGCGTGGGTGAGCATCTTGAAGGTGACTCTAGCTTCGATGGGGAGCCAGTGGAGTGTGCGCAGGTGCTGGGAGATGTGGCAGTGTCTTGGCAGTTCGAGGACCAGTCTTGCGGCGGCGTTCTGGATGTTCTGTAGCTTGCAGGTAAGGTTTTTGTTTATTCCAGCGTAGAGTGCGTTGCCGTAGTCGAGTCTGCTGGTGACCAGGGCGTGAGTGATGGTCTTTCTGTGTTCGAGGGGGATCCATTAGAAGGTCTTACGTAGGAGGCGGAGGGTGTGGAAGCAGGAGGATGAGACGGAGTTGATCTGGCAGTCCATTTTGAGCTCGGAGTCCAGGATGATTCCCAGGTTGCGTGCGTGGTCTGTCGGGGTGGGCGGGCTTCCGAGGGTGGGGGCCACCAGGTATCGTTCCAGGCGTCGGGGTTTGGGCCCATGATGAGTACTTCTGTTTTGTTGGTGTTTAGTTGTAGGCAGCTGTTTTACATCCATTAGGCGACGGCTTCCATGCCTTCTCGAAAGTTGTGTCTGGCGGTATTGGGTTCGTTGGATAGGGAGAGGATGAGTTGGGTGTCGTCTGCGTATGACACAATGTTGAGTCCGTAGGTTCTGACGATGGGGGCGAGTGGAGCCATGTAGACGTTGAAGAGCGTAGGGCTGAGGGAGGACCCCTGGGGGACTCCGCAGGTGGTTGGTGTAGGGTTTGAGAGGAAAGGGGGGAGTCTGACCCGCTGCATTCTGCCAGAAAGGAAGGATGGATCCAGTTGAGGGCCTTGTCTTGGATCCCTGCGTCGTGGAGTCTGCGTATTAGTGTGCGGTGAGATACAGTGTTGAATGCCGCTGAGAGGTTGAGGAGGATGAGGGCTGCTGTTTCTCCTTTGTCCAGTAGGGTGCGGATGTCATCTGTTGCGGCGAGGAGGGCGGTTTCCGTACTGTGGTTTTTTCTGAAGCCGGATTGGGAGGAGTCGAGGATGTTGTGCTCTTCGATGAATGTGGCGAGTTGGCTGTTGATGGCTTTCTCGATGATTTTCGCTGGGAACGGGAGCAGGGAGATGGGTCTGTAGTTTTTGAGGTCGGTGGGGTCCGCCGAGGGTGTCTTCAGGAGGGGGTTGACCTCGGCGTGTTTCCAGTCGTCGGGGAACGAGGCGGTTGCCAGGGAGCGGTTGATGGTGTGGCAGAGCATGGGTGCGATGGTGTCGGCGGCTCTGTTGAAAATGTGGTGGGGGCAGTGGTCCGTGGGGGCCCCGGAGTGGATTGACTTCATCGTCTTCAGTGTGACTTCGGTGGTGAGGGCTGTCCAGTTGTCGATCGCTGGCTTCAGGGTGTTGGGGTGGTTGGTGAGGGTTCAGTGTGTGTGTTGTCTTCGTCGAAGTTGTCGTAGATGCTCTGGATTTTGTGGTGGAAAAAGGTACTGAGTTTGTCGCAGAGGTCTTGTGAGGGAGGGATGTTGGACTCGCTGGTGGGTTGGGCGAACTCTTTGATGATGTTGAAGAGTTCTTTGCTGTTGTGTGCGTGAGTGGAGATTCTGTCTTCAATCGCTTTTTTCCTCATTTTTCTGATGAGTTGTTGGTGGGCGTTGGTGGCGGCTCTGAAGTTGTTGTGGGCTTCTGTGGATTTGGTGTTCCTCCAGGCCTTTTCGAGGCGGCAGCAAGTGCGTCTGGACTCTCGAAGTTCGGTGGTAAACCATCTGGCTTTTTTGGCGTGGGTGTTGTTGTTTTTCTTGAGGGGGACTATGGTGTTGGCGCTGTCGGAGATCCATCTGTGCAGGGTTCGGGCTGTGGTGTTGGGGTCATCGTTTTCCGCGATGGTTGGGGTGGAGTTGCTGAGTGATGAGGTTAGCTGGTCGTCGGTGATTCTGGTCCAGTTTCTTCGTGGGAGCAGGTGCTGGTGTCTGTGGATGGTGGGTGTTCTGAAGGTGAAGTGGACGCATCGATGGTCAGTCCATGGGAGTTCGGTGGTGTGGCTGAAGGTGATGGAGTTTCCTGTTGTGAAGAGGGGGTCGAGAGTGTGTCCTGCTGAGTGCATGGGTTCGGTCATGATCTGGCGGAGTCCAATGTTGTGGAGGTTGTCCAGGAGGGATGTGGTGCTGGGGTCCAGTTGGTTGTCGAGGTGGAAGTTGAGGTCTCCCAGTAGGGTGTAGTTGGTGGACACGATGGCATGCGGGGAGATGATGTCCGTGATGGAGTTGGCGAAAAGTCTGCGGGGTCCAGGGGGTCGATAGATGAGGGTTCCTCCGAGGGTGGTGGTAGGGCTGTCCAGTATCTTGAAGTGAAGGTGTTCCATCAGGTCTGTGGGCTCGTCGGGGAGTGTCCTCAGGTGGAGGGTGGATTTGTGGACGATGGCGATTCCTCCTCCCGGGCGGGTGGGGTGGTCCTTCCTGGAGATCTTGTATCCTTGGGGAATGGCGATGGCGATGTCCGGTCCCGAGGTGGTGTTGGTCCATGTTTCGGTGAAGAACGCTATGTCCGGGGAGGTGCAGTCGATGAGGTCCCAGATTTCGGTGGCGTGTTTGTGGAGGGATCGGACGTTGAGGAGGATGCATTGCAGTGTCTTCGGTTCGGTTGTGGTCTTGCGGGCGGGCTGCGCCAGGTCTCTGGTCTTGGCGGGGCTGCAGGTGTGCCGGCAGCGGTGACAGCTGAAGGGTCTGTGGGTGTCGGCTGGTGATGCTAGCTTGCAGTTGTTGTTGTGGCCTAGGTTGAGAGCGTGGAGTGCTGCTGGGTCATAGCATTGGCGTTGTGGAGGTCCAGGGTTCCTGGTGCTGGTCGCAGTCGGGTCACGGACGGGCGCAGATGGGCTTGCCTTTGGCGTTCCAGCGGCGCGTTCGCGCAGCGGCCGCCATTAAGTAGGGGTCGGGGAAGGCTGGACAGCTGGGAGGCGGGAGCGGGGAGAGGAGCTGGATTGGGCCGGTCGCGTTGGTCGTGCTGGGGGGGGAGGGGCCGCGGTGGCAGCAGCGGCAGGGAAAAACGGGCAGAAAAAGGCAAAAACAGAGGAAAGAGTGGAAATAAGGCAGTGAAAAGTGCAAGAAAAGTGGAGGAGAGACAGAAGGAGAGCGAGAGGGGGAGATTAAATTAAATCAGTGAAAAAACGAGTGAAAACGGAGGAAAGACACAGAGGGAGAGTGAAAGGGGGAGATTGAAATCAGTAAAAAACGAGTGAAAACGGAGGAAAGACAGAGGGAGAGTGAAAGGGGTTGATTGAAATCAGTAAAAAACGAGTGAAAACGGAGGAAAGACACAGAGGGAGAGTGAAAGGGGGAGATTGAAATCAGTGAAAAAAACGAGTGAAAACGGAGTGAAAGAGCGGAGCGAGAGAAAGGAGACAGAGGTCCACTGGACCACCAGGGATGAGGGGCAGGTAAGACCTGCGGGTGGAGGAGGGCCTCAAACACCAACACTCGAGAGTGCAGGGGCTCGGGGGAAGGCCTCACTTGATGGTGGAGCTGCGAGGGAGGGAGAGCAATTTCACTGACAATGAATCAGTGCTCTTGCTCCCTACAGCCCAAGATTGATACCATTCTGGCTTGGGAACCCCCCAAGACCCAGACAGAGGTGAGAGCCTTTTTAGGACTTACAGGGTATTACAGGAGATTTGTCAAGGGGTATGGCACCATTGTTGCACCCTTGACAGAGCTGACTTCCAGGAAGCAGCCCAGGAAAGTGAATTGGACTGACGCCTGCCAGAAGGCTTTTGATGCCCAGAAATCTGCCATGTGCACAGGGCCCGTGCTTAATGAACCCAACTTCTCAGAAGAGTTAATTGTGCAGACAGATGTTTAAGAGCATGGTTTGGGAGCTGTGCTCTTACAGCTAAATGAGGAGGGCCTGGACCAACCTGAAGCCCTCATTAGTAGGAGGTTACTTCCACAGGAACAGAGGTGGAGTGCGATTGAGTGTGAGGTGTTTGCTGTGGTCTGGGCGCTGAAGAAGCTGAGGCCATACTTGTTTGGGACTCACTTCCGGATTCAGACAGACCACAGGCCCCTCAGATG
Organism: Calotriton arnoldi; assembly: GCA_963921515.1. Classification (NCBI taxonomy): domain Eukaryota; kingdom Metazoa; phylum Chordata; class Amphibia; order Caudata; family Salamandridae; genus Calotriton; species Calotriton arnoldi. Next base: position 107,819 of record CAWUFW010012459.1, read on the forward strand.
GTTGATGCAAATGAGGGGTGAGAATCCGAAGCTGTTGAGGTGGTTAATTTCCCTACAGGGGATGGACTTTACGGTGGAACACTGCCCTGGTACAGAACACGCCAATGCTGATGGTCTGTCCAGATTGTTCCGCCTTAATGAAGAGAACTCCCAAGAGGGTGGGTAGTTCTCCCCACATTTCAGCTGGAGGGGAAATGTGTTAGACCTGGCACCATTGGCGTGGGTCTCCCTTCCATTTTTTGCCTTTACCTCCTGTGTTTTGCTGTGTGTTGGACTCCATTTTTGCTGGTCTAGATGCTTTGGGCACTTTGCCACTGCTGTTCAGTGCCAAAGTGCAAGTGCTCCCTTTGTAAATTATTGTTATGGATTAGTGATTCCATTATTGGCTTATTTGATTTACTTGTCAGACCCTAGTACAGTGCACTATGTGTGCCCAGGGCCTGTAAATCAAATGCTGCTAGTGGGCTTGCAGCACTGATTGCGCCACCTGTAGAAGCAGCTTGTAAAATGTGACTCAGGTCTGCTATTGCAGAGCTTGTGTGCAGTCTGGGACTGCCATGTTGACTTGGCAAGTGCACACACTTGCCAGTCCCTAAACCTTCCCTTTTCTACATATTAGTCACCCCTAAGGTAGGGCCATGGAACCCCTGTGGGCAGGGTGCATTGTGTGTGAAAGATAGGACATGCCCTGATGTGTGTGGCATGTCTTGATAGTGAAATACTGCCAATTTCGTTTTTCACTATTGCAAGACTATCTGTTCCCATAGGAAAGAATGGGGAGGTTGTTTATAACATCTTATTAACATAACTGACCCTAGGAACAAGATGGAAAAGTAAAGTTTAGTATGCCTGAACTCAGAATGTTAAAGTGCATCTTTTAGTGAGGGTGATTTTTACATTCTGTGTTTGAAAATACCACTTTTAGAAAGTAGGTATTTTCTTGCCTAACCATCCAGTGTGCCTCTGTAGGTTTGTGTATTGCATGTCTGGCTTTTGGATGACAGGGGCTGGAGAGGGGCAGCGGCTCCAGAAGTCTGATGAGTCAGGGCTGGGCTGAATATGCTTGGTCTGCATTTAGAGTGGTGGGAGGAGTAGCACCTTCACCTGAATAGGGCTGTGCCTGCCTTCCACAATGACGGCTCCGCACCCCTGTGGTGTGTCTGGAGCCAGGGCTCACACTGACAATGAAGGTTGTTGTGCTCTTGCAAAGTGCCCCACAGAACTGGTTTTGGCTGGGTACAGACACTCTCTGCCTTCAGAGAACAAAGGATTTTGGTGTATAAAAAGAGGGGCCCGATCCCAGACTTTTAGATCACATCTGGGAAATCAAGAGGAACCTTTGCCAAGGAGAAGAGCTGGAGAAGCTGACAAGGAATACTCCCCCTGTGCTGTTTGCTGTCTGGGGTTGGCGTGCAGTGGCTGCTTGCTGCCAAGGAAAGGAGAAAAAGGACTTTGCTGTTTGCTTTGTCACCTGCTTGAAGAAAAGATCTCCAAGGACTTGAAACTGAGCTTGCCTCCTGTTCTGAAGTCTCAGGGACCCAAAGACTTCACCACCAGCTCCCCTGAATTCCCTTGCTGGGAATTCCAACCTGCAAAGAGGTGCCTGCTGCTGTTTAGGACCTCTAGAGACTGTTTGTCGCTGGGAGCTGGAAAATCGACGCAACATCGAAGAAGCGTGACGCATCCGCACCTGTTACCGACGCATCGCCGAAGAAACCGTCGCAGCGCCTGCCGTGGCTCAAGAAATCGCTGCGCGACGCATCGGGTGCAACAATCTCCGAAGTCCAAGATCACCCCACCGATCCCGACGCAAGCCTGCTGTGAGGCTGCACGAAGCCATGCATCGTACCAGATCGATGCATCGCATGGAGGCGCCAAGACTGTCGCATCGTTGGGGGCCTCAGTAAGAAACACACGCATCAACTCGCCATGCAGTAAGAAAACGACGTATCACCTCCTCTCCAGTAAGGAATTGACACATCAACTCCCCTGCGCTGCAGTAAGGAACCGACGCATCACCTCCCCCAGAGCAAGGAATCGACGCATCACCTTCCCTGCGTGTAAGGAACCGACGCATCACCTTCCCTGCGGCCATTTTGTTTGTTTTGCGTGACGCATCTAAGGTGCTTTGTGAGAAAAGTGTTGCATTTACAACTTGCATTGAACTGAACTATTTCTACCATTTGAAAGCCTTATTTTTAATACTGTATTGTGGATTTTTGTCGTTTGGTCTTGTTTTGGTTTAGATAAATATTACTTATTTTTCTAAACTGGTGTGGTGTCCATTTGTAGTATTTTCACTGTATTACAGTATGTGTTCACAAATGCTTTACACACTGCCTCTGAGATAAGCCTGTCTGCTCGTGCCAAGCTACCAAGGGGGTGAGCAGGGGTTATTTTAGAAGTGTATCCCCCTTACCCTGACTAGAAGCAAGGGTCCCTATTTGGACAAAGGTACCAACCAGAAGTCCTTAGGGTTCAGTCCCTTTGAGCTGCTGTACGGCCATCCTGTTTGAGGACCTCTGAGTCTGGTGAAAGAAGGCTGGGAGAAAGTTCCCAGTAAACCTCCCCAGGATGTATATAGCTAGATGCTGGCCTTTAGAAACGAGACTAAGCTTTTCAGGCAACTCACACAGGCGAACCTGGAAGCCAGCCAGGAGGAAATGAAACGCTGGTATGGTCAGAATGCAACTCTGATCTAGTTTCAACCTGGACAGAAGGTTTGGGTCATGGCCCCAGTGGAGCCTTGAGCGCTCCAGGATAAGTGGACCGGGCCATTTGGTGGACTTGCAGTCTCCTAGGAACCCTTTACGGGTCCTACATGTGAACCGCCTGAGCCCCACTTGGAGAGGTCTGAAGTGGGCATGCTCCTAGCAACAGATGCTGGGATGGTAGAGGAGACTGTGGCTCTTCCTGACCTCCTTTCAGCAAAGGAGCAAGATGGGTCAGTGGACGGAGTGAACCTCTCTCCCGCCCTGACCCCTGAACAGCAGAGTGACTGCCGCCAACTGTTGGGGCAGTTCTCTGACCTGTTCTCCCTGACCCCCGGTGTCACTCAGTGGTGCGTCCATGATGTGGACACTGGGGACAGTCCTCCAGTAAAACATAAGATTTACCGAGTGTACTGATAGGGTCAGATCTTGCATCAAGGAGGAGGTCTCGAAGATGTTAGCGCACCCAGTGCCACACCAGAACTCCGGTTCTGTGTGGCCTTCTGAGGGCTCAATTCAGTCACCAGGACTGACATGCATCCCATCCCCAGAGCTGATGAGCTCATCGATCGGTTGGGGGCTGCCCGGTACCTCAGTACGTTTGACCTAACGTCTGGGTACTGGCAGATCGCCTTAACTGATGGGGCAAGAGAGAGGTCAGAATTCTCCACACCAGATTGGCACTACCAATTCCGGGTGATGCTCTTTGCGATGAAGAATGCCCCTGCCACCTTTCAGAGGTTGGTCAACCAGGTGTTGGTTGGGCTGGAAGATTTCAGTGCCGCCTACCTGGACGACATTGCAGTGTTCAGTGCCACTTGGGAGGAACATCTGCACCACCTCTGGGAAGTGTTGAAGGCGCTGCGGAGGGCAGGCCTTACGATCAAGGCAAGCAAGTGCCAGATCGGGCAGGGTTCAGTGGTGTACATGGGACACCAGGTGAGGAGCTGCCAGGTGGCGCCCCTACAATCAATCAATCAAGGCGTTTGTTAAGCGCGACTACTCACCCGTAGGGGTCTCAAGGCACTGGGGGGGGTTAGCAGGTTCCAGTCCATCAAGGGGGGGGTCTTTCGAAGAGCCAGGTTTTGAGGTTTCTTGCGAAGATGGGGAGCGATGTTGCCTGTCTGAGGTGGAGCGGAAGGGCGTCCCAGGCTCTGGCCATGAGGAAGGAGAAGGAGCGGCCTCCCGATCTGGTCTTTCTGGTGCGGGGGGGCCACGGCGTAGGAGAGCTGGGCTGAACGTAGGGTCCTCTGAGGTGTGTGGAATTTGAGTCGGCTGTTCAGGTATGCTGGTCCGGTGTCATGGAGGGCCTTGTGAGCGTGGGTGAGCATCTTGAAGGTGACTCTAGCTTCGATGGGGAGCCAGTGGAGTGTGCGCAGGTGCTGGGAGATGTGGCAGTGTCTTGGCAGGTCGAGGACCAGTCTTGCGGCGGCGTTCTGGATGTTCTGTAGCTTGCAGGTAAGGTTTTTGTTTATTCCAGCGTAGAGTGTGTTGCCGTAGTCGAGTCTGCTGGTGACCAGGGCGTGAGTGACGGTCTTTCTGTGTTCGAGGGGGATCCATTAGAAGGTCTTACGTAGGAGGCGGAGGTTGTGGAAGCTGGAGGATGAGATGGATTTGATCTGGCAGTCCATTTTGAGCTCGGAGTCCAGGATGATTCCCAGGTTGCATGCGTGGTCTGTCGGGGTGGGCGGGCTTCCGAGGGTGGGGGCCACCAGGTATCGTTCCAGGCGTCGGGGTTTGGGCCCATGATGAGTACTTCTGTTTTGTTGGTGTTTAGTTGTAGGCAGCTGTTTTTCATCCATTAGGCGACAGCTTCCATGCCTTCTCGAAAGTTGTGTCTGGCGGTATTGGGTTCGTTGGATAGGGAGAGGATGAGTTGGGTGTCGTCTGCGAATGATACAATGTTGAGTCCGTAGGTTCTGACGATGGGGGCGAGTGGAGCCATGTAGACGTTGAAGAGCGTAGGGCTGAGGGAGGACCCCTGGGGGACTCCGCAGGTGGTTGGTGTAGGGTCCGAGAGGAAAGGGTGGAGTCTGACCCGCTGCATTCTGCCAGAGAGGAAGGAGTGGATCCAGTTGAGGGCCTTGTCTTGGATCCCTGCGTCGTGGAGTCTGCGTATTAGGGTGCGGTGAGATACAGTGTTGAATGCCGCTGAGAGGTTGAGGAGGATGAGGGCTGCTGTTTCTCCTTTGTCCAGTAGGGTGCGGATGTCATCTGTTGCGGCGAGGAGGGCGGTTTCCGTACTGTGGTTTTTTCTGAAGCCGGATTGGGAGGAGTCGAGGATGTTGTGCTCTTCGATGAATGTGGCGAGTTGGCTGTTGATGGCTTTCTCGATGATTTTCGCTGGGAACGGGAGCAGGGAGATGGGTCTGTAGTTTTTGAGGTCGGTGGGGTCCGCCGAGGGTGTCTTCAGGAGGGGGTTGACCTCGGCGTGTTTCCAGTCATCGGGGAACGAGGCGGTTGCCAGGGAGCGGTTGATGGTGTGGCAGAGCATGGGTGCGATGGTGTCGGCGGCTCTGTTGAAAATGTGGTGGGGGCAGTGGTCCTTGGGGGCCCCGGAGTGGATTGACTTCATCGTCTTCAGTGTGTCTTCGGTGGAGAGGGCTGTCCAGTTGTCTATCGCTGGCTTCAGGGTGTCGGGGTGGTTGGTGAGGGTTCAGTGTGTTTGTTGTCTTCGTCGAAGTTGTCGTAGATGCTCTTGATTTTGTGGTGGAAAAAGGTACTGAGTTTGTCGCAGAGGTCTTGTGAGGGAGGGATGTTGGACTCGCTGGTGGGTTGGGCGAACTCTTTGATGATGTTGAAGAGTTCTTTGCTGTTGTGTGCGTGAGTGGAGATTCTGTCTTCAATCGCTTTTTTCCTCGTTTTTCTGATGAGTTGTTGGTGGGCGTTGGTGGCGGCTCTGAAGTTGTTGTGGGCTTCTGTGGATTTGGTGTTCCTCCAGGCCTTTTCGAGGCGGCAGCAAGTACGTCTGGACTCTCGAAGTTCGGTGGTAAACCATCTGGCTTTTTTGGCGTGGGTGTTGTTGTTTTTCTTGAGGGGGACTATGGTGTTGGCGCTGTCGGAGATCCATCTATGCAGGGTTCGGGCTGTGGTGTTGGGGTCATCGTTTTCCGCGATGGTTGGGGTGGAGTTGCTGAGTGATGAGGTTAGCTGGTCGTCGGTGATTCTGGTCCAGTTTCTTCGTGGGAGCAGGTGCTGGTGTCTGTGGATGGTGGGTGTTCTGAAGGTGAAGTGGACGCATCGATGGTCAGTCCATGGGAGTTCGGTGGTGTGGCTGAAGGTGATGGAGTTTCCTGTTGTGAAGAGGGGGTCGAGGGTGTGTCCTGCTGAGTGCATGGGTTCGGTCACGATCTGGCGGAGTCCAATGTTGTGGAGGTTGTCCAGGAGGGATGTGGTGCTGGGGTCCAGTTGGTTGTCGAGGTGGAAGTTGAGGTCTCCCAGTAGGGTGTAGTTGGTGGACACGATGGCATGCAGGGAGATGATGTCCGTGATGGAGTTGGCGAAAAGTCTGCGCGGTCCAGGGGGTCGATAGATGAGGGTTCCTCCGAGGGTGGTGGTAGGGCTGTCCAGTATCTTGAATGAAGGTGTTCCATCAGGTCTGTGGGCTCGTCGGGGAGTGTCCTCAGGCGGAGGGTGGATTTGTAGACAATGGCGATTCCTCCTCCCGGGCGGGTGGGGCGGTCCTTCCTGGAGATCTTGTATCCTTGGGGAATGGCGATGGCGATTTCCGGTCCCGAGGTGGTGTTGGTCCATGTTTCGGTGAAGAACGCTACGTCCGGGGAGGTGCAGTCGATGAGGTCCCAGATTTCGGTGGCGTGTTTGTGGAGGGATCGGACGTTGAGGAGGATGCATTGCAGGGTCTTCGGTTCGGTTGTGGTCTTGCGGGCGGGTTGCGCCAGGTCTGTGGTCTTGGCGGGGCTGCAGGTGTGCCGGCAGCGGTGACAGCTGAAGGGTCTGTGGGTGTCGGCTGGTGATGCTAGCTTGCAGTTGTTGTTGCGGCCTAGGTTAAGATCGTGGAGTGCTGCTGGGTCATAGCATTGGCGTTGCGGAGGTCCAGGGTTCCTGGCGCTGGTCGCAGTCGGGTCACGGACGGGCGCAGATAGGCTTGCCTTTGGCGCGCCAGCAGCGCGGCCGCACAGCGGCCGCCATTAAGTAGGGGTCGGGGAAGGCTGGACAGCTGGGAGGCGGGAGCGGGGAGAGGAGCTGGATTGGGCCGGTTGCGTTGGTCGTGCTGGGGGGGAGGGGCCGCGGTGGCAGCAGCGGCAGGGAAAAACGGTCAGAAAAAGGCAAAAACAGAGGAAAGAGTGGAAATAAGGCAGTGAAAAGTGCAAGAAAAGTGGAGGAGAGACAGAAGGAGAGTGAGAGGGGGAGATTAAATTAAATCAGTGAAAAAACGAGTGAAAACGGAGGAAAGACACAAAGGGAGAGTGAAAGGGGGAGATTGAAATCAGTAAAAAACGAGTGAAAACGGAGGAAAGACACAGAGGGAGAGTGAAAGGGGGTGATTGAAATCAGTAAAAAATGAGTGAAAACGGAGGAAAGACACAGAGGGAGAGTGAAAGGGGGAGATTGAAATCAGTAAAAAAAACAAGTGAAAACGGAGGAAAGACACAGATGGAGAGTAAAAGGGGGAGATTGAAATCAGTGAAAAAAACGAGTGAAAACGGAGTGAAAGAGCGGAGCGAGAGAAAGGAGACAGAGGTCCACTGGACCACCAGGGATGAGGGGCAGGTAAGACCTGCGGGTGGAGGAGGGCCTCGAACACCAACACTCGAGAGTGCAGGGGCTCGGGGGAAGGCCTCACTTGATGGTGGAGCTGCGAGGGAGGGAGAGCAATTTCACTGACAATGAGTCAGTGGTCTTGCTCCCTACAGCCCAAGATTGATACCATTCTGGCTTGGGAACCCCCCAAGACCCAGACAGAGGTGAGAGCCTTTTTAGGACTTACAGGGTATTACAGGAGATTTGTCAAGGGGTATGGCACCATTGTTGCACCCTTGACAGAGCTGACTTCCAGGAAGCAGCCCAGGAAAGTGAATTGGACTGACACCTGCCAGAAGGCTTTTGATGCCCAGAAATCTGCCATGTGCACAGGGCCCGTGCTTAATGAACCCAACTTCTCAGAAGAGTTAATTGTGCAGACAGATGTTTAAGAGCATGGATTGGGAGCTGTGCTCTTACAGCTAAATGAGGAGGGCCTGGACCAACCTGAAGCCCTCATTAGTAGGAGGTTACTTCCACAGGAACAGAGGTGGAGTGCGATTGAGTGTGAGGTGTTTGCTGTGGTCTGGGCGCTGAAGAAGCTGAGGCCATACTTGTTTGGGACTCACTTCCGGATTCAGACAGACCACAGGCCCCTCAGATGGTTGATGCAAATGAGGGGTGAGAATCCAAAGCTGTTGAGGTGGTTAATTTCCCTACAGGGGATGGACTTTACGGTGGAACACTGCCCTGGTACAGAACACGCCAATGCTGATGGTCTGTCCAGATTGTTCCGCCTTAATGAAGAGAACTCCCAAGAGGGTGGGTAGTTCTCCCCACATTTCAGCTGGAGGGGAAATGTGTTAGACCTGGCACCATTGGCGTGGGTCTCCCTTCCATTTTTTTGCCTTTACCTCCTGTGTTTTGCTGTGTGTTGGACTCCATTTTTGCTGGTCTAGATGCTTTGGGCACTTTGCCACTGCTGTTCAGTGCCAAAGTGCAAGTGCTCCCTTTGTAAATTATTGTTATGGATTAGTGATTCCATTATTGGCTTATTTGATTTACTTGTCAGACCCTAGTACAGTGCACTATGTGTGCCCAGGGCCTGTAAATCAAATGCTGCTAGTGGGCTTGCAGCATTGATTGTGCCACCTGTAGAAGCAGCTTGTAAAATGTGACTCAGGCCTGCCATTGCAGAGCTTGTGTGCAGTCTGGGACTGCCATGTCGACTTGGCAAGTGCACACACTTGCCAGTCCCTAAACCTTCCCTTTTCTACATATTAGTCACCCCTAAGGTAGGGCCATGGAACCCCTGTGGGCAGGGTGCATTGTATGTGAAAGGTAGGACATGCCCTGATGTGCGTGGCATGTCCTGATAGTGAAATACTGCCAATTTCGTTTTTCACTATTGCAAGACTATCTGTTCCCATAGGAAAGAATGGGGAGGTTGTTTATAACATCTTATTAACATAACTGACCCTAGGAACAAGATGGAAAAGTAAAGTTTAGTATGCCTGAACTCAGAATGTTAAAGTGCATCTTTTAGTGAGGGTGATTTTTACATTCTGTGTTTGAAAATACCACTTTTAGAAAGTAGGTATTTTCTTGCCTAACCATCCAGTGTGCCTCTGTAGGTTTGTGTATTGCATGTCTGGCTTTTGGATGACAGGGGCTGGAGAGGGGCAGCGGCTCCAGAAGTCTGATGAGTCAGGGCTGGGCTGAATATGCTTGGGCTGCATTTAGAGTGGTGGGAGGAGTAGCACCTTCACCTGAATAGGGCTGTGCCTGCCTTCCACAATGACGGCTCCGCACCCCTGTGGTGTGTCTGGAGCCAGGGCTCACACTGACAATGAAGGTTGTTGTGCTCTTGCAAAGTGCCCCACAGAACTGGTGTTGGCTGGGTACAGACACTCTCTGCCTTCAGAGAACAAAGGATTTTGGTGTATAAAAAGAGGGGCCCGATCCCAGACTTTTAGATCACATCTGGGAAATCAAGAGGAACCTTTGCCAAGGAGAAGAGCTGGAGAAGCTGACAAGGAATACTGCCCCTGTGCTGTTTGCTGTCTGGGGTTGGCCTGCAGTGGCTGCTTGCTGCCAAGGAAAGGAGAAAAAGGACTTTGCTGTTTGCTTTGTCACCTGCTTGAAGAAAAGATCTCCAAGGACTTGAAACTGAGCTTGCCTCTTGTTCTGAAGTCTCAGGGACCCAAAGACTTCACCACCAGCTCCCCTGAATTCCCTTGCTGGGAATTCCAACCTGCAAAGAGGTGCCTGCTGCTGTTTAGGACCTCTAGAGACTGTTTGTCGCTGGGAGCTGGAAAATCAACGCAACATCGAAGAAGCGTGACGCATCCGCACCTGTTACCGACGCATCGCCGAAGAAACCATCGCAGCGCCTGCCGTGGCTCGAGAAATCGCTGCGCGACGCATCAGGTGCAACAATCTCCGAAGTCCAAGATCACCCCACCGATCCCGACGCAAGCCTGCTGTGAGGCTGCACGAAGCCATGCATCGTACCAGATCGATGCATCGCATCGAGGCGCCAAGACTGTTGCATCGTTGGGGGCCTCAGTAAGAAACACACGCATCAACTCGCCATGCAGTAAGAAAACGACGCATCAACTCCCCTGCGCTGCAGTAAGGAACCGACGCATCACCTCCCCCGGAGCAAGGAATCGACGCATCACCTTCCCTGCGTGTAAGGAACCGACGCATCACCTTCCCTGCGGCCATTTTGTTTGTTTTGCGTGACGCATCTAAGGTACTTTGTGAGAAAAGTGTTGCATTTACAACTTGCATTGAACTGAACTATTTCTACTGTTTGAAAGCCTTATTTTTAATACTGTATTGTGGATTTTTGTCGTTTGGTCTTGTTTTGGTTTAGATAAATATTACTTATTTTTCTAAACTGGTGTGGTGTCCATTTGTAGTATTTTCACTGTATTACAGTATGTGTTCACAAATGCTTTACACACTGCCTCTGAGATAAGCCTGTCTGCTCGTGCCAAGCTACCAAGGGGTGAGCAGGGGTTATTTTAGAAGTGTATCCCCCTTACCCTGACTATAAGCAAGGGTCCCTATTTAGACAAAGGTACCAACCTCTGCCAACTAGAGACCCCCATTTCTAACAAGTGCCACTCTGTGACTTTTTCTAATACTAAAATCCCCAAAATAATCTGACATAAAATTTGATTTTTTTTCTAAATTCACCCTAATTTTTGATTTGGCATTTTTTCCCCTTTTTTTTAAATTTAAGTTTTGCCTCACATTCTTTTTGTTACAATGGAGTTGGATCTCAACATTGATAGCCTCAGCAAGGTGAAGCTGCAGAGGATCCACAAGGGAAGGGGGCTGAATGTGGAAAGGGAGGCCATCAAACTGGATCTCCAGATAGCCCTCAGAGCCTATGAGGCGGTCAGGAGGATGCAAGCCATTCTACAAGGAGGTTCAGGAGGTGGACTTAGAAGAGGAGGGTGGCCCGGCCACAGGCTATGGGCTGCAGCACCGTAATGAGGAGTAGGACAACTTGCCCACAGAAGTGAGATCGCCTGTCAGGGCAGAGAGCAGTGTGTCCTTCCGCAACCTGTCCCACAAAGAACGGAAGGACAAGGAGGCTAAGAGAGAGATCAAGCTATAGCTGGCCAAATTGAAACTGAAGGCTGCCAAGGAGGAGGCAGCTGTCAAGAGGGCCTTGGAGAAGAGGAACTCTGAGCCACAGATCACCTTGGCCAAGAAGAGAGTTGAGGCAGAGAGGGCCTTGGCAGAAAGAAAACTTGTATTGGTTCACTAAGCGAGTCCTAAAGAGTTGAACCTAAAAGCAAGGAATCACCCAGTGTCCAGCAGCAATGATGGGACCAATACCTGAGTTCCCAGTGGAGACACAAAGGTCCACATCCCCAAAGATCTGGTGCCTAAATTTGTTGTGGAGGTTGACATTGAGAAGTGGTTTGAAGGTTATGAGGATGCCATAGAGATGCACAGGGTCCCTGGAGAAGATTGGATAGCTAGTCTTTGGAGGCACACTCCCATTGAAATGAGGGATGCATTACTGGCCGTAGGGAAGGGAGACAGGATGAGGTATACCCTCTTAAAGAAGCCTTTGTCAGGAAATATGGCCCCACCATGAGAAGTACTGGCAGGCGTTATACCAGTTCTGGGTAGATTACGTGGATTACTTTTGCAAGGCACTGGATTATTGGGTGAAGGGCAATGATGTGGATGATTACAAAGTGCTGTACAACCTGATTGCCAGAGAGCATATGTTCAGTAATTGATTTTCAGAGCTCTACCAACACCTTGTGTATAGTGAGCCCACTGACCCCAGGGAGCTTACAAATGAGGCAGAACGCTGGCTCAGCACCAGGGTCCATAAGAAGGTATCTAGGGGGATATCAAGAATGATGGACAGGGTTCCCACTAGAAGAAAAAGGGGAGACAAAAATAAAAGCAAATAGTTCCCTAAAAGCTCCCGAAACATTTCTCAGAGGAGGGATTCCAAGTCGCAACCTAACCAAAAGAAGAATGGGTTCCCTGAAAAGAATTTCTCAGGGAAGTACTCCTGAAATATCATGACGGCTATAGGTTTGGGAACATCAAGAGAGACGCCAAATGCCCTCAACAGGGCGCTGCCCCCCATTGTTGGGCAAACACCAGGGATGGCTAGTGTGGCACTTGAGGAGCTTGTCCCAGTTAACATGGAGGGTAGTGCAGCGATTACCCTAGTGTACCAGGCTGACAAGGAGATGGTGCCAAATGCCCACATACCTACCAATACTTCCAGGTATACACAGTGGGTCACCATCAATGTTATGTTATGTTATAATACACTTATAACGCGCACAGATACTCAAGAGTGTCCCGGCGCGGGAAGTGACCGTAGCAGTGTGAAGCAGGGATTTAAATGGGCAGATTAAAAAGAAGGGTTTTTAGTTGTTTTTTGAAGAGCCTAGGATCCTGAGTGTTCCGCAATTCCACAGGAAGGGAGTTCCATGCTAACGCTGCTTTAACGGAGAGGGAGTGACCCCCAGACGCATCCTGCGAAAGCGGGGACCACCGCCCGTCGATGGGTGGCTGAGCGCAGAGATCGACTGGGAGCATAAAAGGCAAAACGCTTCCTGAGGTACATCGGCCCTAGTCCATACAGGGCTCTGTGAGCCAGAGTGAGAGCTTTGAATTGCACTCTATGGATCACAGGAGCCAATGCAGATCACGCAGATGCTGTCTAACACTAGACCTTCTTGAAATGTTCAACAGAAGTCTGGCGGCTGCATTCTGTATTATGTGCAGTTTTTTTATCAGGTAGCCTGGTATGCCAATGTACAGGGCATTGGCATAGTCAATGCGAGACAAAATAAGGGCGCGGGCGACCATTTCTTTCGCTGACCTAGGTAACAGGCGAAGAAACTTTCTAAGTGATTTGAGAGTACCAAAACAATGGGCAGCGGGTGGAGGCTCAGAGAGACACAGGAACCAGTATGTTATGACTACTTTAAGGTGCCATCTAGTGTCCTCAGAGCAGGAAGTCCCTAATGTGTTCCACCATGTTTTTGTAGCAGACAATTATGACAGTCACTATCCTGTGGTCCTCGTTTCCTTTGAGTGGGGGCAGGGCGTCTCTGGTTTCTTAAAGGTAGCTGTGAGTCCTGCCTGTGGAATGTCTGCTTGGTAATGACTTAGAGCACACCATCTGGAAAGAGGTGGAGCTCAGGTCCAGGAGATATTAGGGTTGCCTGAGTGAGTGTGCCTGAAGACAAGGTCCATGGCAGTCCAAGAGGGTAGTCAAGAGGGCTTGGAGCATGGAAGAATGGACCAAGTATCTGTCAAAAGGAGACAGGGCAAGTGGCATGGGGCACTAGCCCCTGAAACTCCCACAGTCTGGGAGGAAGCTGAGGCTGAAGATAACGCCCCAAACCTACAGGGGAAGACATTGTTGATCTGGGGGACTCACCTGAGCTGACTGGGGTGCAAGCTGAGGGAATGCCCACCAGCAAGGAATTCTGCAAAGCTCAGAAGGAGTGCCCTACTCTTGATGGCCTCAGGTGGCAGGGCGAGGCTCAGGCAGATGCGACACCTCTGGAGATCACCTGATCTATTGGAACAACAACCTCCTATATAGTGAGCCTAAGGTTCTTGAGCCTGGGGAACCCATGTACTGGCAGTCTGCCTAGTGGTACAGGACCTTCCTACTAGTTCTGGCTCATGATGTACCCTTGGCAGAACATCTGAGGCAAGACAAGACCTTTGCCAGGCTTGTCACCCACTTTTACTGGCCTTGGATGAGAGGGACCTCAGATGCATTCTGGATAGATGGTTTTCCCCAAGGCCTAGAAGCATGGAATGAACATGGACTCAATGTTCAGGAAGGTCAGCAGAGAAGACCAGGTTTTTGTTGTCCAGGTACACCACAAGAAACTGGTTCTGGACATCTGAGAATATCCTCATAATGAATCTCTGGAAAACCGCTGCAGCATTGGTAAGGCCAAAGTGCCATACCCAATGTTTATAGTACCTAAAGGGTGTTTGAAAGGTCATCTTACACTCATCACCCTTCTTTATCTGGAGCACATGGTAAGCTCCACTAAGAACTAACTTTGTGAAATATGTAGCACCCTGAAAAGACTAAAGGATGTCTTTGATGAGTGAAGGTGGGTAGCAGTACATAATGGTGACCTCATTCAAACCTCGATGATTAATGCAAGGTCTTAGCTCTTTGGACTATTTTGGGATGAAAAAGAGAGGCACTACCGCAGGGGTGATGACCTGATAATCAGGCCAATCTGAAGGTTTTCATTCAAATATTCCTTCGGAACTGGTTTTCATGCTGGGAAATAGAATATATACTTCCTTAGGTAATTATGTCAGTGAGTGCGGTTGGAACAATCCAAATATCTATGAGGAGGCAGTGACACAGAAGGCAGCTTCTGAAAAATGGACAAGGTGTGGGCTATAGCTTAATAGGACTGGCCATCAGAGGTTTCTTGCACCAATGAAGCCCAATACCTCCTGTCCAAATAACAATTCTCTCTACAGAACTGGGAGAAAAGTGAGACAACTCTGGTCTCCCACGTGACGCAAGGGTTGTGACGTTTCAGCCAAAGTATCCCATGCACCAAAGCATAGTTGAGAGACATGATCTGAATGGCGATCCATCAATAGTTTGTACATGATCTGGAGAGGATTTCTTCCTGACTGAAATTTGTAATTGCATATAGATTCCAGAGGTATCAGAATCCAACAGGGCTGGAACAGAGAAGGATTTGCTGAGGTCAACTTGACTAATAAATTCCCTGCAAATAAGCAGGAACCGGAGCCACCAGGGGAATTGTTAACTTTAGAGAGAGTAGAACCTTCTGCCCATTTCTTCCTTAGAGAGAAAGGATTATGGCATTTTCCTAGTAGCCTGAAGGTTGAACAGTGCAGCTTCACAGCCGGTAATTTAGGCTTACACTCTAGAGACAAAAGCCTCCCTTAAGCCTTCAATCTCTTTTGGTTTCGGACAAGGAACCTTTAGTTGACCTGAGTGGGACAGGTTTATCAAGCACATCAGGTGAAGGATCAGTAGGATCAGTAGTAGGCTCAGTCGAGCTAAAAACTCAGAGGGGGGGGGGAGTAGAATTGAACCACTGGTTTTTCTGCCTTTCCAGTTTCCTTTCTTCAAGTCTGTGTTCAATCAGAAGAACTTGATCAAGGAGTTCAGAAAATGATAGGGTTCGAGAAAATCTTGCCACCTCATCTTTTAGCTCCTCCTCTAAGCCTCTTCAGAATAAATAAATCCGAGTGTGTTCCACTCAGATTGTTCTCACATCAAGCTCAAAAAACTGTGTATAATAGGATAGTGCATCATCATTTCTCTAAATATCTCATACATGGGGTCCTCTGAGGCATCTTAATGGTCAGATCGCTTAAATATCCAGCTTGGGCATCTAGAGAAATTGTCTAAACCAGAGCTGCCCCAGTCACGTAACACACCAGATACCCCACTTTTGATCAATCAGAAAAGAATTGTCCAAATTGAAAGGCAAAATTAACCACCAAATTGGCCAAAAACTCCTACAACCTTGAAGGATCTCCAGAATACTCATATGTTGAAAGGCTGATGGCTGGAAAGTCACACGAACTGGAATGCATTGCTTGACAGACGAGGTCATGAAAATCAGTTTGGGCAGGGAAAAGGGTGTGGCCAGACACTACATCACATCCCAAAATGTTTGCTCCTTCGCTTCATGGTACATTCAATCCACAATTTGCGCTCCCCTCAGTGTTGACTGTAGTGTTACACCACAGTGTGGAGATTCCGGGCCGAGCCGGAGAGTACGGCTTGAGCCGGAGAGTACAGCCCGACTGCGGACGTAAAGATACGACTCGTAAATGACCTCTGTGAATACCAAAAGTCGTAAAGTTAGACTTTTGTATCAGATTGCCTTTGTGAATTGGCCCCTGAGTATTTATTGTAAACACAAAAAGTATGTAAGACACTAAACAATCCACACAGCTTTCTTAGGGTCAGTGCTCTCCCGGGCGGAATCCCCGAGTTCCTTGGTCCCTTCTAGCATGGGTGGTTATTCCCCGTTCTACACTAGAGGAGACTCCCTGATGAGGTCTATGCTAGTTTCATACACCCTAAAACTTCAGCTTTGCCATAAGAGTTTATTAGCAACTCTCAAGCACTAATTTTGTGCAAGTCTTATGTCACCAGCCTGAAACAGTCTTGCCCGACCCATTGGCAGTGGGGATGGCTGGAATGGGCAGAATGGGCAGAGCTCACGGAGTCCCCTTGGCTGCTGAGGATCATTGGGGTCCAAGAACCCCTATTGTTGCCACAAGTAAGTTCCCCACAGCGGGACAGCTGAGATGTCATCGGAGGCCCCGCCTCCTTTCTCAACCACTCTGCAAAGGGGGCTCCTGGCACACTACTGGTTGGGGGATGAAGTTCCCTTGGCTGATAAGGGTTGTTGGGGACTAAGAACCCCTAGCGTTGCCACAAGTAAGTCCCCCACAGCGAGATTGCTGAATCATTTTTGGAGGCCCGCCGTATTTTTCACCCACTCTGCAAAGGGGCTTCCTGGCACACTACTGGTTGGGAGGCTACATCCCATTGGCTGCTGAGGGTCGTTGGGGGCCAAGAACCCCTATTGTTGCGGCAGCCAGACTTCTTCTTGAGATTCCCTCCAGGATTAGCGTGAGATCTCACTTACGCTCTCTGCACTGGCTTCCCGTAGCCGAACGGGTCAAATTTAAATCTTTAGTTATGGCCCATCACGCTCTTCATGGTCATGGCCCTATCTACCTGCAAAAACGCTTTTCTTTTTATGCTCCAGCGCGACACTTGCGTTCCATGTCCCAATGCCTCGCCCAGGTCCCTCGCTTTAAATGTCAGAGGCTTGGAGGCAGCTCTCTTGCCCGGAAAGCTGCAGTTGCATGGAACGCGCTTCCTTTCGCTCTTCGGAACATTCAGGACCCGTTGATTTTCAAGAAGAACCTGAAAACACATCTCTTTGTTTAATACCAGACTTTGCCCCTCATTGCCTCGCGCCGGGACACTCCTGAGTATCTGTGCGCTCTACAAATCAAAATAACACAACATAACACAACAAGTAAGTTCCCCACAGGGGGATTGCTGAGGTGTCGGAGGCCCTGCCCCCTTTCTCAACTACTCTGCAAAGGGGCTTCCTGGTGCACTACTGGTTGTGAGATGGAGTTTCCTTGGCTGATAAGGGTTGTTGGGGACTAAGAACCCCTAGCGTTGCCACAAGTACGTCCCTCACAGCGAGATTGCTAACATGTCATTGGAGGCCCCACCCCCTTTCTTACCCACTCTGCAAAGGGGCCTCCTGGTGCACTACTGGTTGGGGGATGAAGTCCCCTTGGCTGATGAGGGTCGTTGGGGGCCAAGAACCCCTATTGTTGCCACAAGTAAGTCCCCCACAGCTGGATTTCTGAGACTAGGGATGAGCCCACCGGTAAACTATATTCTGCCTTCCAAGCGGAGCGTGGAGTGGTAAAACTCTGCAAACTCCGCCAGCGCAGCGGAGTTTACCACTAAATCACAAAAGCATGTAGGAGTAAATAAAAAGGAGGACTGTAGGGATACTGATTTTGAGTGCTCCAAAATACCACTGTTAATAGGCCCCGTTTTTCCAGGGTTCAGATTTGAATGTAGAGATTTTATACAGTGAATATAGAAAAAGATTCAAAAGTGTTTTACACCTACTGAGGACCCACCCCATTTGATTAATGGACAACACCCTCCAAATTGTGTTTTAAAATTATTATCCACGTGCAAGCCAAAATAATAAGGTTTACATTTAGAAATTATTTTACCACCATGTTCTTTAAATTTGGAAATTCTGTAATGCCATGGCAGATTGCAACCACCCGTGCTGAAGCCTGTTGACAATGAGCGACTGAGTTGGAATGGAAAAGGAGCCATCTTTTAACAGAGATAATAACAAAAAATGTAACAATTCGTTTTCTAGGTAGATCTCCCGAACTCGACTCGCTATGATTGCACAATAGGAGCTTTAAGATCCACCCCCCTGATCAGATGTGTTACTTCCTTTCATCTCTTCTTTCTCTATACAAGACATAGCATAAAATAGGAGAAAGGGAATGTTTCAAGGTCATTCGGGTCGCTTTGAATCAGACCCAAGAAATTATTACGAGGAAATCTGTGATTTTAGTCTCTCAGCAATCATTTGAATATGACCTGCCCTGTGATATGTACTGGGAGTGTACTGCAGAATGGTAAGCTATCTTATTACAACTTATGTTATTCATTTATTGCTAAAGAGTGCAAACTTCCTTTCTGCATTTCTCTTTGATAACTGTATCCTTAATCTCAGGCTGTAATAGGACTGGAACAGCAGTTACAGAACTTTCATGCTGACCAGAATAATACTAGGTAGAAGCGAGAAGAGGTCAGCCTATGAACACAACACTCACGTGTGCAATTAATTTAATTGATGTTAAATAATTTGTAGAGCACGCAGACACCTAAGAGTTTCTTGGCACTTGAGTTCAGGGAAGTAAACAGAACTCAGCGACCAAGAACTAAGCCTCCCATGTAAAGATCCATGTTTCTGTTTTGCTTTAAAGTTCCATAGAGAAATGTGCATGGTGTAATGTAATCCCACCTGAATTTGAGCAAGGGGCTTTTTGTTCCTCTCCCAACTTCCACCAAATAGTGAGCATCTGTGAGGAGCTATGAACTTCTGAATCTCTTCCCTGGAGCCTTATCTTTTGGGGGGCCCAGTAGGGGGTAATGGGGTTACTCGAATTTATACCCAACAATATATGTAACCTAATGGCTATTCGGGGGTGCCGAGGCTGCAATGTATAACCTGTTTGCCTTTGAGTTAGACAAAAGTAGGAGAGCTGATGGGAAGTGACGCCTCTCACAGCCAATCCGAGAAAAATGTGAGGCGATATAGGATAGGAGAAATCGAGTAGATTTTTGGTAGATGGGGTGCCTAATTTAGAGAGGTGGCTCAGTAAAGAGTTTTTTTTTTTGGAAGTGCACACAGGCGGTAATGACACGTGATGAAAAGTCCATTACATATTAAAGAACGTAATTTAATCATTGTTTCACAAGGTGAGGGAAGGGCACATGGTTTAAACGAGTATTTATCATGAGTTATTATGAGCTCACAATAAAAAAGACCTATCTTTCGATTTCGCTTTTCGACAGCGCCACCAACCCATCCTCCTCAACCTTTTCAAAATTGAACTCAGAAACATTATTTTTTTCACACAATTCCCCAGTGCCATCCTAATAAGTTTCTAAATACATTAGTAGAATTTACACCACGTAGTGATTAATTTAATTACCAAGTTGTATACCTTCTCTTTGAAAATGATAGACATCAAAAATAGTCCAGGGGTTCCCAGACTGCAACAAAAGCCTTTTCCTTTCTTTATCCTTCACGATGTGTAATTGTTGATTCGCCTTTTATGATTGCAAAATTGGATATTTAGTTAATTGCCATCTTTCCAAGCCTATTGTGAGCAGGCTTGCAAGAGAATACTCCTGAATGCTGCTATGAATTCATTATGCATTAGCACATGCTCACAAAAGAAAAGAAATGCCATGCTTGAATAACATAGTTTAATTTACTCATTCACAAGAAACTGATTCAGCTTCAATTAGACTGAAGGTCATCAGCCTGGATCCATAATCCAGCCAGTCAGAAGATGGGTTCTTCTCTCCGGGATGAATGCATTTTGATTGTTGAGGGCGTGATCACAATTTGGTTTTCATAATCATTCATTTCATTTGGTGCTCATTACGCGCTCAAGAGGCTGAAATTAGGACATGGTAAGGATGGCTGTTCATTATTGAAATACGAAATCAAAAACAGCCTTCTGGTTCTTCATACTGGAGCCACAGTCTTAGCAGTCCTTGGTATTCTCACCTTCAGTTTATATTTCTATATTGACACATGGCAAGGAAGGTGCAGAGCCTGGCCTCTGTGGGCTTTCACTTCTGTTTTTAACGACTTGCTTTGATGTACTGTTTGTGGTCTCTAAGAAGCTCATTTAGATGAGGATGATGATGAGAGAAGAGCCGCCAAAAGCGGAGTCTGTTCTGCCACCCACCTCTCGTACCCACTATTTCATTCACAGGAAGAGGATGGTGGTTTTACCGACCTTGAAGCCACCACCTGCTTCGCCATTGGGAAAAACCTATGCAGCAGTGACCAAAATGGGAGTAGACATTTTGTTGAGAAGTTTGCACAAATAGGGTGGACATTACAACACTGTCAGGTGGGTTGTTTGATATTGATGACTGCCTTGTGAACAATGGTAGTCACTGATGGATCTGGCACCTTTTGCATGGTTACCCTCAGGATTTTGCCTCCTGTGCTGAACCTGTTTTTGTTCGCATTAGGACTCTGCACTTTTTCCCTGTTCACTATTGGAAAGTGCTTGTGCTCTCTCCCTAAAACATGGTATAATTGACATCTACCTGATTGGTATATTTAATTTACATGTAAGTCCCTAGTAAATGACACTACATGTACCCAGGCCCTGCAAAGGAAATGCTAGTAGAGGCAACAGCACTCATTGTGCCACCCACTAAAGTAGCCTTTAAAAACATGTGTCAGACCTTCCACTGCAGCCTGTAGTGCAGTTTTAAATTGACATTTCGACCTGGCAAAATAAACCTTTTGCCAGGCCTAAACCTTCCTTTTAATACTTATAAGTCATCCCTAAAGCAGGCCCTAATGGCTCATAGGGCAGGATACATTGTATTTAAAAAGTAGGACAAGTGTAATTCAGTTTTACATGTCCTGAAAATGAAAACTCCTAATGTCGTTTTTGACTGTAGAAGGCCTATCTCTCTTGTTGACTAAAACTAGGTTACCCTATTACATTTAATAAGTGCTAACTTTGAATTGGGAGCAAGCAGAAAACTACTGTTTACACTCAAATTAATTGGTAAAGTCAAATTTTAAGTCACAGTTCTGAAAAAGCCACTTTTAAAAAGTTGGCATTTTCTAGTCCTATTTGTGCCTTCTAACAGTTGAGGCTGTTAGGTTTGAAAATCCCATTCCTGCTATGCACTCGTATCGTGCTACATTAGGTTAGCAGTGTGTGGCTAAATAGATGCAATTTGTATTCACGTTATGCAACCCACTGAGTTATCCCTGCAACATGCAAGCTTTAGTTGGCAATGTTTACACCGACAGCCAGTACGCCTTTAGGGTGGCCCATCATTTCGGCCGCCTCTGGGCGGACAGAGGGTTCTTGACCTCGCATGGGTTGTGAATATAGCATGGTCCATTGATACATAAATTGTTGTCAGCACTGACACTTCCTGATAAGTTGGCAATAATAAAATGTAGTGCTCACAAAGCAGTAACAGACGATGTGGGAAGGGGAAATGCTTTTGCAGATCAGACAGCTAAGGAGACAGCTAGATCGAAGATGAAAAAGATGTTCATGACAGGCCCTGCTAGGTGGGTTCCAGACAATGGAATGTTCGAGGACACATTAGCAAATGTTAGGGAAATACAGAGTGAGGCGACAGTAGATGAACTGGCAGTATGGGAGGAGAGGACAGGGTGTTTGGACGAGGATGGGTGTTGGACTGACT
Source organism: Calotriton arnoldi (assembly GCA_963921515.1). Lineage (NCBI taxonomy): Eukaryota > Metazoa > Chordata > Amphibia > Caudata > Salamandridae > Calotriton > Calotriton arnoldi. The sequence continues at coordinate 129,323 of CAWUFW010012459.1, forward strand.
TGTCTGGGAAATAGAGATGGTTTCTGCCTAATGCCTATGTGCTCCCTGTTGTTACTATGGCCCACGGCCCAGCACACAGTGCCAAAGGAATATGTAAGCTACTGGACCCAGTATGGCGAAACAATAATATCCCTAAGGTAGCCACACACCTAGTGAAAAATTACATCATTTGTCTGAAACATAATCCTGGGAAAGGTACTCCTACACCCGCAGGTAATTTTGCACCGCCTTCCTTCCCTTTCGAGGTTCTCCAGATGGATTTCATCGAAATGTAACGAGTTAACAATATGAAGTATGTACTGGTAGTGATTTGCGCAATCAGTAAATGGATTGAGGCATACCCCACTAAGGAGAATAAGGCTATGGCAACGGCGAAGGCTCTCTTCTATGGATTACCACGTGTGATCTGGAGTGACAATGGAAGTCACTTCAATTCAAAGGTTATTGAATTGGTGTGTAAAGGTTTGCAAATTAGACAGAAGTTTCATGCAGCGAACCATCCCCATTCAGCAGGCCTGGTTGAGAAGTACAATGGTACTCTCAAATTGAAGTTAGCGAAGATTCAAGAAAGCACAGGATTGCGGTGGCCTGATGCTCTACCTCTACCTGGCTTTGTTGTCTACCAGAGCGACAGTGTATCCTAGAACAGGGTTGTCCCCGTACGAGGTGGTCTTCGGGCGCCCCGCCAACGTCTGGGGCGTCCCAAGACCGAATCGCTTTTCCGAGACAGAGTACCCCCTACTTGTGGACTATCTGTATGAGTAAACTAAAGATCTTCGTTCTGTCCACCAAAAGATTCACGCCACGCTGCAACCAGTACCAGAGGGGCCCGGGCACCAGCTACAGCCCAGCGCCTTCGTATTTGTGAAGACTTTTCAGCGAAAGAGCTGCCTGGAGCCTCTGTGGAAAGGGCCACTCTTGGTCCTGCTCGCCACCCGCACCGCAGTAAAGCTTGAAGGCCGGAATCACTGGGTACACGGATCGCATGTCAAAAGAATACCTCTCCCACTTCTGTATGACCAGTGGGTCCTCGACGGCATTGCTGACCAGGAAGGGGAGCGAGTGCCCCGTTTCGTTCCCTTCTCTGACGCCCGATTGAGGTGGGCGCAGACAGACGAGGAAAGCGACGAGGTCTTACTTGAAGCGGTCCCCCAGAGATAAGGGCCGCCACGGATGCTCCCGCTTCTGGTGCACAGACACCTGAGTCTCAATACCCTGCTGAGCCTGAATTTCTTCCCTTTTTGTGGATGAAGAAGTGACTGGGGTGGCCAGGTACAACTTACGCCCCCGGAAGGACAGTGCGCCAGTAGGTCAGTCCTAGGAGTTAGGGAAGGACTCCGAGCTTAGGGCGTAGGTGCTATGCCTAAGGTGCCTGCTTTAGAATAGAGTGAGCTACGCTGGTGCACTGCCCTGGACACTGGACAGCATTAGCTGAGGGTGTCTTCCAAGGAGGGAGGGCGGCCTGTCCTGAAAGAAAAGGATTCTTCAGTGGGAGTGCTTCATAGCACCGTCGTTGATGAACAATAGGAGTCTACCAGTGAGGCTCTGAAGGACACTGGGTGATTTGTACCCCTCTGGTCGGTTTTATTTATGTGGCTCCAATTCCTAAAGTTTCTTTCTATGTACCCATTTGGCAGCGCAATTATGAAGGAGGAACAGCCTCTGGTGGCCCCACCATTACAGCAGAATGGTCCTGTGTGGTCTAGTTGGTCTACTGGGAGTAGAATGGTAGTGGTAGTGGTCCTTCTCATTGTGACGATAACACTATTTGGGGTGGTGTGGTTTTTAGAAGAACAGCATCCTGTACACACATTGATAGGGACTACCCCGGTTCCACCTGAGCATTCGTTTGTTACACTGGCCCCGCACAAAAAAGACATAGATAGACCTATGTCGAGAATGCGTTTCTGCAGATGCTTCATTGGGTACACAGTACAACTAATGCCACAAATTGTTGGGTGTGTGGGTTACTTCCCTCAGTTATGCACAGGAACGATCTACTGGTGCCATTGCCCCTGTCATATTTGGGTAGCTGTGAGGCATGGTTACAATTGCTTTCTATGGTGTACATACACTATCATGCTGACGCGATGAATATGGTACAGTCTGATTACAAAGCAGTGTTGGAGTATATAGTGGTACACCAAGGATATACACCTGAGGCAGATGGAAAGGAGGGTACCCTACATCCAGAAGCTTGTATGAATATTTTTGAGGATAATAAGAATGTCACTTGGTTGCAAAACGAAATGCTGGATTTTCAAGGATTTAATGTTACTGAATATTTTAAATGTTTCCAGGATCGAAATATAACTGAAGACAAAGCCATGCCCGTCCCTGTGATCAATACAACAGCTAGTTTCTGTGTCGAGGGTACAGGGAACATTCCAGTAGGTCGGAGCAGTTGTAACTATACATACCGATTGAACACTACTAGTAGCCCACCTTTGCTCACACCTCCCAATGTATACTTTGTTTGTGGGGGACAGGCTTATACATGACTTCCCAGGGGATGGTCTGGCCAGTGTTATGTCTCTTTTCTTTTGCCCCCTGTTTATATTGCACCATCTAATTATCACAAGGATCATAGACTACAGCGTAGGGATCTACATTTGCATCGAGCCAAGAGAATTGTCAATCCAGAAGATATAGATCAAACAGATACTTCCCTACAGATATTTACTGACATCATGAAGGGCATTTTGCCGTTCTGGGGTCCCATGTTCAACAGCCGTAATATCCGTCGCCTGGCTAGAGGAGTTGAGGGAGTCATTAACACTACTGCAGGTATACTGACTAATATTACCGTTGAGCTTCAGGCTACGAGACTTGTTGCTCTTCAAAACCGGATGGTTTTAGACGTCATCCTTGCTGATAGGGGCGGAGCCTGTCGCGTCGTCGGCAGCAGTTGCTGTGTTTATATTCCTGATAACGCCCCTAATGTATACTCCACCATACAGAAATTACACAGGCTTGCTTCAGATATCCATCAGGATAATGGATCATGGTCCCTCACAGGGTGGTTCTGGGGTCTGCTGACATCATGGGGTTGAAGGATACTACTTGCCCTCATTGTTATCGGAGGTGTCATCTTCACATGTTGCCTATGTATCAATTGCCTTCCAGCATGTTGCACCTATTGTGTGAGCAAGCTCACCCCTCCCCTAAATTGCCAGGACGAGATACTAAGTGTTCTACTATGATGATGCAGGATGTTCAGGATATAATGCCTATTGATGAAGGTATTTTTGAATACTAAGTAGAATTTTGACACTAGTGTGCTACTTTATTCTCCCTTGAATTTGACTGCCTATGCATTTTCTTCCTTTCCACTTAGAATTGTAAAGACCCTACCGGATGGCCTCAATAAAGCATTTAGCCACCCATGCTAAAAGGAGGGTCTGTTAGGTTTGAAAATCCCATTCCCGCTATGCACACATATCATGCTACATTAGGTTAGCAGTGTGTGGCTAAATAGATGCAATTTGTATTCACGTTATGCAACCCACTGAGTTATCCCTGCAACATGCAAGCTTTAGTTAGCAAGTGTGACTCCATTTTGTATTTCGTAATCCCTATTAGGCTGTGTCTGAACTAGGCCTCATTATTCGTATTGCCTGCCTCAGCAGAACACTGTATTTAGTTATTATTTTTCTTTCCTGTTCAAGGCTGCTTCTCGACTTTACTAATGAATAGGCCATTCTGCCCTCGCATGCCTATCCGAGTGTGTAGCTCTGCTCCCATTTTAGGAGACGCTGAGACTCAGCGCGGTAACCTTGAGTTGCTGATAGCATGTACCCATCTGGCAGGTGGTAGCACATCCTTCTGTGCCTTCTTTGTTCAAGTTCGGCCCAGGCCGGTAACTTTCCACTGTGGGCATGGTTGGGGGTTCTTGGAGGAATGATCATGCATTGCAGGCCGTTGGGGAGCCGGTCCCTCGGCAGACATCCTAGAGTGCAAGTCAGATTGGACTCCTCTGCAGAGTATTACTAATAAATGTTTGTTTGTATTCTCTACTGTCTGACCGACTCTTCATCTCTTGGGAAGGCATAGCAGGTGGTTGTAAGTAAGCCGAGTGGCCCCTAAGGGCTACTTCCTTCAGGTGGTGCTGGAACAGGGACCCCGCAAGGTGATCCAGCTCGCCCGTAATCGGGTTGCAGGGTCGGGGTTGGGTCTGGTCGGTCGGGCGGATCGGGGTACCCCACACGATCAAGCTTGGTTCTCGCAGCTGCCCCGCCTGTCTGATCGGGCGACTCCTCATCTAGTGGTCACCGGCTGGGGTCCTGAGAAGGCAAACCCTTGGAGTTGACCGTTTGGTCCGAAGAGTTGGCAGCGGAGAATAACTTGACTCGACCTGTGTGCATCAGGTGAGTGATTTGATTCTTGAAAAATGGCGCCATTCTTGAACGGCACGAGGCTACGGGCTGTGTCTTGGTACGGTCTCCGGACTGTCTTGCTTGAACGACATTAGCTGACGTGCTGTGTCTTGGTACAGTCTCCGGACTGTCTTGGTGCAGTTTTCGGACTGCCTTGCTTGAACGGCACGAGCCTACGGGCTGTGTCTTGGTACAGTCTTCGGGTTGTCTTGGTTTGAACTTGGTGGGTTAGCGGACCCTTTAAAAGACACAGAGTGTGTGTGAACAGTCTGCCAGGCCAACTGGAAATTTGGCCTGTTCTCGAAAAGGTCTGGGGCTGTTTGCAAACAATCTGCCAGGCCAACTGGAAATTCGGTCTACTCTTGAAAAGGTCTGGGGCTAGAGCCTGTCTTTTTGAACTTGGTACAGTCTACGGACTGTAGGAAGCAGTCCTCGGACCGTTTTGGTTTGGTCTTTGAACAATATTTGTATTCTTTATTTTTTTCCCTTTATTATTTTGTTTGTTGGTGGTATATTTGTCCGGAGGGGACAGCGCATGTGTCTTATATTCAGATGCCTTGTCTAAGTAAACTGGGGTGTTTTGGATGTCGGTGTTGTTCTACTGAGGCTCGATTGGAACAGAGAGCCAGCCTGCGCCTTTGGAGGGTATCCCAAATTCTGATGTATACGTCAAGCACGGTATTGGCAATATTATGTTTAGCACATTGTGGAATAAATATACGAGGGTCAATACTGAGTTACAATGGCCACTTACTGGCTCGTTTGATGAGCAAAAATTGAATTTCTTGCAGGACAAATTGTTCGCCAAAAAGAGCAGGCAGTCGATGTTTGATTCTCTAAGAGTATGGCAGAAGGAAGCAAAGCAGCGGAGTATGAGAGCAGAGAAAGAGGCCCGGAAGAGGCAGACACAACTATAACACAGAAAGCAGTGGCCTATGAAAGGGCAAGGACAGAGAAAGGCATTGAATGTGCAGATAGAAAGTTTCGATTGCAGACAGATAAATGTTATGTTACTAGAGAGGAAGGTGATGTTTTCGTTGAAGAACTATTGGATTCCCGCCCTCCTCCACCTTATGCTCCTGAGCGCATATACCCAAGGGTTCCCACATCTCAGTCCCCGACCTCTGGTGCCGCTCTTCCTAGTATTTCTGCCCCTACTCAAACTGCTTCAGCCCCAGCCCGCCTGCTCCTTCCCTGCTCACGCTAGGAATGGGGGTGGGAGCCATTAGCTCTCCTGTTCCGTCTACTGACTCTGTATCTACTGCAACACCCCCTTTCACTCCTACAACACTGTCTCCTTTCATGATGATACCTGTCTCCTCATCTGCTCTTTCTCCCTCAAGCATGACACCCCTAGCACTGCCGAATGGCGAGACCCCTGTACGAGGGATACATGAGGGGAACTGGGCGGCGGCACAAGACCGTATGGACAAAGTGTTGGTGCGTTCTGCTGTGGGTGATGAGGAGAAGCAAATGGTGGCGAATCAGGCGGCTCAGTGGGCTCAGAACCCGATCTATAGTGTGGAGTGTGATGAAAGATTATGAGCCCTTCATACAGCAGCATGCCCTTAAGCACATGTCGGCCACGCTAATAGGACTGTGGGAGCAGTGTTTTAAGGGCGCTGCACCGCAGATCATCTATGACATACGGGACAGGGTATATGCTGCAGATATGGCTCCTAATGAGGTTTTTGGCAATGTAACGACATTGGTGGGTTATCGGGGCAGATTGCACCAAAAGGTTCCGACGATGGTGACCCAGTACCCCATGAGAGAGGTCCATCCCATTTATCATCCTGAAATACCAGAAATGCGCGACTCCGCAAATGCTGTAATTAGGCCGCGAGTCGATGCTCGGTTCCAGGAACAGTGTATCTATACTCCTTGGAAGAGGAGTGAGGTAATATCCCTTAAAAGTCAGTTGCCAGACCCTCGGAAAAACCTGACTGCCTATTACAAAGAGTTGACAGAGGCGGCCTCCTCCACGGTGATGACGTTAGCAGATATTGAGTTGTTCTTTGGCTTGTTGGTACCGGTGGATATATGGAGGCAAGTGCATACACAGGATCATGTGGTGGAATTGGGAGGAACATGGGATCAGATCAGGGTGTGGGATAAGGACTGCAAGCCCGGTGACAAGCCGAGGGTGGAGATATTGGCTTTACCGGGCCGCATTATCACCTATATGCATTCCCTTATCCCGCCGAGACGGGAGGATTGGGACAAGTTGACTGTATGTCGTCAGAAGAAGGATGAGAGTGTGTCTGATTTCTTTAGTAGGTTTGAAGGGGTGTTTCTTGACTTTAGTGGCCAGGATCTGTCATTGGAAGGTGGGGTCCGGTTGTTTGTCAGCAGGTACGTTACCAATCTGCTTCCTGAGATTGTGACTAGGTTGCAGGCTTCATAAAGCACTTGGAGCACCTCTTCCCCGTCGGTAATATTGAGCATGGCACAGTACTACGAGCATAGAGAGAATGAAGAGAAGGAGAAAGTGGAGAAAAAGTCGAAAGATTTGAAGACAAGGGTGTTGATGCAGCAAGTTGCGAGGGGTAACGGAAGAGGAAGAGGTTCAGGTTCGGCCCAGCGGTTACCCCGGTCTAACAGGGGTGGTTCCTCGAGCGCACCTATTGGGCTCAATCAATGCGCTTATTGCAAGCAGGAGGGACATTGGTGGAATGAGTGTCCGGAGTTAGTCCAGAAAGACGAGGCCCCGAGAGGTTGGGGCTTTTGAGGACGTGGAAGAGGAGGAGGAGGCCGGGGGAGACGCGATCGGAGACTACCTCGTTTCATAGACAGAGCGGGAACTATTTTGGCGACCCCCGAGGGGGGCAGTACTATCATGATGACTATGACATGGACAAAGTGACGGGGATGTCTCTCAGCTAGGATAGCCAGGGACAGGGCAAGAGACCAGTTCCGGTGCCTGTAGATCAGCGCTGACCATATGTCACTGCAGATTTACACGGTACAACCGAGAAATTCTTAGTTGATACAGGGGCTATGAATAGCTCTGTTTCCCTTCACTGATCCCGGGGGTGGCTCTGTCCGGCCAAAACAACGTTTCGGTGGGTTTCTCAGGCGTGCCGGTTGTCAGCCCCATTTCCAAACCTCTTGCTTTGACTATTGGCCCCTTCACGGTTGATTAACCATTTCTATTGACGTCCAATTGTGGGGAGAATTTGTTAGGGTTGGATTTGTTAAAAAGGTTGCATGAGACAATTTCTTGTTCTCCAGACGGTGTTTACATGACTATTGGACCGCAGGTGGCCTGTGCCACACAATGTCTCGCAAAGGATGCCCCCCTCACAGCTGAGTTTAAAGATGTGAGACACACACTGTGGGCTACAGGAGACACGGATGTGGGGTTACTCCAGATCCCACCGGTCTCTATACAGATTAAGGACAATGCTGTATGGCCAAGTATTCCCCATTTCAAGATATCCCAGGCAGGAGAAAAGGCCTTATTGCAAATAATACAGGATTTGATTAAGTCTGGTGTGGTTGAGGAGACAGCGGCGAGTGTATGTAACAGCCCTATTCTTCCTATTCTTAAAAAGGCACCCTTGGATTCTTCTGATGCTCACCCTGACGTTTACCGCTTCGTAATTGACCTTAGAGAGGTGAATAACATAGTGATTCCCCAGTACCCTGTAGTCCCAGACATTACCACGATCTTGACAATGATTCCCCCGTCTGCAAAATTCTTCTCTGTGATAGATTTGAAGAATGCTTTCTTCAGCATTCCAATCCATACAGATAGCAGATATCTGTTTGGATTTGCAATAGCCGGAAGGAGCTTTAGGTTCTGTCGTGCTCCACAAGGCTATACGGAGAGTCCTAGTATCTATCTATAGTCAAGCTTTGAAAGCTCAATTGGATTCCTTAGACCTTCCCCCTGGTAAGGTGCTGTTGCAGTACATTGACAACCTCCTTGTGGTTTCAGACACTGAAGATGGTTGTAAAGAGGCCACAGTTAAATTGCTGTTACATTTGGCACACCATGGCCACAAGGTGTCACTTTCGAAATTTCAATATTGTCGACAGGAGATCACCTATTTAGGTCACCTACTATCGAAGGAGGGTCATAGACTAACACCTGAACGCATAGCTGCTATTACTAATATGCCTGTTCCTAAGACCCAACGCGAGGTTCCGCTTTCATTGGTATTGCATTTGTATTGTCGTCACTGGATCCCTAACTCTTCCTTACTAACGAAACCCCTCCTTTATCTGACCACCAAAGAAGTGCATGAACCCCTGCCTTGGACATTTGCATGCCAGCAAGCTTTTGAGCACTTAAAGGTTGCGCTTTGCTCTGCTCCTGTGCTTGGTACTCCTGATTACCAGAAGCCTTTTGTGCTCTAAGTACATGAGGCGGACGGTTGCGCGCTTTCTGTTCTAACACAGTATTTCGGTGGTAAGCAGAGACCCTGCGCTATTTTTGATAACGTCGCCAGAGCTCTCCCGAGCTGCCGGAGGGCTGCCGTGGTGGTGGCAGTTTCTATCAGGCAATCTGCAGGGCTCATCCTTGATATGGATCTCACAGTCATGGTACTGCATGCTGTGGACACACTGTTGAATAAGACAAAGACACAGCACCTTACTAGTGTGCGTCTGACTGGATATGAGTTAACTTTGTTTGCTCCGCACATTACCATCAAACGCTGTACTACTCTGAACCCAGCTACATTACTACCCCTCCCTTCGGAAGAAAAGGACAATGATGTCCATGATTGTTTATTTCGGACTGAGGAAGAGACGAAGGGCGGGTAGACATGACTGATGTTCCCTTATCTGACCCCCATGGGGAACTATATGTCGATGGCTCTTGTTTCAAACTACCAGATAGCACTACCACTACAGCTTATGCAATCACGTTGCACACTGTAGTTGAGACATCCCATATCCCATACCAATCGGCGCAGGCTGCAGAGTTGGTTTCCCTCCTTAGGGCTTGCGAGTTGAGTGAGGGACTGACTGTCAATGTTTACACTGACATCCAGTACGCCTTTAGGGTGGCCCATCATTTCGGCCGCCTCTGGGCGGACAGAGGGTTCTTGACCTCGCATGGGTTGTGAATACAGCATGGTCCATTGATAAATAGATTGTTGTCAGCACTGACACTTCCTGATAAGTTGGCAATAATAAAATGTAGTGCTCACAAAGCAGTAACAGACGATGTGGGAAGGGGAAATGCTTTTGCAGATCAAACAGCTAAGGAGACAGCTAGATCGAAGATGAAAAAGATGTTCGTGGCAGGCCCCGCTAGGTGGGTTCCAGACAATGGAATGTTCGAGGACACATTAGAAAATGTCAGGGAAATACAGAGTGAGGCAACGGTAGATGAACTGGCAGTATGGGAGGAGAGGACAGGGTGTTTGGACGAGGATGGGTGTTGGACTGACTTGTCTGGAAAATAGAGATGGTTGCTGCCTAATGCCTATGTGCTCCCTGTTGTTACTATGGCCCACGGCCCAGCACACAGTGCCAAAGGAATATGTAAGCTACTGGACCCAGTATGGCGAAACAATAATATCCCTAAGGTAGCCACACACCTAGTGAAAAATTACATCATTTGTCTGAAACATAATCCTGGGAAAGGTACTCCTACACCCGCAGGTAATTTTGCACCGCCTTCCTTCCCTTTCGAGGTTCTCCAGATGGATTTCATCGAAATGTAAAGAGTTAACAATATGAAGTATGTACTGGTAGTGATTTGCGCAATCAGTAAATGGATTGAGGCATACCCCACTAAGGAGAATACGGCTATGGCAACGGCGAAGGCTCTCTTAAAAGAGTCCTTCCCGCGCTATGGATTACCACGTGTGATCTGGAGTGACAATGGAAGTCATTTCAATTCAAAGGTCATTGAATTGGTGTGTAAAGGCTTGCAAATTAGACAGAAGTTTCATGCAGCGAACCATCCCCATTCAGCAGGCCTGGTTGAGAAGTACAATGGTACTCTCAAATTGAAGTTAGCGAAGATTCAAGAAAGCACAGGATTGCGGTGGCCTGATGCTCTACCTTTGGCTTTGTTGTCTACCAGAGCGACAGCGCATCCTAGAACAGGGTTGTCCCCGTACGAGGTGGTCTTCGGGTGCCCCGCCAATGTCTGGGGCGTCCCAAGACCGAATCGCTTTTCCGAGATAGAGTACCCCCTACTTGTGGACTATCTGTATGAGTAAACTAAAGATCTTCGTTCTGTCCACCAAAAGATTCACGCCACGCTGCAACCAGTACCAGAGGGGCCCAGGCACCAGCTACAGCCCAGCGCCTTCGTATTTGTGAAGAATTTTCAGCGAAAGAGCTGCCTGGAGCCTCTGTGGAAAGGGCCACTCTTGGTCCTGCTCGCCACCCGCACCGCAGTAAAGCTTGAAGGCCGGAATCACTGGGTACACGGATCGCATGTCAAAAGAATACCTCTCCCACTTCTGTATGACCAGTGGGTCCTCGACGGCATTGCTGACCAGGAAGGGGAGCGAGTGCCCCGTTTCGTTCCCTTCTCTGACGCCCGATTGAGGTGGGCGCAGACAGACGTGAACAACAATAGGCACTTAACAAAGGTGTTGACCAAACAAAAGGGTTGCCTATACAAAAAAGCTATGATTTATCTGCGGTAAACAGTTTATGTCTCTGTTTTTTGTCTGATTATCTTTACAGATTTCTAATGGCTTTCAGAAGTTCTGAAGGTCTGAACAAGTAAACCGTGAGTTTATTTGTTATACCCCCACAGGTTAGGGTGTGCCTTAGCGTGCACATACCGCCGTGGTGGGTTGGTCCTGATGAAAGCTTCGCTATTCGCACCTTGAAGCAGAAACATGTTGACCACCTTTTTTTACATTTCACACATTGGATGTGCTTGGACAAATTAGCCGGGCAGTGATCATCCAATACACTTGTTGTTTTTACTGTTGCCTGGTTTTCCACCATTAAATTTTTCTGGGAATAAACCGAGGCATCTTTTAATTTTCACTATCACTTACACCAATCACAGCAAACCAGCTCCGCTGTAATCAGGCGTCGTAGCACACCGGAGAGGCACTCGGCCTCTCTGGTGGGGACCCAATGATGAAGCATGTCACCAACTAGGTTGGTGAGTGAGGGTTCTTTTAAACACTAATGGTTTTCCTTGTGTTCTCTTTTTTGCCCCTTTTTTGTTTCTTTTGAGTTCACTCTTTAGTTGTTGTTTGATACACGGATCGCATGTCAAAAGAATACCTCTCCCACTTCTGTATGACAAGTGGGTCCTCGACGGCATTGCTGACCAGGAAGGGGAGCGAGTGCCCCGTTTCGTTCCCTTCTCTGACGCCCGATTGAGGTGGGCGCAGACAGACGAGGAAAGCGACGAGGTCTTACTTGAAGCGGTCCCCCCAGAGATAAGGGCCGCCACGGATGCTCCCGCTTCTGGTGCACAAACACCTGAGTCTCAATACCCTGCTGAGCCTGAATTTCTTCCCCTTTTTGTGGATGAAGAAGTGACTGGGGTGGCCAGGTACAACTTACGCCCCCCCCCCGGAAGGACTGTGCGCCAGTAGGTCAGTCCTAGGAGTTAGGGAAGGACTCGAGCTTAGGGCGTAGGTGCTATGCCTAAGGTGCCTGCTTTAGAATAGAGTGAGCTACGCTGGTGCACTGCCCTGGACACTGGACAGGATTAGCTGAGGGTGTCTTCCAAGGAGGGAGGGCGGCCTGTCCTGAAAGAAAAGGATTCTTCAGTGGGAGTGCTTCATAGCACCGTCGTTGATGAACAATAGGAGTCTACCAGTGAGGCTCTGAAGGACACTGGGTGATTTGTACCCCTCTGGTCGGTTTTATTTATGTGGCTCCAATTCCTAAAGTTTCTTTCTATGTACCCATTTGGCCGCGCAATTATGAAGGAGGAACAGCCTCTGGTGGCCCCACCATTACAGCAGAATGGTCCTGTGTGGTCTAGTTGGTCTACTGGGAGTAGGATGGTAGTGGTAGTGGTCCTTCTCATCGTGACGATAACACTATTTGGGGTGGTGTGGTTTTTAGAAGAACAGCATCCTGTACACACATTGATAGGGACTACCCCGGTTCCACCTGAGCATTCGTTTGTTACACTGGCCCCGCACAAAGAAAGACATAGACAGACCTATGTCGAGAATGCGTTTCTGCAGATGCTTCATCGGGTACACAGGACAACTAATGCCACAAATTGTTGGGTGTGTGGGTTACTTCCCTCAGTTATGCACAGGAACGATCTACTGGTGCCATTGCCCCTGTCATATTTGGGTAGCTGTGAGGCATGGTTCCAATTGCTTTCTATGGTGTACATACACTATCATGCTGACGCGATGAATATGGTACAGTCTGATTACGAAGCAGTGTTGGAGTATATAGTGGTACACCAAGGATATACACCTGAGGCAGATGGAAAGGAGGGTACCCTACATCCAGAAGCTTGTATGAATATTTTTTAGGATAATAAGAATGTCACTTGGTTGCAAAACGAAATGCTGGATTTTCAAGGATTTAATGTTACTGAATATTTTAAATGTTTCCAGGATCGAAATATAACTGAAGACAAAGCCATGCCCGTCCCTGTGATCAATACAACAGCTAGTTTCTGTGTCGAGGGTACAAGGAACATTCCAGTGGGTCGGAGCAGTTGTAACTATACATACCGATTGAACACTACTAGTAGCCCACCTTTGCTCACACCTCCCAATGTATACTTTGTTTGTGGGGGACAAGCTTATACATGACTTCCCAGGGGATGGTCTGGGCAGTGTTATGTCTCTTTTCTATTGCCCCCTGTTTATATTGCACCATCTAATTATCACAAGGATCATAGACTACAGCGTAGGGATCTACATTTGCATCGAGCCAAGAGAGTTGTCAATCCAGAAGATATAGATCAAACAGATACTTCCCTACAGATATTTACTGACATCATGAAGGGCATTTTGCCGTTCTGGGGTCCCATGTTCAACAGCCGTAATATCCGTAGCCTGGCTAGAGGAGTTGAGGGAGTCATTAACACTACTGCAGGTATACTGACTAATATTACCGTTGAGCTTCAGGCTACGAGACTTGTTGCTCTTCAAAACCGGATGGTTTTAGACGTCATCCTTGCTGATAGGGGCGGAGCCTGTCGCGTCGTCGGCAGCCGTTGCTGTGTTTACATTCCTGATAAAGCCCCTAATGTATACTCCACCATACAGAAATTACACAGGCTTGCTTCAGATATCCATCAGGATAATGGATCATGGTCCCTCACAGGGTGGTTCTGGGGTCTGCTGACATCATGGGGTTGGAAGATACTACTTGCCCTCATTGTTATCGGAGGTGTCATCTTCACATGTTGCCTATGTATTAATTGCCTTCCAGCATGTTGCACCTATTGTGTGAGCAAGCTCACCCCTACCCTTAAATTGCCAGGACGAGATACTAAGGTTTCTACTATGATGATGCAGGATGTTCAGGATATAATGCTTATTGATGAAGGTATTTTTGAATACTAAGTAGAATTTTGACACTAGTGTGCTGCTTTATTCTCCCTTGAATTTGACTGCCTATGCATTTTCTTCCTTCCCACTAAGAATTGTAAAGACCCTACCGGATGGCCTCAATAAAGCATTTAGCCACCCATGCAAAAAGGAGGGTCTGTTAGGTTTGAAAATCCCATTCCTTCTATGCACACGTATCATGCTACATTAGGTTAGCAGTGTGTGGCTAAATAGATGCAATTTGTATTCACGTTATGCAACCCACTGAGTTATCCCTGCAACATGCACGCTTTAGTTAGCAAGTGTGACTCCATTTTGTATTTCGTAATCCCTATTAGGCTGTGTCTGAACTAGGCCTCATTATTCGTATTGCCTGCCTCAGCAGAACACTGTATATAGTTATTATTTTTCTTTCCTGTTCAAGGCTGCTTCTCGACTTTACTAATGAATAGGCCATTCTGCCCTCGCATGCCTATCCGAGTGTGTAGCTCTGCTCCCACGTTAGGAGACGTTGAGACTCAGCGCGGTAACCTTGAGTTGCTGAAAGCATGTACCCATCTGGCAGGTGGTAGCCCATCCTTCTGTGCCTTCTTTGTTCAAGTTCGGCCCAGGCCGGTAACTTTCTACTGTGGGCATGGTTGGGGGTTCTTGGAGGAATGATCATGCATTGCAGGCCGTTGGGGAGCCAGTCCCTCGGCAGACATCCTAGGGTGCAGGTCAGATTGGACTCCTCTGCAGAGTATTACTAATAAATGCTTGTTTGTATTCTCTACTGTCTGACCGACTCTTCATTTCTTGGTAAGGCATAGCAGGTGGTTGTAAGTAACCCGGGTGGCCCCTAAGGGCCACTTCCTTCAAGCCAACTGCCCCAGCAACTGGTGGCAGTCTTTCTGTTGATCGAGGGTCATTGTAGGGGAGAGGCTGACATCCTCAACTGACCCATCCTGCTCCCTGGAAGATAGGAGGTCAGGGAGAGGTTCACTGTTTTCTTCCACCCCATGATCAGTAACCAGGAGCATGGTAATCTCAGATCTCTCAAAGTGTGGCTTGAGGCTGTTCACATGCCGGACCCTCAAAGAGTTCTGAGGAATCTTGAGGTCCACCAAGTAAGTTGCATCATTCTTGCGCTCCTTCACCTCATAAGGCCCAGGCAAATGGACTTGCAGGGCCCTGGGCTCCACTGGCTCCATTACCCACACTTTTTGACCAGGCTGAAACTCAACCAGAGTGTTATTCTAGTCTTACCATCATTTCATGTCCTCCTGGCTGGCTTCCAGGTTCTCCTGTAAGAGCTTCTGAAAGCAGGCTGTCTGGTAGCAAAACACCGGCATGTAGCTAACTACTTCCTGGGGTGGCTTCTTGGGAGCTTGCTCCCAGTCTTCCTTAACCAAACTGATAGGTCCTCTCACAGGGTTTCCATATAGAAGTTAAAAAGGACTGAAGCCAACCACCTTCTGTGGAACCCCCCTGTAGGCAAATATAAGGCATGGCATGAGGATGTCCCACTTATGCCTAATGGGTTCTGATAGACCCATAATCATGCCTTGGAGGGTACGGTTGAACCTTTCAACCATCCCACTGGTTTGGAAGTGGTAAGGAGTGGTGAACTTATAGGTCACACCACACTCCTTCAACATGGCCTTCATGTAGTTTGACATAAAGTTGGTACCCCGGTCAGATACCACTTCTTTGGGGAAACTCACACTGGTAATTATCCCCATCAGTGTCCTGGCCACAACTGGCACAGTCACTGTCCTCAGAGGGATAGCTTCCGGGTATCTGGTGCCATGGTCTACCAAGACCAGAATGAATCTGTAGCCCATGGCTATCTTGGGATCCAGCGGCCCCACAATGTCGATGTCAACTCGCTCAAAGGGGGTGCTCATGATAGGAAAAGGTTGCAGAGGGCCCTGGCACCTCCCCCCTGACTTGCCACTTGCCTCGCAGGTAGGACAGGACATACAGAATGCATCTGAGGCCTTCTTCATTCGAGGCCAATAAAAGCAGGTGGAAAGCATGTCAAAGGTCTTGTTTTGCCTCAAATGACCTGCCAGTGGCACATCATGAGCCAGACACAGTAGGAAAGTCCTTAAGATCTGCGGTACCACCAACACAATACACCACTACTTAAGGATGGCTGAAGCGCAGATGTGTTAGGCATTCTGTCAGAGGGGAGGCTAGTGACAGCATCTGGTTAATTGGGGGAAATGTATGCCTTTAAATGCACTGGTTTGATCTTTTAAAAATTGTTAAAACTGGATTTGAAAGTTCGTGACTGCATCGCTCTGTTTTTAAAATCACTGAATCGGGGACGTGGCCAAGATGGCGATCGAGTGATACGTGCATCTGAGTCTCTCCAGCGCCGTCGACATTTAGCGGCAGAATCGCTGTCTGGTGCAGGATCTTTCTGACGGGGAAGGCACTTTGTAAGGCCGGTAACCCGCTCTTGCCCACAGCACTAGGACGATAAGGCTATGCAAGCTAAGCTGGCTGCGGATGCGGGTGGATTGCGGCTGGGCCCGTGAAGCGGAGCCAGGGCCTGCAGCCCCTGATGGAGAGGCGGTGAGCAGCGGCTAACAAAAGCCTTGACAGATCTGCTGGCCACAATAAATACTTGCAAGGAACACTTAGAGAACCTGGATGAGGCAGTGAGCGAGCCCTACCATGAGCGGGTGGGGCGAGATATCACGGGATGCAGCATCTGAGGCCTGCGGGTGCTGTAGCCACCCAGCGTGGCTGCGACTGGTGGGAGGCCCGCAGGCAGAGCTGGCCATGAGTGTCGGAGCTGCTGCGGCGGCGTGGCACACACCAGCATCCTGCCCCTGCCGGAACCTCTATGGATCAGCCGCTGGAGAAGGGAGGTGGAGGAGGCCAGCTCCCGACAAGCGCCCCCACGGATGAGCACCAAGGCCTAGCTCCCACATGGACCTGCATGTAGACACCACCCAGGCGAGAAGGCCCAACGGCTTTGGCAGATCCAGCGGCACCAAGCAAAGGTACATTGGTGTCAGGGTGCCCACTAGAACCCCCGTACAAGAAGTGCTACAGCGGGGGGCCCCGGAGGGTGCTAACGAGCCCCACACGGAGGTTTGGCCCAGCGCTCCACTTAGCTGCCGGGGCCTTGGTGAGTATTCCGGAGGAGCGTGGGAGGGCCTGAGTTTGTGGAGCCCACCATCGAAAGCTATTGTCACTGGAGGGAGCACGTACTGGCACAGGAATCGAGAGCGCTGGTGGGGGGCCCACGCATGCCGTGAAGAATTCAGCGCCACAGGTACAATCTCCCCAGCAGCTGAATCTTTGGGTGAGCATGCTGGGGGCCTCACTGGACAGTAACAAGGGACATGGGCATGTAACAAGATCAATCTGTCCGCTACGGGGGAGAGTGGGAAGCCCCGGCTTATAGCATAGGGTGGCAGAGAAGCGGGTGGACTCTTGTCATGCTCCCGGCATGCATCAACCCTACCTTCACATTGCCAACTGACTGCAGCTATACGCAGTTCCCCCAAGACGGTCGAATATAGGTCGTCTGGTGGCGGTCACCCGTGGACGGTCCTTTAGGGACCAGAAGGAAAGGGTCAAGCCGAGCCCCACAGTGCACGGTGGGCTCTGGGACAACCGGCCTAGGGGCATCGCCAATAGAGAGTGTGCATCACGCTACAAGAAGTGAAAGACAACCTCGTAACTGAGTGGGGCTTCCGCTGGCTTACCACCTCTCAACAGCCACAAAACACAGCACCAGTGGCTGCCACCAGGATTAAAGAAGACAGGTCTGTGAAAGACATGCGGGTAAAACAACCACTGATGAGCGCAACTGCGAGCGCGCCCCCAGGAGACGAAGATCAAATAGAGGGGACGGAAGCTCCAGACGCCCCAGACACCAAAGCCTTCATGACCACGCTATTTACCTCTCTCTGTGAAGACCAGCTCTCAATGCAAACGCAAATCTCAGCGGACCTGAAAGACATAAGGAAGGATCTGGATTAGGAGGGGGACCGAGTCGCATCTCTGGAGGAGCGAGAGACTACCAGAGATGAAGAACTGGAGATGATGCAGCAGGAAATTCTGCGACTACGTGAGCTACATATTGAATTGCAAGCAACTATGGAGGATTTCGAAAACCGCTCACAAAGAAACAATGTGCGCATCAGAGGAGCACCATCTCACGCAGAAGGGGAAGACATTCGCAAATATGTTCTCGCTCTCTTCAAGCAGGTGCTAGGTGACGAGTGCCCGAAGATATCCAGATCGATAGAGCACATCGTGTGGGCCTGCCAAAGGTAACAAAGTTCCCCTGCCTGACATCCTGGTATGCGTACATGACTTCCAGATTAAAGAAAACATCATTCGCCATGCTAGGAAGGCCCATCCGGTACAGTGTAGGGGCCATACATTAGCATTCTTCCAGGATCTTTCCCTAACCACACTCTTCAAAAGGAGGGAGTTTCGGGTCATCAAAGCACATCTTAGAGAGAAAGGGATCTCATACTCATGGGGCCACCCTTTTTGCATCATCTTCCGATACGAAAGTAAGCTATGGCAGATTAAATCTCTACAAGAAGCACGTGAGGTCCTGGGTCTTGCAGCAGAGTCACCTCAAGACGGAAAAGGCAGACACATGAAGAATCCGAAAGCATGAGACTCTCGGTGGCATCAAATCGGAGGGCCCTCTGCTAGCCACAAACCCGACCTTGAAACAATAGTCAATGAAAGATAAGCGGTGATCAACGCATTGGCCAGTTCACCGGAGCTTCCAGTCTCCCCCTGATGTGCTAGTCCTGGGCACCTGACATTGCACAAGCAAATGGCGCCGGGGGACTCCCACCCATCGGACAGTCCTCTCCCTAGAGTCAACCAGGCGACTCAAGAGTGCTCACTACCGTGAGAGGGGCAGAAGGCAGCCGGCGCACCCCCCGAGACCCCTCTCACTTTGACGAACTGATGTCACCAATTGAGATAAGAATGTTTGTTAGTTCTTTTTTGGGGGGAAATTATTGGGATGTGTTGTGGAATTGTTATTGTTTCTATGTTCATTTCTTTTTATCCTCTCCTCCACACCAATGTTGGACATTGGAATCTAGCGGGCGGGGCAAGGGCATCTATCGAGCAACCATGCCTGGTGGGGCACAATGCTTAAGCAAGCCAAAGCACTCCCCCATTTGCGCATATGAATGTTGGGTAAAACCCTAAAAATTGTAAGCCTCAATGTTCGAGGCCTCAATCGTCCGGTAAAGTGCACAGCGATCCTGTCTTTCCTGGAGAACTCCCAGGGAGACATCTGCTTCTTACAAGAAACCCACCTATTGCAGCGAGATGCCCATTGCATGCGATCCCAGTGATTTCCCCTTCAGCTGTGGTCCTCCAACAAGTCACAGAAGACCAATGGGGTAGCAATCCTCTTTAGAGTGAAATTTAGCAGAAAACTAATCTCTACAGTAGCAGAATTTAAAGGGTGACTACTAGCTGTCAGGATTCAATGGAAGGCCTCACAACTCATGCTTCCTAACATATACACCCCGATCACACAACAGGAACAATTCATACACAAAGCCCTCGGAGAGATCAGGGCGTCCGCTGACGCAGCTATTTTGGTGGGTGGAGATCTCAACCTGGTTATGGACGCAAACCTAGATCGCTCAGGGCAATGCCATGCACAGTCAGGGTCCTTTTTGACGGAGGGCCAGCGCTGGCTCTTGGAACACGGCTTTCATGATATCTGGCGCAGTCACTACCCAGACACAAGAGACTACACATACTATTCGGCAGTGCATAAAACGTATGCCCGTATAGATCACTTCTTAGCCTCATCATCACTGGCTCCAAATCTCTCTGATCCCGCCATAGAACCTCGCTCTCTCTCTGACCACGCCATAATCACGGTTTCATTACAAAAGAGCACGCATTCTCCATGCCCTGCGCGATGGCGTCTAAGGGACAGCCTCTTGCAATCCAAAATTGCAGAAGAGAAGATTTGTGCCTGAATCTTAGATATCTGAATATTAATGACACAGGGGAGACGTCCTTAGCTGCAGTCTGGGAAGCCTTAAAGTCAGTGGTTAGGGGACAATGTATAGCGCTCTCAGCCTGAGAAAACAAACTACGCCGGGAGAAAAGGCAGAATATAGAGCAGGAAGTGAGGGGGCTGGAAACAATACACAAGCGAACTGGAGCACCTAGAATATGGAGGGAACTAGAGAAAAAAAGACACCTGCTACGACGTTTGGGTCTAGATAAAGCTGAGTACGCACTCTTGAGGCTTCGTCACAAATTCTTCTTAAGCAGCGACAAATGTGGGAAACTGCTGGCGCCCTAAAACCAGTCCCAGGATGCTTGTCTCCAGTCCAGGGAGGACCTGGCTTGGCAGTTCGGGCTGGACTGTTCCCACAAGGAACAGGGTCAAGACTGATTTGCATATGGCTGGGTCCAAACTGGGGTGGTGTGGTGAGCAAAAGAATGATGGATTTAACCCAGATCCTTGTGACTGGGGGTGAATGTTTGCATTGTCCAGCATTCCGTCCATCAATTGTTTCTTTTGCATATGTCGCCCTAAGTGGGAAGGGTGTGCCCAGACGTAGGTCCCGTGCTCACTACACCACTGGATTCAAGCTAGCATGGCTGATGAAGGGTGATACCCTGAATCCGGTCCCAGGATGCTTGTCTCCGGTCCAGGGAGGACCTGGCCTGGCAGTTCGGGCTGGACTGGTCCAACAAGGAACAGGGTCAAGACTGATTTGCATATGGCTGGGTCCAAACTGTGGTGGTGTGGTGCGCAAAAGAATGATGGATTTAACACAGATCCTTGTGACTGGGAGTGAATGTTTGCATTGTCCAGCATTCCGTCCATCAATTGTTTCTTTTGCATATGTCGCCCTAAGTGGGAAGGGTGTGCCCAGACGTGGGTCCCATGCTCACTACACCACTGGATTCAAGCTAGCCTGGCTGATGAAGGGTGATGCCCTGAAACCGAACCCAGGATGCTTGTCTCCGGTCCAGGGAGGACCTGGCTTGGCAGTTCGGGCTGGGCTGTTCCCACAAGGAACAGGGTCAAGACTGATTTGCATATGGCTGGGTCCAAACTGGGGTGGTGTGGTGAGCAAAAGAATGATGGATTTAACCCAGATCCTTGTGACTGGGGGTGAATGTTTGCATTGTCCAGCATTCCGTCCATCAATTGTTTCTTTTGTATATGTCACCCTAAGTGGCAAGAGTGTGCCCAGATGTGGGTTCCTTGCTCACTACACCACTGGATTTAAGCTAGCCTGGCTGATGAAGGGTGATGCCCTGAAACCGGTCCCAGGATGCTTGTCTCCAGTCCAGGGAGGACCTGGCTTGGCAGTACGGGCTGGACTGTTCCCACAAGGAACAGGGTCAAGACTGATTTGCATATGGCTAGGTCCAAACTGGGGCGGTGTGGTGAGCAAAAGAATGATAGATTTAACCCAGATCCTTGTGACTAGGGGTGAATGTTTGCATTGTCCAGCATTCTGTCCATCAATTGTTTCTTTTGCATATGTCGCCCTAAGTGGGAAGGGTGTGCCCAGACGTGGGTCCCGTGCTCACTACACCACTGGATTCAAGCTAGCCTGGCTGATGAAGGGTGATGCCCTGAAACCGGTCCCAGGATGCTTGTCTCTGGTCCAGGGAGGACCTGGCTTGGCAGTACGGGCTGGACTGTTCCCACAAGGAACAGGGTCAGGACTGATTTGCATATGGCTGGGTCCAAACTGGGGTGGTGTGGTGAGCAAAAGAATGATAGATTTAACCCAGATCCTTGTGACTGGGGGTGAATGTTTGCATTGTCCAGCATAACTTCCATCAATTGTTTCTTTTGCATATGTCGCCCTAAGTGGGAAGGGTGTGCCCAGACGTGGGTCCCGTGCTCACTACACCACTGGATTCAAGCTAGCCTGGCTGATGAAGGGTGATGCCCTGAAACCGGTCCCAGGATGCTTGTCTCCGGTCCAGGGAGGACCTGGCTTGGCAGTTCGGGCTGGACTGTTCCCACAAGGAACATGGTCAAGACTGATTTGCATATGGATAGGTCCAAACTGGGGTGGTGTGGTGAGCAAAGAATGATGGATTTAACCCAGATCCTTGTGACTGGGGGTGAATGTTTGCATTGTCCATCATTCCGTCCATCAATTGTTTCTTTTGCATAAGGCGCAAAGGCTTAGAACAAAGACGCTAGCGACATCGTTTCGGTCCATAAAAACTGCATTGGGGGATTTAATGCATACCGACCGTGAAATAGCGGCCTTGTTTCAAACCTTTTATCAGACCCTATACTCGGAAGAGGACGCAACTCAGACATCCTCCCACTCTTTTCGGAGGGATATACACGTCACCAGACTGCCGGCAGTTGCCGCAGAGCAGCTGGACCAACCACTTCGCACTGAAGAAGTGATCACAGCCTTCGCACACCTCCAAGTGCACAAAGCCCCGGGCCCTGATGGGTTCACGGTGCAATTCTACAAGATGTTCTGCCCAGAACTGGCAGCGCTACTGACGCGAGTATTGAATTCCTTCCTGGAGACAGGCTCACAAACTGACTCGATGTTGAAAGCCTCAATATCATTTATACTAAAGCCAACGAAGGACCCGACAGAATGTGGTTCTTACCGTCCCATTTCCTTGTTGAATATAGAAGCCAAAGTATTTGCCGGAATCCTAGCGGCTCAGTTGAATCCACTGATGGCGGGACTGATAGACCCTGAACAGCCTGGCTTTAGGGGTGGATAACAGGAAGAGGCTTCTACATCTCATGGACGTCATACATAGATCGCATAAAGAGGCGGTGTTTCTCTCCATTGACACCGAAAAGGTGCTTGACCGGGTGAGATGGTATTACCTTTTTGACACGCAGCGACAGTTCGGATTTGGGGAGGGTTTTATTAAATGGGTTAGCTGTATATATTGTGCTCCGAGAGCCTTTGTCCATGTCAATGGAGAGTCCTTGAATCGGTTCCCCATAGCAAGAGGCACCCGACAGGGATGCCCCCTGTCACCGCTCCTTTTTGTACTATATATGGAGCAGTTCGCGCAAAAAATCTGCGACAAGCCTCGGATCCATGGCATCAAGTTTGGAGCAGACACTCATACTATCAGTCTATATGCTGACGACATGATTCTCTCACTGATGAACCTACAGACATCTCTTCCGGCCCTACTAGCAGATCTAGAAAGCTTCAGGGAAGTATCAGGATTCAAAGTGAATCTAAGTAAATCTCAGATCTTAAACCTCTCAGTGACCCCTGATCAGAAAGGGCAACTGAAAAAAACGCTTCCATTGACATGGGCAGAGCAGTCTATATCGTATCTGGGCATTTCGCTGGCCCCCACCATACCTAAGACTCTGACTATGAACTACTCGGCCCTTGTGGCACAGACGACGCATGCTCTGAGAAGCTGGGGCTGATTGGGGTGGCTTGGTTCGGAAGAGTGGCGGCAGTTAAAATGATGGGTCTTGTCTCGCATCTTATACATCTTTCAAACCCTTCCTTTGGCTCCCCCCAAGGGTAATCCGATCTCTGCAGCTGGCCATTAAGAAATTCGTCTGGGGAGGGAAAAAGGCCCGAATAGCTCTTGTCCAGTTAGCACGATCCAAGCGGGAGGGCTGGGTGGGTCTCCCCCTGATACATAGATACCTGCAGGCAGCACACCTCCGTTATATAGTCAAATGGAACTGACCTCAATCAGAAAAATATTGGTCCTTCATGGATCAGATGGTCGCGGGGGTCAACATATGGAGGGAGGTTTGGCTCCTGTACAAAAATAGGGCGTGAGGCTTGTACTCCTCTCCTGTAACATTGCACACAATGAAAATGTGCGATAGAGTGGCATGCGCCAAAGGCCTGACGTCTTTTCCCTCCCCGATGACCCCAATCACAGGGAACCCTGACTTTCCCCTGGGGCGCAACTCAGCGGTATTCGATAGATGGCGAGAGCAGGGCTGTAAGCGCATAGGGTCCCTAGTCGACTCCTACGGCTTGACCCCCTTTGACCAACTGAAACAGGACTATGAACTCCCCCAGTCAGATATGTTCCAATACCAGCAGTTGTACCACTGGGTCACATGACCTACATATCAAGCGGCGGCGGCACGAAATCTGATGGTTTTTGAGAAATAGCTGGTGCGCAAGCAAGATGATAAACCCCTTATATCAGAACTATATGTGATGCTGACAAAAAACACTGGAGGGGGCCGCTCTAAGGGGCAACAGCGGTGGGAGGAGGAACTGGGTCGGGTGTTCTCGGAGAAGGAGTGGGAGGACATATACTTCAGAGCTTGTCATACAGCGCACAACACAGCAGGGGCAGAATCAACATACAAAGTGCTTTCCTATTGGTATCTTACCCCGGCACGCAATCACCGCTGGGACAAAAACCGGTCTGAGAAATGCTGGAGGGGGTGCGGTCAGACAGGCTTGCTAGTCCACTTGCTTTGGCACTGCCCCAAGTTAGAGCACTTCTGGGGGGCAGTCCTAGATGACATAGATAGAGCACTTGACACTGCAATCCCCCGCTTTCCAGCATACACGCTCCTGGGACTCCCAAACTCGCAGACATTTCCCCTACACTCCTTAAGAGGCCGACAAATGGCTCTAGCGCTGCTGGCTGCACGACAAGTAATCTTGGCTAGGTGGGGCACACCGACAATCCCGGACCATGTGTCATGGCTACATAAGCTGTGGCTAATCCTGGCAATGGAACGCATGTCAATGGTGGTTGATCACAAAGAGGAGAATTATAGTGACCTATGGTCCCCATTCATCCAGAGCCTCTCAACCGAATTGCGGGAAGTCACTTGTCCCCAATATTCACGTATCCTGCGACTCCCCCCCCCCCGCAGAGAGGGAATAATCGAAAATCCAACTGGTAGTACCTAAGCGAATGCCTTTCACAGATTGATGGAAATGGATAAACTTACCCAATTACCTGGGTTGACGCCACTGGGTTGTGGAGGGGAGGGAGTGAGGGAGGGGGAGGGTGGAGGGAATTCCTTTTTGTCACTTGTTTATATTTCTTCCGCATTTTTCTATGCTATTATTTGTCCTATGAGATTCATGATCGCTGCCTGCCCTCTGGGTTGTTGGCACATAAGCTGTGTAATCCTCTCACTGTGGACACGCTGCCAGCCCCAAGGTTGTAGGCACGTAGCTGTGTTAGAACTGAGAATCTTTCAATAAACAGAATAGTTCCATAACATCACTGAATCAAGTGCTGTAATGGTCTAGCACAATCGCCTAAAACTAGTAACAATTACTGCACTCACCGTATTAACCAATTTCATTGCAAGTATAAGCTCTTCAGCACCCCAACCTGCACTGAAACACATGCTTTCCAGTGTCGGATGCGTGCCGCGGGAGCACCACTGGTGCGCCAAAGGCATGCCTAAGGCACGCCCATCAATGCCCATCTGCGCCTCGACCATGGTCAGCACCAGCCACTATGCTGGTAGAAACACAGAGGTTAGTTCCCTAATTAGATACACCTCGACTGACTTACTAAAGTTGAGACCTTTAACCAAGCAGTGTAATAGCCCTGTGTTCATGGATGCTCAAGGTCCAGTCTGCTGCCGTTTCTGCAAGATGCTAATCCACACCTCTAAACCTTAAAGTTAATGATAAGAGGAAGCAACTGACCACCCAAAGGAAATTAAAAGCCGTACTTATAAATGTCCGCTCCTTACCTAAGCTTGCCTTAGACATCCATAACTTTATTGAGGAGGACTAACTAGATATCCTTCTCATGATGCAAACTTGGCTAAATGAGAACTCCTGTCCCGATTTACAATTGGCGCTGTCTCCATATTATACCTTCATACATTTAAATCTAGTTGGAAAGAGAGGTGGTGGAGTGGCCATTGCCTGTGAAAAGTCACTAAAGTGCACCACGCTCCAGGTGGCGGACCTGGTTAGAACTGAAGCCCTAGGCTTTGTCATCTCGCCTTCTGCCCAGTGCTCTTTTGTGGAGTCTTGTTATATCATCCCCCAGACCAAGCGGAGATTTTATTAATTCCATTTCTCAAGAACTGGGCCATAAAATCCTCGACTACGCTAATTTCACAATTTTGGGTGACTTTAATATCTAACTTGACAACCTTTTGGATAACGCCACAGTGAAACTGACCGAGGCACTGGCCAATGTAAAACCTTTCTACAACTTTAAAAGAACCCACTCACAAAGAAGGCCACACTATTGGTGCCATTTTTACTAATATCTCACTTGACCTAGACAGGCCTAAAGAAGTCCCATGGACTGACCACTTTTTCGTACCCTTCTCCTGGGCTTGGTTTCCCTCCAAACACTTAGGAAGAATGGGACCCAATACCACAGATCGCGCATGGAATAAAGTTCATATTCCCCTACTGAAGGAGACCCTTGCCACCACAAAACCAACATTAATAGGAGATGCCTTGCTTGATAAAAGCAAGGTTAATAACTGACTTGTAGAAGCCGACCTTATAGCGGCCCCCGTGGAGACTAATCGGGCCCCTAGAATTAAGCCTTCGGCTCCATGGTTCACTAGCGAACTAATGGAGTAAAGGAAACACTGTAAACTGCTAGAACATGCTTGGTAGAAACAATACAATGCATCTGAAAAAAGCTCTCAGCATCTACAATACAAACCTGAAGCTAGCTTGCCACACCTTCTATGCTAATACTATTAATAAAGCCAACAACAATGCAAAATAAACTTCCAAAGTGTATCTGATTTCACAGATCCTAAAAGCACTGCACCCCTGTTGACACTAGTATTACCCAATACTCCCAACTAAGCACTTTCTCCGAAGTCAAAATTCAGGACAAGCTCGTTGAAACACAAACCGGGAGCCATTAACCCTTTCGCTGCTAGGCCTTTCCCCACCTGTGCTAAGCATTTTATTTGGCTATTTGGAGTAGTTTGCGCTTAGATCCCTGTACCTTTTTGTCCACATAAGGTATCCACACCAAATTTGCGTCCTTTTCTTCATACATTATGGGAATTGTAAAGGTACCCAGGGTTTGTGGATTCTCCTAGAGGGGATCCAGAAATTAGCCAAAATACAGCAAATTTTGTGTTTTTGGGGCAAGAAATTTGGAAAAAGTGCTACAGAAGAAAGTGTCTTATTTCTTCCCCGCAAATGGTACCAACAAGCGGTTTGTGGTGCTGAAATCACCATCTTCCCAGCTTTCAGGGACAGACAGACTTTTGTCAGAAAACCAACATTTTCTACACAGTTTTGGCATTTTACTGGGACATAGCCTATTTTTGCTACTTTTTGTGCTTTCACCCCCCTTCCAGCTAGTGGCAAAAATTGGTATGAAAGCAATAATGGATGCCAGAAAGCTATACATTTCTGTAAAGTAGACAAAATTCTAAATTTAGCAAGGGGTCATTTGTGTAGATCCTTCAAGGTTTTGTTTATAGAAACTAACAGTTGAAAGTAAGAAATATTGAAAATGAGTTGATAAAAACAGCCATTTGTGCCAACGATTTCACATGTAACTTCTTCTAAGTATGACAGATTTTTAAAAAAATATACTGTTAACATCCGCTGGCCCATTCTGGTTGTGGGGATATATAGAACTTGTAGGTTCACAAAGAGCCCGAGGAACCCAGAGCCAATAACTGAGCTGCGTCTTGCAATGGTTTTTTATTGTGTACCAGGTATATAACAATTCATGTGGTAAAATATAAAAAGTGAAAAATAGGTATTAAGGACACCTATGTATTTCCGAAATAAAAAAAAAATATAGAGTTTAGAAGCAGTAGTTATTTACACATCTCCGAAATTGTGGGTACCCATATTAGCATGTGAACTATAGGACATTTTTCAAAGTGACTTCTTTTTTACACATTGTCTTACATTTGGAAGGCAGAAATGCATTGAAATTCAATAGGTAAAAACAGTTGCTCTACAATTCTGTGTTCCCCTAAGTTTCCTAATAAAAGTGGTACCTCACTTGTGCGGGTAGGCCTAGTGCCCGCGACAGGAAACGGCCCAAAACGCAACATGGACACACCACATTTTTTCAGTGAAAACTGACCCTTTTTTTGCAAAGTGCCTAGCTGTGGATTTTGAACCCTAGCTCTGCCGGCACCTAGGGAAAGCTAGCAAACCTATCCTTTTTTTAAAACTAGACACCCAGGGGAATTTAGGATGGGGTGACTTGTGTGGCACTCACCAGGTTCTGTTACCCAGAATCCCTTGCAAACCTCAAACTTTGTCAAAAAAACACATTTTTCTCTCATTTCTGTGATGGAAAGTTCTGGAATTTGTGTGGATCCACAGAATTCCACATACCCCGCATTCCCCAATGACTCCCGATAAAAATGGTACCTCACTTGTGTGGGTAGGCCTAGTGCCCGCGACAAGAAATGGGCCAAAACACAACATGAACACACCACATTTTTACAGTGAAAACTGATCCTTTTTTTGCAAAGTGCCTAGCTGTGGATTTTGAACTTTAGCACTGCTGGCTCCTAGGTAGACCTAGCAAACCTTGCATTTTTGAAGATTAGATACCCTGGGGAATCCAGGATGGGGTGACTTGTGTGGCTCTCACCAGGTTCTGTTACCCAGAATCCCTTGCAAACCTCCTTTAAAAAAAACACATTTTCCTCACATTTCTTTGAGGGAAAGTTCTGGAATCTGAGTAGATCCACAAACTTCCACAAATCCCGCATTCCCCAAAGATTCCAGATAAAAATGGTACCTCACTGGTGTAGGTAGGCCTAGTACCCATGACAGGAAACAGCCCACAACGCAACGTGGACACATCACATTTTTCAAGTAAAAACTGACCTTTTTCTTGCAAATTGTCTAGCTGTGGATTTTGAACCCTAGCTCAGCCGGCACCTAAGGAAACCTAGCAAACCTAAACATTTTTGAAAACTAGACACCCAGGTGAATCCAGGATGGGGTGACTTGTGTGGTTCTCCCCAGGTTCTGTTACCCAGAATCACTTGCAAACCTCAAACTTTGTCAAAAAACAAATTTTCCTCACATTTCTGTGATGGAAAGTTCTGGAATCTGCATGGATCCACAAAATTCCACCCACCCTGCATTTCCAAAAGTCTCTCGATAAAAATGTTACCTCACATGTGTGGGTAGTCCTAGTGCCCGTGACAGGAAATGGTCCAAAACGCAACGTGGACACACCACATTTTTACAGTGAAAACTGACCCTTTTTTGGCAAAGTGCCTTGCTGTGGATTTTGAAACTGTAACTCAGCCGGCACCTAGGGAAACCTAGCAAATCTAAACATTTGTGAAAACTAGACACCCAGGGGAATCCAGGATGGGTGACTTGTGTGGCTCCCACCATGTTCTGTTACCCATAATCCCTTGCAAACCTCAAACTTTGTAAAAAAAAAAAACATTTTCCTCACATTTCTGTGATGGAAAGTTCTGGAATCTGCGTGGATCCACAAAATTCCACCGACCTCGCATTTCCCAAAGTCTCCCAAAAAACTGGTACCTCACATGTGTGGGTAGGCCTAGTGCCCCGACTGTAAACGGCCCAAAACGCAACGTGGACACACCACATTTTTACAGTGAAAACTGACCCTTTTTTTTGCAAAGTGCCTAGCTATGGATTTTGAACCCTAGCTCTGGCGGCACCTAGGGAAACCTAGCAAACCTATACATATTTGAAAACTAGACACCCAGGGGAATCCAGGATGGGGTGACTTGTGTGGCTCTCACCAGGTTCTCTTACCTAGAATCCCTTGCAAACCTCAAACTTTGGGAAAAAATACATTTTCCTCACATTTCTGTGATGGAAAGTTCTGGAATTTGCGTGGATACACAAAATTACACCCACCCCACATTCCCCAAAGTCTCCCGATAACAATGGTACCTCAATTGTGTGGGTGGGTCAAGTGCCCGTGGCAGGGAAGGGCCCAAAAGGTATTGTGGAGACATCAAAATTACCTATCACAAAACAACCTGGTTTTGCAGGGGGGGGGCACCTGGGTTTTTGGCCCGGGCTCGGCAGCCATCTAGGGAAACCTACCAAACCCACACATTTATGAAAACTAGACACCTGGGGTAGTCCAGGGAGGTATGGCTTGTGTAGACCCCTCAACGTTTTCATACCTAGAATCCACTGCAAACCTCAGATTTAGCTGAAAAAAATCACATTTTCTCAAATTTCTGTGTGGGAAATGTGCGGATCACCAGGCTGACACAAATTTTCTACCACCCAGCGTTCCCCAAGGTCTCCTGATAAAAATGGTACCTCACTCAGGTGGGTGGGCCAAGTACCCGTGACAGGAAAGGGCCCAAAACATATTGTGGAGACATCACGTTTTGTGGTAGATAGGTGTTTTTGGAGACATGTAGGGGAACCTAAAAAACCC
Source organism: Calotriton arnoldi (assembly GCA_963921515.1). NCBI lineage: Eukaryota > Metazoa > Chordata > Amphibia > Caudata > Salamandridae > Calotriton > Calotriton arnoldi. The sequence continues at coordinate 159,513 of CAWUFW010012459.1, forward strand.
AGACATTTCTGAAAACTATAAATACCCATTGGAGTCCATGGAGGTGTGGCTTGCATTGATCCCCCAACATTTTCCTTCCAAGAATCCACTGCAAACCTCAAATTTAGCTAAAAAGTAACATTTTCCTCTAATATCTGTGTGGGAAATTTGTGGGATCACCACATGGCACTAATTTCCTACCACTCAGTATTCCCCTCAGTCTCCCGATTAAAATGATACCTTACTTGTGTGGATGGGCCAAGTGCCTATGACATGGAAGGGCCAAAAACGTGTAGAGATTGAGGGGGGGACAAAGCGGGTCCAAAAGGGTAGTTTGTTTATACGTTTTTAGGCTGACGCTACTTTGGGCACCCACACAAGTGAAGTATCAGTTTTCTCTGGAGACCAAGAGGAATGCTGGGTAGTAGGAAATGTATGCCTGCGCAGTGATCCTACAGCTTACCCACACAGAAATGTGAGTAAAATGTTACTTTGTTAGTAAATTTGAGGTTTGTGTGGGATTGTGGGTAAGAAAATGCTGGGAGATCCATACATGCCACACTGCCAGTCCAGAGTCAGTACAAGCACACCACCATCGATGCACACCACCAGCCACGCACTATCCATGCACACCACCAGCGAAGCGCCATCCAGACACACCACCAGCCAAGCTCCATCCATGCACACCACCCTCCAAGCGCCATCCACGTACACCACTAGCCAAATGCTATCAATGCACACAGTAAGCCAAGCAATATCCATGCACACCGCCAGCTAAGCACCACCCACTCACTCCACCAGCCAAGCACCATCCCCGCACACTGCCAGCTAAGCAGGGCTGGACTGGGACCAACAATCAGCCCTGGTAGATTGCTGCTCGACCGGCCCTGGGAGTGGGGTGTTCTAGTAAAAAGCGCTGCTCCCGCTTTTGTTACTGGCGCCCGATATTGCAGCACTGCTGAAAAACTGACCCCCATTGACAAAACTGCCCCCCACAGCCAGAAAACTGGTCCCCACCCCTCCGGCCCACCGTTGAAAAACACCAGGTGCCAATACGGCCAGTCTGGCCCTGCAGCCAAGCACCATCCATGCACACAGCCAGCCAAGCACCAGTCCACGTATACCACCAGCCAAGTGCCACTCCACGCATTCCACCAGGCAAGCGCCAATCTACACACACCATCATCAAGCGCAAATCCACCCATACCATTACCCAAGTGAAGGTCCACATACACCACCAGCAAAATGCCAGCCAAAGGTCAGTACAAGCAGACCGTCAGCCAAACTCCAGTTTACACACACACAAACTCTCCCTGGTTTCTAGTGGTTTTCTGCCCCCGCTTGGGTGCAGATGAGAATAAAAAAGCCAAAATGTGTGCCTAAAAAAAAGGGAGCGACCCTGGCCTATGGGGCTTATCACTGGCATGCCCATAAACATATCCCTGGTGCCTAGTGGGCTTTCTGCCCCTTGCGGGGGACAGATATGCGGCTGTTGCCCCGATCTGCCTTCTGGTGGGGCAGAAAGCCTTTTTTGGTGGTGGGGGCATTAGCATGCCCATTCTTGGCAGCCCCCACCCCTACGTATAAAAAAACAACAAAATCCCTGGTGCCTAGTGGGCTTTCTGCCCTCCCGGGGGCAGATTAGGGACTATTGCCTCCATCTGCAGAAAGACTGGCTAATTTTTATGGGGGGGGTGGGGGCATTTTCATGCCCATTTTGGGCAGCCCCCATGCCTACATATAAAAGAAAAACAATACCTGGTGCCTAGTGGGCTTTCTGCCCCCGAGGGGCATATCATGGGCTATTGCCCCCATCTTCCTTCTAGGGAGGCAGAAAGACTGCAGATTTTTTTAGGGGGTTGGGGGCATTGGCTTGTCCATTTTGGGCAGCCCCCACCCCTTTATACATAAAAGAAAATCCCTTGTGCATAGTGTGCTTTCTGCCACCCGGGGGGCAGATAGGGGGCTGTTGCCCTCATCTGCCTCTCAGGGGAGGAAGAAAGGCTGTGGCAATTTTTTTGTCTGGGTGGGGGCATTGGCATGCCCATCTCGGCAGCCCGCACCCCAAAATGTACTTAAAAAAATCCCTGGTGGCTAGTGCGCTTTCTGTCCCCCCCTGGGGTGGCTGATTGAGGGCTATTGCCCCTATCTGCCCCCCAGGGGGGCAGAAAGACTGTGGAATTAGGCAGGGGTGGGGGTATTGGCTTGCCCATCTCAGGCAGCCCCCACCCCTATGTATAAATAAAAAACAATCCCTGGTGCCTAGTGGGCTCTCTGCCCCCCCGGGGGGCAGATCGGGGGCTATTGCACCATTTGCCTCCCAAGGGGGACAGAAAGACTGTGGAATTAGGCGGGGGTAGGGGTATTGGCTTGCCCATCTCAGGCAGCCCCCACCCCTATGTATAAATAAAAAACAATCCCTGGTGCCTAGTGGGCTCTCTGCCCCCCCGGGGGGCAGATCGGGGGCTATTGCACCATTTGCCTCCCAAGGGGGACAGAAAGACTGTGGAATTAGGCGGGGGTAGGGGCATTGGCATGCCCATCTCGGGCAGCCCCCACTACAAAATATGCTAACAGCAAAAAATCCCTGGTGGCTAGTGTGCTTTCTGCCCCCCTGTGGGGGCAGATTGGGGGCTATTGCCCCCATCTGCCTCCCAGGGGGGGCAGAAAGACTGTTTGTGCCCAAAGTATTGGGGGGAGCAAACGCCCTTGCCCAAGGGGCCGCTCCCCCCTCCCTGGTGCCTAGTGTGTGGGTCCCCGCATGGGGACTGCCCTCCTGAGGCAATCCCCAAGGAGGGATTTACTAGGGATGAGTACCTTTGGAAAGGGGGGATTCTCCCCTTTCTAATGATAGATCTCCTGTCTGCCTTGGCACTCAGGGGGCTGAGATAGCCCCCTGAGCAACGAGGCAGTGAAACTGAAACTGAGTTTCAGATGTAGTTTCTCCGAAATTACGTCAGCGCAACGTACACGCCGACCGCCATTTCGGAGAAATTATCAGAACACCCTTGGAGCTCCTGAGGGTGTTTTGACAAAAAGGAAATCCCTCTGGTGCACGCACCAGAGGGATTTCCTGTGCCATGTGCCATGTGCCATGTGCCATGTGCCATGTGCCATGTGCGCGGATGACCGGGAGCCGTGCGATGCACATGAGCACTGGTGCGTCAGACGTCTCCCAGCCGTCAGATGCACCGAAGGGGTTAAATACTGTAAGCCACTCAATGCCACAAGCCCATTCACTCAGTTTTCATCCCCAGCACTTGCAGACGTGGAAGATTTTATCGTCAAAAATAAATCAGGTTCGGCCCTGGACCCTTTCTCCTCTCAAGTCATGAGCCTCACAGGGGACTGTTTAGGACCCACTTTTCTTGATCTTTTTACAACTTCTCTACACTCAGGGATAGTGCCTAGTTCATGGAAAAAGGCAAACATCATCCCCGTGCTAAAAAAAAAAACAAATGCAGATTGTAATATTCTATAGATTTTCACATCTATTTCTCAGCTTCCCGGGGCTGACTGAAAAAGTCATTAACTCTCAACTAACGCAATTCCTGGATACTTATGATCTCCTGCACCCCTTTTAATCAGGCTTTAAGACCCTCCACAGCACGGGATCCACTTTGATGGAAATCACTGACTCAAATTCACACTGGAAGTCAGCCATAGTGTCCCATTGGTCTTATTAGATCTCTCAGCGGCATTCAACATGCTCTCACATGAGATCTTGCTTCACCACCTCACCCACATTGAGGTGGAGGGGAAGGCCTGGGCCTGGCTAGGTCCTTTCTAGAAGATAGGGAGCAGGCAGTCTGGCTTAAAGACACCAAAAAACTCAAGTATGGAGTGCCTCAGGCCTCAGCCCTGAGCCCCATACTTTTCAATATATATATATGATGCCATTGGCATATCCCATTGACACTTTCGGCATCCAAGACGTCTTGTATGCAGATAACACACAACTTCTGCAGGCATACAACAACAATGAGCCCCAGAATAAGGCAAACTTCGCTGCCTGTGTGACAGCAGTGGTGGGATGGCCGAGAGCCAAATCCCTGCAATGCAATCCCAATAAAACCAGAGGTCCTGCTGTTTGGCAACAACCCCCAGCCTGGCTGGTCTGGGGCCTGGCCTGCCAACTGCATGCAACCTCAGTCTCCAGTCAAAGTGGCAAGAAACTTGGGAGTTCTTATTGATTCCAACCTATCCCTCAAGCCTCAGATCTCAGCTATGATTAAATCATCATGTTGGATTCTCATGATGTTAAAGAAATTCCATAAACTCCAGTCCTGGGAAGCTCAGAAAGCTGTGGTGCAGGCTCTGATTCTATCTAGACTCGACTACTGTAACATCTTATGTTTAGGAATCTCAGACAACCTCAAACAGAAATTACAAAAGGTATAAAACATAGTCATCTGCCTTTTGTATAACCTTCCTTAACATGCCTCGATATCTCAGAATGGACGCCAGCTGCCCTGGCTCCCAGTGAAGAAAAGAGTCATGTTCAAATGACTGACGGTGGCGCACGAAGCCTTTTACAGGACAGGCGCTAAATATCTACAGGACAAACTGACTCCCTACTGTCCTAAAAGATCCTTGAGGTCGCAGTCAGCCCACCTGCTGGCTATCCCATTTAATAGATGAAAGAAATGGGGTATGCTGAGTTCTTGCAGCCAAACATTGGAACAAACTCCCTCTGGCCCATAGATGCATCCCCGACAAAAATCCCTTCCGCAAACACCTGAAAACCCACCTGTTCGAAGACTAAACTGGTCTCTCCTCCTTTCAGCTTTGTGCCTAGCGCTGGGACAATCTAGCAGTAGCCTTGCGTTTTACAAATATGATCATTCATTCATCCATCCATTCACACATATGTTGCACTAGGCTCAGGGACCTTAGGCTCACTATACAGGAGATCATTCTTCCAGTAGATCAAGTGCTCCCCAGAGGTGTCACCAGCTGCCTGGGCCTCAGCCTGCTGTCGAAGGCCCACAAGAGTAGGGCACTCCTTCTGCTCCTTGCAGAACTCTTCCCTCGGCGGACCCCCTTCCTGCTGCCAGTTGGTCAGCTTAGCCTGGTTCCCCACTTCAGTCACATCTTCCCCTATATTTACCTAGGCATACCCCTCAGGTTCCGCCTCCTCCCGGACCATGGGAATTTCAGGAGCAGGTTTCCTGCGCTTCTTGCCCTTCCTCTTTTTGGCAGGTACCTGGGCCATTTTTCCAGGCTCCAGATCCTTCAGACCACCCTTACGAGCTGCCATTGACCGTGTGGTCAGGCACACCCACTAAGGCAACCCCATCCTCTCCAAGTGTGATCTGAGCTCCACATCCTTCCACATGGTGTGCTTCAGCTTGTGCCTATGGTTTGTAGCTATGCCTATGGATTGTCCAGCAGAAAATCCGTAGGCATAGACAGACTCACAGCTACCATCAGCAGACCTGAGACCCCCCCCCACTCAAAGGGAACCAGAACCACAGGGTAGTGGCTCTCATGGATGTCAGCCTCAACAACTTGGTGGAACCTGTTAGGGACTAATTTTTCTGCAGGTACCAGATGACACCTGATGGTAGTGATGCTGGCTCCTGTGTCTTTCAGAGCCCCCACCCTCTGCCCATTAATGGATAACCACTGATTTTACTTCCTAGTATTGTTAGGCATGTGGGTTTTCTGCACCCTTTCTCCATCACCCAGGGACACTAGGGTTAACTGCACACTCTACCCAGCACTATTTAGGGCCATCTCTTCCCGAAGTGCTGCACTAACCAAATCTCAGTGACTACCCACCGGTGGAGGGACTGTGCCTGCTTAGGACACTTGGCATCCCCTTTCTAGTGCCCTTCCTGCTGGCACTCATAGCACTTCACTGGAGCCTACCCTGCATGCTTACTGGCAGGGAACCATTTCTTCTTTTCAGAAGGGGACAAGGAATCCTGACCCACAGAAATATTTTTGGGCCCTTTAGAGAACTCCATGCTCATTTTGTCCCTTACCTTCCTTCTTCTGTTGGGAACCTGCTCACCCTTGTGGTGATCCCCCCTAGATACCTTTCTGTGGACCCTGGTGCTGACCCAGCGGTTTGCTTTCTTAGCAAGCTCTCTGGAGGGAAGTGAGCTTACTATTAATAAGGTGTTGAGGCAGATCTGAAAAGCAAAGACTGAATATATGCTCTGTTGCAAAGAAATTATACAGCCCCTGATAATCTTTCCCTCACTGCCCTTCACCCAACCATCCAGTGCCTTGCAAAAGGAATTCACACAATCCACCCAGGTCTGTTGGGAAATCATTTGACTATCCTTGAATTTCTGTCTATATTTCTCTGGGGTTAGACCAAATGTTCTGATTAGGGACTTCTTCGCGGGGGATCCCTCATCCTATCACTCTCTTCTAGGGTCGGTAAAGTGGCCCTCTCCTCACTAGAGATATGTCTCCAAACATTAGCCCCCAATCTGCTTCAGGCACCTTATGCATTTGGAGTACAATTTCATAGGCCTCAACCCATCTGTCTATGTTGTATCCCACCACAAAATCAGACACCAGACCCTTGGGTATTTAGACACTCCTGTCAGAGGGCACAGGCGAATTGCTGCCACCATCCCTGCTGGACTCCACCTCTCTGGCCTTGATGTCCAGCTCTCTCAGACTCGTGAGCCAACATTATCTTCTTTTCCTCTATGCCCAATTCTTTCTCCTCCAAGGCCTGTTTCTTTCCCTCTAAGGCCTTCTACTTCTCAAATTTGAGATTAGCCAGCTCTAATTTTAATTTCCTCTCCTCCCTCCTGTCCGTCAGCATCTCTGGGGACAGGCCTTTAGAGGACACGCTGCTCCCTGGCCCAGGAGGCACCACTGCTCCTTGCAAGGTATCAGCCCCCTGGACCACAGGTAGTCCCAGATTCTCCACTGAATCCAGATCCTCCTCCTCATCATCCTCTATCTCTTTATCTTCCTCCTCCTCAGTGATCTCATGTGCTGCATCCCTAGTTTCTATCCAGGCCCTCAGCACCTTTTGCAGCACCACCCTCTTGGTGAAGCCTTTGGCAGAAACCTCAAACTCCTTGCAAAAATCCCAGAGTTGCTGTACTGTGGACTTCTCCGACTTGGACAACTCAAAATCCATGTTTGTAGGTGCAGTTATGGGACCTCCAATCAGAGACATGGTCTGTAACAAAAAGCAAAAATGGCAATCAGGGAAAATTGAAAAATAAAAAATGCCAATTCAAGAGAGTAGGAAAAAATGCAAATGAGGATCAGAGATAATTGATTCGAATTGGTCTAGATGTGGGTAGTAGTGTACACCAAATTACTGCAAGGTGCTTCACAAACAGAAGTCCTATCTTAACCGCTGACATCAATGTTAGAAACTGAGGTTTCTCGTTGGCAGAGTATACACACTGTCCAAGCAGGAGCCACAATTCAAGGTAAGTCAGATACACAGCCTAAATTAATCTGTGCTCACCCTCTGGTAGCTTGGCACAGAGTAGTCAGCCCTAAATTAAGAGGCAATTTGTAAAGTATTTGTGCACACTTTAAATACAGTAACACAATGAAAACATAACAAAAAGACTTCACACCAGTTTCGAAAAACAGAAAATATTTATCTGAGTAAAACAAGAGCAAAAAGACAAAAATCCAATAAGTAGAACACAAGATCTGAATTTTTAGAGATTAAATGCAAAAACAGTGCTTAGAAGTCACTAGTGGCTGATGGAGGGCAGGCTTGCTACAGAACCCAAGCAGGGTCCGCTGAAAAAGTACCTTGTATGGAGCAAAGCCACGATGTCGAGAGCACGATGCGTCTGTCTTTTCCATGCAGTGGGGTAGATGCATCGGAGTTGAGCTTTGCAGGCAGTCTTCAAGGATGGGCGCTGCGTCATCGTCGAGCCTCGCAGACAGTGTCAAAGGATCAGCGCTACATTGTCGTCAAACCTTGCAGTCAGTACCTGCGTCACTGTCGAATTGCCACTGCGTTGGGGTTATAGGACACTGCATTGGTTCTGATTTGGCGCGAAGGGGCCACTTCATCAATTGTTCAAGAAAACAGCTGCAGAACTCACTTCTGAGGCCCCAGACTGGGCGGGGCACCTCAGCCAACGGTAGGACTCACAAATTGGAGAGTCCAGCAGCACCAGTAGAGTTGCAAGAAGTCTTTTGTGTCCCTGAGACTTCAGAAAACAGTAGGCAAGCTAGCTAACCCTTGGAGAATCTTGGGTTCAAGGATGTAGAGAGCAGGTCCAATCCCTCTCACTCCCAGGCATGAAGCAGCAGGCAGCAGGCCAACACAGCAGAGAGGGTAGCAAAGTGGCAGTCCTTCCCAGAGTAGAGAAATCAGCAGGCAGCAGGCTAACAAAGCAATGTAGTCAGCAAAGTGTCAGTCCCCCCTACAGCACAGCAGCTCTTCTTCCAGGCAGAATGTCCTTGGTTCCATTAGAGCTCCTCTTTGGTGGTGTCAAGGGTCCAGCACTTGTATCCAAATGTACCTTTAAAGTTGGGGAGACATCAAAGAACAATTTGAAGATCTCAAGGTCCCTGCCTTTTCTGCCCTGGCTCCAGACACTCTACAGAGGGTATGCAGCTCTTTGTGTGAGGACAGACACAGCCCTATTCAGGTGCAAGTGTCGGTTCCTCCCTCCCAATCTACTTCAGGAAGGCCCATCAGACTGGTGATGGTCCATCAGGAAGCAAATGTCACACCCCTTCTCCCTTTGTGTGACTGCCTAGAGGAAACCCACAAAGCCCAGCTGTCAGCCAACCCAGACGTGTATTCAGAGACAGGCAGAGGCACAGAATGGTCAAAGTAAGAATGTGCCAACTTTCTAAAAGTGGTATTTTCAGACTTACAATTTATCTGCTGGGAATTACACTTAAAAGTTGTTTTAGGCAAGCCCAATGTTAACATATAGGAGAGATGGACCTTGAGGTAGTGAAAATGAATTTAAGAACATTTCACTACCAGGACATGTAAAACTTAAAAGTACTTGTCCTAGTTTTTAAATACACTGCACTCTGCCCATGGGGTTTCCTAGGGCCTACCTTAGCGTAGGCTGGGGCAGAGCTTGCAAAGTTTCACTCTGTGGAATTCCGCGGAGTTACCGAAAAACTAAGTTGAATTCCATGGAGTTCCACCAGCGGGCATGGTACTTCATGCTTACTTGGTGATGCCATGAATCCAGACCCACTGAGGCACGGTAAACAAATACCAAAGTGGCCAACGTCTCAGGAAGAGTCTGCATTACACCACAGCTCTAAAGCCCTCCATCACTGTGTGCCAGACCACGAACTACACATCTACTCCCCCCCACAACGGAGAGCGGGAACAGAAGATTATTGCATCAGAAACTGGGCAACGCACCCTGTACTTATCGCATCTGATCAGGCGGGTAGTCAGGGAACCAAAGGCGGCTTCTGCCCAGTTAAAAAAAATCTCTCAAAAGTTTTGAAGTTCTTTGCAATGTTCCCACAAAGAAGTCTGTGCTCTTCCCTCCACCCCAGTGGCACCCGGCGAGTCTCGTCAACCATCAGCACTCACGGAAAAATACAGCCACTGGTGGGTGAACTCTACACCCTCACCTTAAACACTCACAGAGGCCGGGCATGTATCAAACTCCCCCTCATCGCCCAAGCTCCACAACACACAAGGAAGCCTTTGTGAGCCCACAGCACGGGCAGCCAATACCTTGAAAACTTCCTCTCTCCGCTGTCCCCAGAGTCACACCCACCCCTCACCCTGGCAGAGTCTGGGGTTCGCGGGGTGACCTACCTGCACACGTACCCCAGCTCCTAGACCCTGAGACCAGCTGAGATCCGATTGGGAGATGTGAGTACCTGGGCCGTCTCTAGCTGGACTGGCTCTTGGTGAAGGACACAGGTGTCATCTCAACAGAGCAGTCTCTCCTCTCCTCTCCTTCCCTCCCTCCCACACCCAACCTCCCCTTGATGGCAGCTCTGTGAAGTGCCAGGGTTAATCCTTCTGCCCCGGGAGGTTGCTAAAACCTCCCTTTATCCATGCCTGTTTATCTCAGTCCAAGATTGCCTGAAATAGTTAGCATTCTAGAATATGGTGCCTTGTTTACCCACACTTAAAATGGTAACAGCTCGACTCGAGGCAGCAAGCATGCGAAGTTGCACACTCAAGAAATATATGTGTTAAAGTGAAAGACTAAAATATATATTTACAGACGTGTGTTTACTCCATTCTATACGAGGTAGCCTTCATAACCATTCAGTCCCCTGTCCTTGGACTGCCACAGGAAGAGAGGCAAGGATGCGGCTGGAGGCATAGGCTGGTAGGTGCTCTATGTCAGCTCACTGTCTGTTATGAGGTAGGTGCTGTGTGCTCTTCCAAAAGCAGGCTGGGAGCTCAGGGAACAAGCTTTTTGATTCAGCAAGGCTGCTGCACAGCTATCCTAGTTCCCTGTGGGCGCAAGGTAAACTCTGCTACGCAGCAGTTGGCAGAGTTTTGTAACTGTTGCAAGTGGTAAAACTCTACTAACTCTGCCGGCGGAGCGAGGTTTACCGCACTCCCCTACCTTAGGGGTAACTTACATGTACTAAAAACAAAGGTTTGGTCCTGGCAAATATGTTAACTTGCCAGGTCAAAATTACAGTTTAAAAACTACACACACAAGCTCTACCGTGGCAGGCCTGATCCATGTATAAGGGGCTACTGAGTGGGTGGCACAATCAGTGCTGCAGGCCCACTAGTAGCATTTAATTTACAGGCCCTGGGCACATGTAGTGCACTTTACTAGGGACCTATAAGTAAATTCAATATGCCAATTGTGGATAAGCATATGTTACCATGTTCAGAATGCAGATCATATGCACTTTAGCACTGGCTAGCAGTGGTAAAGTGCCCAGAATCCTACAGCCAGCTAAAATGAAGTCAGCATAATAGGAGGTCAGAAGGCAAAACGTCAGGGGAAACACGCCAAGTATGCCAGGTCTAATAGTATCCAACACATTAAACATTAAATTGCAGAGTAGCAAAGTGTCCTTGGAGATTCCTGTATGATCATACAAAACTACAAGTTCTCTAGACTTCGTTATTTTGTCAGCCTACATTTCCCAGGGTAGAAAGTGATCAAAATCGAATTATCATAGAATTTCATCTATCAACTATAGGTTTTTCTTTATCTACCATCTGTGGCCAATTTTTAAAATAGCCAGAGATCTTAATTAACAAAACATATAAAAAGGGAAACGCCTCACTTGGATAAATGTACCTGTACATAATCACTAAAATCATGCCTGATTTTAAGGTTTATTGGAAAATGAAATCCATGATTCAGCTATCTATGTAACTCATTTTGAATTTATGTTGTAAAAGGTTGGTGGGAATTTGCCAGAAAGGTTGGTAAAGCCAATTAAAACACATTATCAATCTGGTTTCATATTGAATAGAGAATGATGAAGAAAAGTCTTTTTGATGTTGTTAATTCTGGAGCTGTACATGGCCACCTTTTGTTACAAACTCAAACAAGACCTTAATTAACCCAAAATGGCAATCTACTGTGGAAAAATGAAACCTGCTGCATCAGCATATTAAAGCAAACACAAGGAGATGATGAACGGAGTGCTGAAACTATTCAAACACTCACCCCCAGTCACAGATCTGGGTTGAATCCATCATCATTCTTTAGCTCACTTTGCCACCCCAGTTCAGACACAGCTATATGGAAATCAGTCTTGACCCTGTGCCTCATGGGAACAGTCCAGACCGAACTGCCAAGCCATGTCTTCCCTGGACCGGAATCAAGCATCCTGGGACCGGTTTCGGGCTGGGTTCAAACTGGAATGGCATGGTGAGCAAAAAAACGATGGATTTTGGCCCAGATCTCTGTACTGGGGTGAATGTATGACATTGTTCTGCATTCTGTCCATCAATTGTTCTTTTTGAATTTGTCACCCCGAGTGGGACGGGTATGCCCAGACGTGGGTCCTGTGCTCTCCATGCCACTGGAGTCAAGCTATCCTGGCTGATGAGGGCTGAAAGCCTGAAACCGGTCCTAGGATGCTTGTTTCCAGTCCAGGGAGGACCTGGCCTGGCAGTTTGGGCTGGACTGTTCCCATTGGGCGCAGGGTCAAGGCTGATTTGCATCTGGCTGGGTCCAAACTGGAATGGAAAGGTGAGCAAAAAAACGATGGATTTAGGCACAGATCTCTGTACAGGGGTGAATGTATGACATTGTTCTGCATTCTGTCCATCAATTGTTCTTTTTGCATGCATCAGCATATTAAGCATAAATATGTGCCATCATTCTAGTATTGGATCGCTGCTGGTCTCAAGGGTTGTACTCCAAATATTAACCTTAATATCCCCCAAAATTGTTTTCTGGGACATTGTTCCAAAATGTATTGTGACAAGAATTGCAATGAGAAGATGGCGATTAACAATGCCATTCCAAATTAGATGGTCTCTTTGCTTCCTAGCAATATCAGAGATGCTGCATTGTTTTCAAAGAAAGTGAAGACACTGGATTTAGGCATGGTACCAATAGATTTCTTCTCATGTGATCCTGATCTATTCACTGTCTTAAATACATATTTTTAATCATATCTTGAGTATATACAAAATCTAAACCTATATTTTAATCATATCTTGAGTGTATACAGTATCCCAAACTCCTTAACTAAGGAAATTATAGTGGAAATATGTAACAAGCATTGGTAAAGCCAAATGTCAGAGTGTGATACGACAATGTGGGCAAACACGGTTATGGAGAAATGTTTCTTGAAGAAAAAGTTGTTGGTTTTGACAGTGCTTGGTAGTATTGGTATTGTGGTGGTGATATTGGGGTTGATAGCCATGGTGCAGTGTTGGCAATTGCTCATTAAATGGCCAGGGAAACATGTGCAGCTCTGTAATTTGTAGTTAGATATGACACTGTGCATCTTCAAAGGTGGAACATAATTGGTTGCATAAACAGTGATTTAAGGGATGCAAATATGCAAAGGGTCAGGGCCACAAAATTGAGCTCTTCCTATACCATTTAAGAGCAATGCTTGCATATGAAGACAGTGGGTGAAATAAGTCAGTGGATCAAGTGTTTGGAATTGAGCCTGGGTGAGCCAAATTGACTTTGTACCTGCTGTCTGGACCGTTTATGTTTAAGACCCCAAGGTGTCCAAACCCCTCAGGCCCAGGAGGTTTCAAATTCTTGGGCATATTTACCTGAAGGAGGTGAGAGGGGTGTAATGCATAAGCCATGGTGATCAACAAAGGCAGCTCTGTGGCTGTAACCCAAGGCAAGACTAAGTGACAAAGGAGGCAAAGGAGGTGTGCAGGATGAGGTCAATGTTTCAGATATAGTTTTTTGTCCTAAAGCTAAGCATACCTTTTTCCATTTTTGCAAGAAAATTGGGACTCTCGAGGGTGCTCAAATACATATATTTTAAAAATTACTTTTTACTTTTTTTGTGTATATTAGGTTATGACTTCATGTTTACTTTGTGCTCATAGTTGATTGACTTACAGGCATGGAACTGGGCATGTGACAGACAGTAGATACTTTGCAGCCTTTTATAAGGAGCCTTGTGTTTTGAATCTGAGCTACCCCACTTGAAGAAATACATGAAGTTCTCGACAGGGGGGGGGGGGCGGCGGCGTTGGTGCTGCTTGACCTCTTGGCGGCGTTTGATACGGTCCACCACGAGATCTTGGTTGACCGGCTCTATGACTTAGGGATAAAAAGGAGCAGCAATAGACCTCCTAAAATCATTCCTAACAAATCGACAGCAAAATGTGGCAATGGGGATGTTTGTCTCCAGGCAGTTTTCCCTACCATGTGGAGTCCCACAGGGCTCGGCACTGAGCCCCACACTTTTTAATCTTTATGTCACGCCACTAGCGTCGATTATCAAAGACGCTGGTTTTACCTTAGCCTCGGATGCAGATGACACCCAAATTGTGGTGTCTCTGACAAACGGGGAAAATAGCCCTGAAGAGGCATTCAGCGCATGTATGAGGAAGGTGAGCGAATGGATGGACGGAAATTGCTTGAAGCTGAATGCCTCAAAGACCGAGGTTATCATCTTTGGCAATAAACCCTCCCTCTGGACGACGGATTGGTGGCCGCCAGAGCTGGACGCACTGCCCACACCCTCAACCAAGGTAAAGAACCTAGGAATCATAATAGATGAACTTAAATTTAAAGAACAAATTAGCAAAATTACATCTGCATCCTTCTGTTCCATAAGGTTGATTAATAAAATCAGAAAATATGTACCTTCTGAACTCTTAAAAACAGTGACCTTGGCAATGGTCCTTACACGGATTGACTATTGCAACAGCCTTTATCTCACTCTTGCATCAGGTCTTGTTAACAGACTCCAGATTTTACAAAATGAGGCAGCTCGCCTCATTTTTAAAATTCCAAAAAACGAATCAGCAAGAGAAGCCATCAGAAAACTGCATTGGTTGCCAGTCAGACAAAGATGTAAATTTAAAGCCCTCTGCCTGGCTTTTAAATCTTTGCACGGACTGGGGCCGGACCAGTTTAAAATCAAACTCAAATGGTATATGCCAACAAGAACTCTACGGTCAGGTTTGGTCAAGAACATGATGGTCTCCCCATTTAGGAAGGCTACATGGGGAGGTAGCAGTTTTTTCAGGGCAACAGCAATGTTCTGGAATCAATCGCCATATACTCTAAAAACAGCTCCCTCTTTACTTAGTTTCAGAAAGGGCCAAAAAAACCTGGCTGTTTACACAAGTTGGATACATTTTTTTTTAGTTCCGTCTACAGCAGCAGTTTCCCTCTGCCACACTTGTTTCAGTTTTCGACAGCACCAAGACGCCCTCGGGCATTAGTTGCGCTCTACAAATTTTATTTACATTACATTACACTTGACCTAATTGTGTGATCCTGAGAAAGTAATATTATTTTTGTATATAGCAGTTCCCATTTCTTCTCATGAGTGCCCGGGGGGGCATTCAGTTGTGCTGTTTGGAAGCACATGCCTTTCCAGTACCTAGTTGAACAATAGTCAAATTGTTGTTTTTCCCAGGAGGTTGCCTTGCAGACAGGGCCGGACTGGGAACCGAAACGGGCCCTGGCAAACTGCTCGGCAGGGTCCCCCTGGGAGGGTGGGGGGTGCAGCCGAGCTGTTTGCTAGGGCCAGTTTTCGCCGATTTTGTTACAGGGGGCCGATATTGCCGACCCCCGGTAACAGAAATGGCCCCCAGGGGCCCAAAACTGGTCCCCACCCTGGCGGCCCACTGGGGAAACGCCCGGTGCGGGCTACGGCCAGTCCGGCCCTGCTTGCAGATCTCATCTGTCCCAGTCATACCCTTATCAATGTCACCTTTTAGGCCAGGTTCCTAAAACTCTATCTAACCTTCTTTGCGACTGGCAAATGATGCTGCATGTACCACTTTACCTCGAATCCCTGAATGCCCACCGTCTAAATGACTGTCTGGTACACCTCCAAAAGCTTATCACACGTAGACAGCTTGACTCAAAGATGCCCGTTCCAATGTGATAAACAAAGAAAAATTAGGATGCTATATTAAGTTTAAGATCGCGCTTGAGTTATGAAAAAAATTACATGCCGAAGTAAATAAATATCCCTATCTGTAAACAATGTATGTATAAATTAAAGATTTGAACATTGAACATTTCAGAAACTCTGATGTTTGGTGTACATTTTCAATGTAAAATACTCCGCAATGCAAGCACTTGACAGGAGGCGGAAGAATACAAACAAACAACCGATATCTCCTAGCATTAGCACGCTACTGGCCTGAGCAAAAAATCACATTTTGGAAGACTGCAAACTAGGATTAAAACTTTAAATCGGGGTGATGAAACAGGGTCACATCCTAAAGATAATTATAATGAAATACATTAATTAAAAAAAGGCTAGATTGCTAATGAGGCTTTTTAGACCTTGACGTAGGTTTTGATAACATCAATAGGTCTAATTCAAGGCAAAATTTCTTATGCAAAAGTCTGGAGTTTTATGATAGACTCCATTTTTCTCTTACATGCAGGAAATTCGGACATAGATTAGGAGGCAATGGTTGCCCAAAAGTTCAATCAATGTATGTCCAGCATTTTATGCTGGATGAAGGACAATTCACTAAAAATCAATGCGGACAAACCTGAGGTGCTAATCTTTGGAACACAGAACCCCATCTGGCCCACTGCTTGGTGGCCTGCAGATTGCGGTCCCCTTCTTGTTCCGGTCAAGACTGCTAAAAATCTGGGGGTCCTCTTCGACAAGGGCCTGTCCTTTGATGCCCAGGTGAACCGTACAGTCAGCACCTGCTTTTTCATCTTAAAAATCCTGAGGAAAGTACTGCCGTATATCCCATTGGATCTACACCAGCCCACTATCATTGCCCTAGTCACCTCCCGGCTGGACTACTGCAACGGTCTGTACCTTAACTTCAGCACAAGCTCCCTGAACAAGCTTCAGGTGGTTCAGAACGCTGCGGCAAGGCTGATACTCAACATTCCGAAGTATCAGTCAGCCAGGGAAGGAATCCGAGCCTTGCACTGGCCTCCTATTAGGAAGCACATCTCCTTCAAGGTGCTGAATATGGTGTACAAGGCAATGCATAGCAATGGTGTGTCACACTTAAAATCCATGTTTCAGTGGTATACTCCAGGGAGGACCTTGAGATCCTCCTCTCTAAAAATCTGGTATCTCCCAGATTTTGCAGGTCCAAATGGGATGGCTGCTCCTTCTCTGTGGCAGCCGCTAAACTCTGGAACTCTTTGCCCCCTCCCATTTCCAAGGCGGACTCGCTTCCGGTCTTCAGGAAACTTTTGAAGACCTGGTTTTTTGCCTCTTAGCTGGATGTTGGTGTTCTCTCTCCTCCCTGGTCGCTTAGCGCCTTGATACCCTTGGGTATAAGTGCACTTTATAAATACTATCCTATCCTACTATCCTAATGTTGTGCGATCTTTGAAATAAACAAGGTGACAAGATACTGCAGCCCTTTAGCCACCCTAAACTTTATTATATTTATTATCTGGTGTTCACTCTTGCCCTTGAAGCAAGTGATGCTCCACGTTTGGTGGGAGTTTCCCTTAACCTCCTCAACCCATTTTTCTCATACCACTACTTAATATATGAGGTGTCTGACCTCTACACAGGCACCACTGACCTAGTTCGACCAATCAAGTGTAAAACAAAAACACACACACACCCTCCATCTCTCTCATATACTCCCCCTACCATAATGGCAATAAAAGAGGGCCGGAATCACACTTTCTATTAAATGTGTCTACTCTACAGACATCACATATTTACGGATCCTGTGTTCTTTAGGGTAAACTCGGGGGGGGGGGCTCTCGGAGTTGGAAAGTTCCAGGCATCCCCATAACGATCTTGGTAAGTGGGATGCAGTGTACTGTAGCAAGAGTTTAAGAGCTGATTCAACTTGATTTCCTTGTTTATATATTCTTAGTATATAACATTTTCTTATTCGTTGCTATACAGAGTCAGGTCTTGTTCTAAACTTATAATATCGTTATGTTGGTGCTCTCTGATGGGGCCTACCATTGGGCTCGGTTTCAGTTGAAGCATGATGGTGACAGCGCTTCTCAGGCAGGTTCAGGCAGGGTAATGCATCTTCCCTGAGCATGCGCGTTATTTCCTTTCTCGAGCTTGTCTTCCGCCCTGGCTTTGAAAGGCACGCCTCTGCGGGGCAGTGCGATGGCAGGAGCACGTTCTCCTCAAGTTAGCTGCTCTTTGTCAAGCAGCGCAGTGCCTGTCCTTTGTTAGATGCCGTGTGGAGGTAGGGAAATCCCTAAAGATATGATTCCCGGCGATTAGGTGTCCAGTGTTGTGCCTGTTGCAGCCGTCTCCCCTGGGAAATGTATTGAAATGCATTCATGACCTCTGGCGGCGATTGAGGAGTTGTAGTGCTCTTCATTTTTGTTAGCATTTTCGTCCATATTACGAAGGGTTTAAGTCCCTGCTGTCATATATTTTCATTTGTTATTTTTTTTATGTAGTAAAAATATAAGAAATACGTAAATTGATGATAAAAATATATATGTAAATATATTATAATGAGTACTTGAAGTATGGAGAAGAAAACCTTTTCTTCTGCAGGCATTTTTCCTGCTTGCTTTTTTTCTATTTAAGACAACCAAGCTGCTAGTCCGGTATTCTGCAGTCATGGAGCACAGTAAGCACACCACCGAGCGACACTGTTGTGCAAGAGAAAATGAGACTTGCGGAAAGGAGGTAAGCAGGACAAATCTTCTCTTGTCTGTTCTTCTGCAAGTTTTCAGCTCTCTGAGGAGAAGATGCAGTATTTAATTTCCTCCTTGTCTGATACTAAAGATTCCAGTAGTTGCTAGTCACCTTCCTTTCCTACCGCTTCAGTTTCCTTGTTTGATGTTTATTCTCATTCATCTCTTTCTTAATGGTCGCCTCTTGAGTATGAAGAAGAGGAAGTTCTGATGATCCCTGAGACCACTCATATTAAAACTTGAACTTTCCTTTTTGTTTAGGTATTTGGGATAATACTTGGTTATTAAAGCGATTACAGTTCCATTCTCTGACTTGTTTAGCTATAAATAAGGAGGTGATGTGTTTATGTCTTAAAGAATGGAAGAACCCAGAGAAGGCTGAACTTCTTAAGTTATTAAAATGTTTGTGCCTCTTGGCTAAGGGTGACCCGGATATAACCCTATTTTTTCAGATTAACCTGTTTTAGCTAATCTTGCGGGACGTTCCACTTTGATTGATGAGGAAGTTCCAGTCACAGACTTTGTGGACTGTAAGGTTAAACATTTTTGAAGAAGAGTTTTTCAGGGTTAAATCTTGCTTTCAGAGCAGCAGTTTATATGGTATACAACTCCCAATCATTAGTGAAAGATTTCAGGCTTTAACTTCAGCAATACAGGATGGTTCTGAGTGCTGTGTATTATTTTCTTATATGGAAATCCAGGTCAACTTTATGTCAGATGTGTCTTGTGATATTTTGAAAGCATCTGCTTCATCTATGGCTTCTAATGTAGTGGCTAGACATCAAATTTATTAGAGGGATTGGAAAGCTGAAGGGGCTCAGAAGACTGAACTTCTGCATATGCCCTTTCTGGAAGCATATTATTCAGGGATTGGTAAAAGGACTTGCTTGGAAGAGCCTTTAAGGATCATAATCATGGACAATTGTTTAGGACTCAGGTTTAACCATAACCCCCTTGAGGAGCCGCAGGAAGAAGAAGACAGAAAAGTTTTAGTTTCGATTTTAGGGCCAGAAAGAATAAGTCACATCAACCTTACTTGGGCAGGGGTCAGGGTTTGAAGCGTCCTCCTCCTCCCTCAAAGCCCCAGAAGCGTTTCTTGCTTTGCTGATCCCCCGGTCAGAAGGAGACTTTCATTTTTTCTCTGGAAATTGCAAGAACATGTTTCAGATGCCCGGTTCCCTAAATAATAGAAAGGGGTTATGCTTTGGAGTTCGAGGAAGTCCCTCCAGATTCAAGACCAATCCAGATGTGGTACTCAAGGATCCAATCAAGGCTCAGGCTTTGTCCCAAGAGATATCAGAATTGTCAACAAAGAATGCAACATGTCAGGATCTGGAAGGTCAGAGAGGAAAAGGTTTTTATTCCACTGTCTTCCTGGTCCAAAAATATTTGGAAAAGTGAAGATTGATCATTAGTTTGAAGAAATTGAATTTGTTTCTCAGAAAGACCCAGTTCAAGATGGAAACATTTCAGAGAACAATTCCCCTGGTAAACCCAGGGGAATTGATGACGGCTCTGGACCTAAGCGATGCCTACTTGTATATTCCGATTTTTCCTACTTTTCAGAAGTTTCTGAGATTCTGTGTGGATGGTCAGCATTGGCAGTTTCAGATTATTCCATTTGGTCAAACATCCCTAAAGTTTTCATGAAAGTTCTAGCACCAACTGTGTCCAATTTACAAATCTAAGGGATTTTCATCTACCTGTAAAACTTTGTTCATTCATTCTCTGTCAGAGACATTCCTCTGCAATTAAACTAATCCAGTGTGTCAGACCCTGCAGGAATTTAGTCTGTTAATAAACAACAGAAACCTCATATTCCACCCACTCAGGATTTATTGAGCACCTATTCAGATGCATCTGGGGGATGGTGAACCTTCTAAACACAAGAGTTCAGACTATCCGGAGCTTTCTTTTTTGCTGGGGCAGCAGTCTGAGGTCACTGCCAGAGAATGGCTTTGTCTGCAAGGACGTATGGTCAGCCAATGTCTGTCTGGAAGTGATTCTGTTGGTATATTTCCCCAATGATGTTTTTCATCAGTTTTTCCTTCTTTTTCTATTTCTATAGACATTATTCATGTTTGTGGTGCCATTGACCTGTCTCCCCTTGCCTTCTCTAATTCATCATATATTGGATTTCTGGAATCCGGCAAATCATAAACTGGAACATAAGGTACTTGTGACAGACATTTGAAGGAAAATGCAGTGGTGGCTAAATCCCTTACATTTAGAGAGAGGGTCTGGCTATCCAAACCCCTGTCTTACATTCTAGGTACAGATGCAAGCAAATTGGATTGGGCGGGGGCACCTTGGCAACCAGTCCATTCAGAGAAGATTGTTGAGGGAAGAAAGATCTCACTCCTCAAATTGGAGTGAAATGAAGGCTGTTCCTCATGCCCTTCTCGATTTTTCCAACATTCTACTGAATCAGGTTGTCACAGTAAGAATTAACAACATGGTCACAAATCCTTACTTGAACAGACACTCAGACATGGGATTCCAGTTATTTTTTTAATTTATTTTTTTAAAATGTTTTTATTGATTATTTAAACAAAAACAAATACAAAAAGACAAAAAGAAAACAGATCACATAATCCAGAATCACCAGTGATTAGATACATATAGGGGTACAATGGCACGGGTCCAAAAGGAACTGACCCAATATGCAGCGACTTTACAACTTACAGTCTGTGACAGTGAAATGTGCAGTCAGGCAAATCCGCATAGACGGGAAGCAATTTCGGCATAGCAACAGTGCCCCAGTTCGGCAATTTCAGTGAGCAACAGAAGCAGCCCAAACATCGAGCCAATCAGCAGCTCCGTCCTCCCATCCGCCCAAATCCCACCCAGGGTATGCGGCTATTCGTCTTGTTCCTCAATATTATTTTGCCGCGACATTTGATATTGTGCGAACAGACCCCAGAAACCTTTCGGCAGGTTGCAGGGGGGTAACAGATCATTATATACATCTGATTGGGTATTACAATACAGCATGTCTTTTTCCCACTTTGCAACTGTGGGTACAGGACCCCTCATCCATCTCATTGCAAGTCTACGCTTCGCCAGGAGTAGCCCCATAGCAATCAGTTTACAGACATTTTTCCGGAGGGGTTTCGTATAGCCCAACAACGCCAACAGGGGGTCCAGATCGAGAGCTAGCCCCACAATATAATTTAACATCTTAAAAATGTTCCTCCAGAAATTCTCCACTGGGGGACACTGCCAAGCTATATGGAAAAAACCGGCCCCTGGCATGTCACACCTTTCACAGCTATCAGTATCACGCAGCCCATACCGAAACAATCGTTGTGGAGTGTAATGAACCCTGTTTAAGAATTTAAAATGGGCCAATCTGTGTCGGCCATTAAGGGAGACCTTGTGAGTGACTTCACAGCAGTAATACCAGATATAGTCCGTGAGTGGTACTCCAATGTCAGCCTGCCACGCCAGCCGCGCCTTAGTGTATGAGGTAGTCTTGGTGAGTAGTGCCGAGGCATAAAGCCGCGAAACTAGCTTGACAGGCAACTTGGAGCGCAATACTATTGATAGGGATGGGATCTCTACTGGTTCCAAGAGCTCATCACCTAGTAGAGCGCGCATAGCATGGCGAGTCCTAAAGAAATGAAATTGCGTTAGCACAGAAGGCACAGCTGTTCCAGTGATCACCTCCCCCCATGTACGTACCCGCCCGTTTTTAAAAAGATCACCGATTTCATGTATTCGTAAACTGTTCAACGAACGAAGAGTCCCTCTCTCTGAGCTGAGAGTGAACCACTGACACCACTCCACTCGCATATGGGGCGAATATAAGTGAGCACCGGCATGCATCTTAAGGAGTACATGCCAGGCATGAACTATGGAATTTACGGAGTCAAGTACACCGCAGCGTCTGATAGGCAATTTAGTCAAAAAGCGTGGTAAGGGGTCCGGGCTAGCCGCCACCTTTTCAATCTGGAGGTGAGGTAAGTCATACGGGCCATGAACCCAACAATGGGCATGCGAAGCCTGCGCTATCCTGTAATAAAGTTCTAAATCTGGCGCGCCCAGGCCCCCCGCAGTATATGGCAAAGTGAGGATGTCTAGAGCTACTTGCGGAGTCTTGCCCGCCCAGGCCAGCCTATTCATAAGAGAGCGCAGCTCTCTAAACATATGCTGAGGCACCACTATGGGAATATTGACGAAGAGAAAGAGAAAGCGAGGGAGCACCACCATTTTCATTAGGGAGTGAAAGCGGGAGCCGAATCCATCTGTCTATATCATCGCCCAATTTGGCTATAGCCCTGCCATAATTCGCCTGAATCACTTGGTCCGCATCGGAATGAACTTGGATTCCCAGATATCGAACCGGGTCGGTCGTCCACTGGAGTGGGAAGTCAAGAGGGGTCGGCACTGTGGCAGGAGTTAACGTAAAAATTATGGATTTGTCCCAGTTAACCTTTAGGCCCGAGAGACCACCAAAGCGCAACACTTCTCGATTTACAGGAGCCAGATGAACCTCTGGGTCACGAACATACAGGAGCATATCGTCCTCATAGGCCGAGACAATTAAGTTGTATCTGGGGAAGCAAAGTCCCCTGTGTCCGTGATATTCCTGTAGCGCCCTCAGCAGGGGCTCAGCGGCCACCTCATACAATAGAGGAGATAGGGGACAACCCTGTCGAGTGCCCCGCGATATTTTGACTGGGGTGGAGACCGTGTCTCCAGTGCACACCCGTGCCACAGGCGAGTTATAAAGCACCGACACCAATTGTAGAAAGACCTCTCCAACCCCCATGCGTCGCAAAACAGGGAGCATAAACGTCCATTCAATTGAATCGAAGGCCTTCTCTGCGTCCAAGAAGACCGCCGCCACCCTGACCTCTTGTCGGACATGCTGAAGAGCGCCAAACACAGTCCGTAGAATGTATGACAGTGTACGACCCGGTATAAATCCGGCCTGTTCCGGACCAACTAGTTGGGGCAGTAACGTGGATAGAAGGTTAGCCAGTATTTTGGCTAATATTTTTGTGTCCACATTAAGTAGGGAGAGTGGCCGATAAGAGGAGCATTTTTGGGGGTCTTTATCGGGTTTCAATAATGTTATGATCAGAGCCTCGCGCATTGAGGGGGGAATAATCCCAGCCACTCCCACTTCCTGAAACAGGGTACTCAGATGGGGAATCAGAAGGTCACTAAAAGCTTTGTAAAAAGATACTGTCAGCCTATCCTGCCCTGGGGCGCTACCCTCCCACATAGAGTTTAAGGCTAGTCGTATCTCCGCAACCTCAATGGGCCGCATTAAGAATTCACGATGCCAGTCTTGCAACCAAGAGACCTCGATGTATTCGAGATACTGCAATATATCAGCATCACTAGGGGAGACCTTGGAGCTGTATAATTCTTGATAATATCTACGAAACCGGTTATTAATATCCACCTGCTCTGTCAGGATAGAGCCCTCCTTGTCGACCAGCGCAGCAGTGCCCCCAGTCTCCGATCTGCGGCGAGCCAGAGCCGCCAGCACTGAGCCCAGCCTGTCAGCCTCACCATAGATTCGGGCTGTAGCGTATTTGCCCATATATTTGACTTCACTATCTGCCTCCTTATGGAACTCTTCAATCATGGCCTGTAGACGCTCCCGTATCTGAGGATCATTCCCAGCGGCCATCTCAGCCTCAAGTCCAGCCATTTGACATTCTAAGAGAGCAAGCCTGTCCCTAATAGAGCGAAGAACCCCCGCGTGCTTACTAATAGCAACGCCTCGTATATAGACCTTAAACGACTCCCAAACCGTGGCAAAGGAGTCTACTGAGCCGACATAGATGGCAAAAAATTCAGAGATAGCATCAGTGAGCTCGGATTTAAAGACCGTGTCAAGTAGCGAGTATGGTGGAAATCTCCACAAAAAAGGAGGAGGATCCCGCGAGGGCACATTGATGGCCAACAAAATGGGCGAGAGGTCCGAAAATGAACGAGCCAGAACCGAGCAGTCCTGGACCTTGGCCATCAGCGACTGTGAAATGAGCCAGTAGTCTATACGTGTGTGAATATCATGATGCGCTGAATAGTGTGTAAATCCGCCCCTCTCGCTGGACCTAGCTCGCCACACATCCACCAGGTGCAGCTGTAGCACAATATTAGCAATGGCCTTAGCAGAAGCCACAGGGGCCTGGAAGGGCCCTTCGAGCGGTCGAGCGCTGGATCAAAAATGCAATTAAAATCACCCCCCCAAAGCAACGGTAAGGGGTTACGGTCCCTGAGGAGCGTGAAGATGGACTGGTAAAACTGTGGGTCGTCATAATTCGGGCCATAGGAATTAACAAGAAGGAAATTCAGCTCCCTGCCATAACACCTGGATATAACATATCTGCCAGCCTGGTCAGTCACACAGCGTTCTAATTGGAGCCCCGATTTAGGATTAACCCATGTCAACACACCTCTAGAGTGTGAGGTGAAACACGCAGCATGGAAGGGACCCGTGAGTCTGCTGCCTGCAAGCAACTCACATCCAGGGTGCAGGTGAGTTTCCTGAAGCAAAGCGACATCAACTTCCTTCCGTTTCAAGTAGGCTAGGATTTTACACACCTTTCTCTGTTCATTTAGGCCCCTGACATTCCATGTCATAAGGCTCAACCTCTTAATATGTCCCAGTCTTGTGTGATGGCGTGACATGCAGTGTGTGCCTGTAAGTAATGCGGTCACCCTGTAAGACCCCGTAGGTGGCCCCGCTCGTCATGGACCCAAGAATACATGTGATCTGCAAAAAAATAAGTGCAAAAAAAACCCAACCTCACCCCACACCCACGCCTTGTTTGCCCCAACTAAGCAAAGGCGAGCATCAACCCTCCCTGTTGCATAAAAGACAAACAAAAATTGCAAATATACCACAAATATACAACAACAAATCCCTGTAAAGGTAAAGAAAAACAGTGTGTAACGCATTGGGGCGGATGTTACCGAGCAATAGCAAACTAGTCCACCCCCTGCCCCTGCCCCGCCACCAATCATCAATCGTAAAGCTTCAGTTATAAAAGTACAGTGACAATTAGGAGACACCTATAATTCCTGAAACAGGTAACTTTCCAGTATCAGAGCGCCAATCGGGTCGCCCCGCACATCACGGCCTCCCGCAACAAAGACAAATCATCCCCAATCCAAGAACTTTAGGCAGAAATACACTCATTATACAGCCCAGAATAACATCAACTCTCATAACAAAATGTCGGAGCCCCCATCATTCTACAACAACACTCAGAATTGAGAACTAGGAAAGACCTAGACATGCCCAGCCTCAATGCCTGTCCCTCAGTCATTATCATCAAGGCTGCCATTCACACCATCAGCGCTGGGACTGCCATTCTATCCCTTCCCACGCTTGCCAGCTTTGTCCCAATCTTTGAGAGCTTTCTGAAGGGACTGTGGGTCAGAGAATATCTTGGCTTTCCCATCAAATAACACCTTGAGTCGTGCAGGGTACAGCAAGGGGTACTCAATTTTCTGATCACGCAGCTTACGTTTCAGGGGAGTGAATTGCCTCCTGGCCTCTTGAACCTTAAAAGTAAAGTCCGGGAATAAGGAGAGAGAAGACCCCTCATACTGCAAGCTGCCCAGTTCTCTCGCCCTCCGCAGCGCGGCGTCCCTGTTGCGATAATTCAAACGTTTGGCAATGATGGGCCGCGGAGGGGCACCAGGTTGGGGCCTAGGGCCCAACGAGTGGTGCGCTCTCTCCACGACAAACATAGGAGAGAAAATATCAGTGCCCAGCAGCGTCGTGAGCAATTTTTCAACAAAGGTCTCCATATTGCCCGTTGCATTAGATTCAGCCAGGCCCGTAATGCGTAGATTACTGCGCCGTGATCTTGCTTCCAAGTCTTCAGCTCTGTCCTTCAAGGCAACCAAGGCCTTCTCCACGCGCTTCTGGGCACTGTTGGAGTCAGGCTGGGCCTCCTCAGCTTCTGTGATACGCCGCTCCGCCATATCTAAGCGTTCTGAATGCTTGTCGACCCTCTCCGACATTCTGTCCATTCTATAGGCCAAAGTATCGATTTTAGCATCAATAGCCGACAGACCTTGCTGCATGGATGCTATAATCTGTTTGATATCACCAATATGATCCTCCGCTGGGTTATCAGGCTCAGACATTGTAGATTCCGCAGCGTCCTCACAGCCCCTGGATTTACGCTGTTCAAAATTGATCTTTGGCTGCGTCTTGTCTGGCTTGCCCATCTCGGCGCCTCCAGCATGCAGGCCCCCCAGACACGCGTGCACCAAACCCAGTCAATGGGAGTTTTCAGGCCTAGTATTCGTGGTTGACTCCCACCAGGTGTGTCAGGCTAGGGCAGCGGTGTACCAGGGCGAGTATCAGCACTAGCAGTCTGCATAGATATGGGGCTACCCACGGCCCCCGCCATTTGTCAAGCGATGTCTCTGCTCCTTTCCTGTGAAGCAGGAGAGGCTGTCACGCAGAGCGGGTGGCGCAAAGTGGACCGAGGTAAGGGCACCGCACCCAGGCAGTGCCGACGGGACAACCCTCCAGTTCCTGGGGTGCGCAAAGGGCAGCTGTACGAGGCAATCAGAGTAAGGGGACGCCGGGCCAGTGATTCAAGGCCAGAGCCACAAGGCGCCAGGGGCAGAGGCAGAGCAGCTTGATCCAGACTCCAGCGCACCCCCCGCCAGGCCGGTCCGCGATGTGCGATCAAGCAGGCCACGGGGCTCACCATGTGTTATCCCGTCTCCAGCGCACCCCCCGCAACCATCCTCAGCTTCGCGGGCTTCCAGCCGGGAGTCTCGGCGAGAGCGGCCCCGCGCGCCACAGTCTGCGCACGTCAGCTGCGGTGAGTCTATGCTGCGGATGGCGCCGCGCACGCCGGCCACGTAATCAGGCCGCGCACCGGTGCATTCACTGCGGGCCAGAACTCCGGCTGTATTGGATCAAATCTTCTTGCGGGCACTGCAATAAAATCAGCAACTAGAGGGCTTCATCAGCCCAGTATCTCCGTCTGGAATCTCGGTGTCTGATGCCGCAAATTCTTGCCGGATAGGATCAGTGGCTGGCAGAGCTCGATGAGGGAGCGGCCATCTTAGGCCAGGCAAGCTCCGCCCCTCGATTCCAGTTCTTTTAGCCCTTTCAGCAACTTATATACAAGGGAGGGACAATATTCAGGCAGACAGGTTAAGCACAGTTTCCCCTTCTTCCCACAACTTCTGTCTATTTCCTTCCATTTCAGACCAAATATGTCACAGGTTTGGTACTCCTCAACTAGATCTTGTTACCAGAGCAGAGAAAACTCTTCTACCAACATTCCTGTCACAGTTTCAAGAGCAGGGTTGTTAGGATTGATTGTGAATCTAGATGGATTCTTAATTTTTTGCAGGAAGGCTTTGACAAGTGTCTTGCAGTTGCTACTTTGAAAGTTCAGTTGGCCACAATAAGGGCAGTTAGGGCGCCTTAGGGTCTACCTTTAATGGATGCTTTAGGTGCAAGGTTACTAAAGGGTTTTTCTTTGTTGAGGCTAAATCTTAGATCAAGCTCTACTTTCTGGGATCTTCCCCTGTTTCTTAAGGCCTTACAATCTGATCCTTTTGAGCATTTGGAAGAGACTGATTTGAAACATCTTTCTTTAAAAGTTTATTTTTTATTGGCCATAACATCAGCCCATAGATTGGGAGAATTGGGTTCTTTGTCCTTTGGATGCCCTAATTTATGATTTCTTTCAGCTAGACTAGTTCTTAAATTGAGGCCAGGTTTTTGTCCTTAGGTGCTATCTTTTCATAAGAAGTAGGAAATATTTTTTTTGCCTTTTATTCCAGCACCTAATACTCCTGAAGAAGAAGTTCTTCATACTTTGGATGTTTTAAGAAATGTGAAAAAAGTATTTGCCAAGATCACAACATTATAGACAATGTGAGAATTGTATTGTCAATTTTGGTGTGTTTTATAATGGATAAAAAAGTTTACTTCAAATTTGAACAGATGGATTAGGTCACTCATAACTATTGTTTATGATGTACACAATACTGTTTTACCAAGTGAGATATTGGGTAAACCTAACCAGGGACTGGCTGCCTCTTGGCCAGAACCTTCTGGGTCTTTTATATTTGACATATGGTAAGCCGATAATTGGGCTACACCATGTACCTTTGTTTCTCACTACAGATTGGATGTTCGAAATGTTGAATCCATGAACTTGTGTTCCTGAATATTAGCAGCTGCTATACCCTGAATGTTGGTACTTCCTCAATTTTTGCATTGAAATGTGTTGGTTTCATCATTTGGCTGTTTTGTGTTATTATTCCAGGGAATCAGGTTGCACTTTATTGCAGCGGTATATCCTCATAAAGTAAGAAGTGGTACAAGAAATATAGGTTAAAGAGATAATGATTCAGTTACTCACTGGTAATCTTCATTACTCTGAACACCCTTTTTCTTATACCAGTACTTAAGGCTTTCCCACTGATCCCCTTTTTCACAACCTAGATTCCCATATACAGCTAGGGTATATATAGGGAGTGTGATGGTTCTGGCCCTCTTTTATTGCCATGATGGTAAGGAGGGCATAGGAAAGGGACAAAGGGCGTGTGTTATAAAGTATTTTGAAATATGCAAATTTACAAATACTGTATGAAAATTATTTTGGAATAATTTGAGTTTTGATGATGCATAGAAGTTTAACCAATGAACTAATAAGGTTGCACCTGAAATAAGTTACCTTGGTCATTTAGAAGTGTAAATAATGCTATGAGTAGTTATGCCACATGAACGTGTGATGTGCCATTAACTTTAAAAATGGATACAGTTTTCTGGTGTTTTGTTCACTTTATCATGTTCATTCCCCCTCCCAATCAGTGTCCCACTGCAAAGTCAGCACTCCCCTTGTTTTCACAGAGCATCAAAAGAATGACGTCAATATTTTAGCAATGTAACAGCATTGTTAGAAAAACATGATTGTGAAGAAAGCTTCCATGATGTACTCAAAGTATCATTTTCAAAAACTTCAGATGGAAGTTCAACTGAAGCTGTATTGGTGCTTGTACTGTGAGCCATTGTTTAAGAAATGTTTCATTTGTATTATACATATCAGGAGTGCATTTGTGGAGACAGCAAGTGACAAAATTCGCTAACCTAATGAAATGGGTTAGTGCTAAATAATTGAGTAGTTTTTAGTTATTACGTTGTTGTTTCTGATTTTCCAAATGTGACTCTAACCATGACCATACCATGCTGAATTTGCAAAATCTATTAATAGCTTGTATGATTTGTCTATAAAAGCTCCAGGCTTTCTGTTTTTCGTGGGATTCTTTTACAATTATCTTCGTAGGCTACTTGTAACACTGTCAGTGCTCTTTATGAGCTGGCACTTATAGTTTTTGCTTAGATTATGCCTAACTAGGGATTATACAGTTTTCTGATTTTGTACCTATCTGCACCTTTGTAGTTGGGCGTTTATGGACATTCATGCATTTTTCTGTCTGTACGCAATTTTGACTTTTCCGTAATAAATAACCTTTATGCTTTATTTTTGATCTAGAACTTACCCCTTTATGTGTCTAATATTTCATTCCGTGTGACTCAGCTAAATTGTGATTTTCAGATGAGTGTAGTCTGTAACCGCTAGATCAACTGGAGACTTTGGAGCTGAATCATTTTAGTAACAATTTGGGTCCGAAATCCCGGAGGCGATGAGAGGTAAAGGCAGTATAGAACACGTCTTCCCCAAGAGCAAACATTGGTGGACTACAACCAATCCGGTAGTCTGACCTGTGCTAAATAAGCATGTGACCCTTGAACCAGTTTGATGAATGCCTACCTGTGATCAAGGCATGAGGGAAAGCCAAAATGCGTAAGGACTAATGGCAAGTGAATAATGGTGGACTGCCTGCCTGTCTCCAATGTTTAAAATAAAGTGCTTGAAGTTTTCTTTTGCACTGGAGTCGTATTTCTGGTGAAGAAAACTGCCTCCCGCAATAACGCTAGCACCATCGTGGCGCCAGCACGGGCCCGCACACAAGGGCGGGACCCTGGAATTTAAAATGTACGGAGAACGCTGTCTTGATGTTTAGCGGCTGAGCCCAGCTGCGAGAGGAAGCCCACCGCTTGTGTGCGGGCCCGTGCTGGCACCACGATGGTTCTAGCGTTATTGCGGGAGGCAGTTTTCAAGCAGCAACTGTAAAGCATGGCAGGTTGTGAGCAGGACTTTGCATCAACTCACATGGGTTATAAATTATGATTTATTGTCTGCTGTGCAAGATGGACTCACACAAGGTTATTTTCTCCGCACTACAGGAACCAGAAGGCCGTGGTGCTCATGCCCACTGGGGCGGGACCCTGGAATTTTAAATGTACGGAGAACGCTGTCTTGATGTTAGCAGTTCGAAAAGCCATTGAGGAAGGGAACGAGGTTCCCGAAACGCGTCTGGCTGGACTTTCATGCTGATGCCTATTCCACGCTGCTTCCTGTTGGCAAGTTGTTCTTATTAAATGAATGAAATACTCACCTGCCTGCTGGCTTCCTTTCAGTGGGGCTACTCTTCTGTTGGTGATATATATATATATATATATATATATATATATATATATACGTGTGTATGAATTGAATAAAGCAGTGATTTTTGAGTGTTCAGTTAGTCAATCGAGTGTAGCTAATGAGCAAAGGAGAACTGGGTTGCAAATGAATAAAAACATCAGAAAATGTATCAAGTTAGAGTAATGATAAATGCATTGCATAAATCGCCATTTGCCTAAAGAGTCCTTGGAGTGTAGACGGTAATGGCAAGCTCCTGGTAGTGGGAGATCATTGCACCTGGAAGTTGGAGGAAGTAAGGACGTCATACATACCTGAGATAAGTATGAAGGAGAATACTTTGACAGATGGACACAACCTTAGCAGGTATCTAGGAGAAGATATGGTTGAACAAGAAGGTGTGATTTGAAGAGGCATGGATGTGTGCTTCTCAAGTAGCAGATTCTTGCGGAGGGATATGAAACTTTGAAAGGAGGGGACAAATTCAATGTATGGAGGGAGAGTGTTCCAAACTCTCATGGCATTGTCAGGAATTGAGTCGCTTTGTATGGATATTTTTCAGAAATGAGGAGTGGAAAGTGATCATTGGTCTTTGCACTGGAGTGAACAAAAGCCTTTAGAAAAGGAAAGTTTCTGGAATAAGTATTTGGGTGATTGGTGGAGCCTTAAAGGTAAGCAGGCAGATCTCATGGTCCATCATGCTTCAATTAGAAGCTATTCAGAGTAGGCAAGTGCATGGGTAATGTGGTCCCATTTTTTGAGCTGCTGGGGAATCTATCTGAAATACCTATCACTGCTCTGAGAGTGTCTAATCTACTTTTAGGAAGGCCAGTGAAGATGGAGGAGCCATAGTCCAGATGACAGATTACCAGATGTTGATCTGATCAGCATCAGATCTTGGAAGGAGAGGTTGCGGTTGGAGTACAAGAAGGGATCCCAAAGACTTGGTAGCACTGGCCAGTTGTGAGACGAAAGGTCAAGTGTAGGAATTAAAGGTAGATAATGTTAATGTTAGGACCAAATTTGTGTGTTGGGAGGAGGATGGATTGTTACACTTGCGGTCTGCTACAGAGATTTGCAGGTGACATTGTGAATTATTGGGAGCTGATTTGCTCATAGTAATATTTAAATGTTTTCCTTCGAAGCTAAATATTTTTCATTGTAAGGTTTTTAATTGAAGACAGCAGTATTTGAATTGGCATGTAGAGCCATTTTCTTGCTCCCTCCATCTAGAAGTGAGGCTGGGGACATTACCATTAAAAAGAGTTACAGAAAATTGGAAAACATGGTAACTTCTCTATCTCTATAATGGTGATAGCATAGAAAGTGAAAATTATTTTCTCTTCATATGTTTTGGAAATATATGGGGTGAGAATTAATAATGTTAAGATTGTAAAGGATTGACAGAAGTTAAGATGAGTTATCTATTTGTCAACATCTTGGAATTCCAGATCAATTCCAAATCAGAAATCGAAAGGGGATACCTCTTTCAAGCCCCTCCTGGAAGGGGTCATCAATTCCATTTTTTGTCCGAAATACCTTTACGACTCACAAAAACTCTGTTGAAGAGTATAGAAACCCTTTGCAGCCACAAACCCTGTGATTTTGTAAACTGCAGGGTCTACAACCGCAAAAGGGTTTTGTACATCTTGGCCCTTTACAACAGTCATGAACTGATTTATTTATTTTATGTGATGAATTGCCTGTATTGATGGCATACTGATTCTATGGGGCCGAATCCGATTCGGGCCGGAAAAAATACCGACCGACTCGGTATGGGACCATAGTCCGACCGACACGTACCGGCGTTGCCCGACCTGGGAAGTACGATGAAATGCATGTGAATCACGACCGACTCGTACGGAACTCAAGGCGAACGACCGACCCGGACGGAAACAAGCTATCCGGCCGGGAAACCACGCGAATCGAACCAACCGACACACACCAGGAAGAAACCCGAACGAAACGTACCCGCGAACTCCGACCCGCGCAGTACGATGCAATGGGTGCAAAAGCAGACCGATTCGCACGGAGCCCAAGCCGTACGACCGACACGCATAGAAAACCCAGCCGAACAAACACAATACACCGCGACCGACGCGTACGCCGCATATGAAACTGAGCTGAAACACAGCGGGAACGACTCGGAGAGGCGCGCACGAGATAACTGCAACGTCCTACTCGGTCAGAAGAACGACTCCAACATGCACAATAATCACAAATGAAAAAATACAAAAAAAGAGGGCCAAACAAGCAATGACAAACCCAATAAATACAGGGGGGCAAAAAAATGAAACAAGAACACACCCCCAACTCCACCTACATAAAGGCCACAAGTCCCTACCATGATCCTTTGCAAATTCCACTGACCTGCCAGCACAGAACACCAGCAGACAGCAGACACACACACAGCTCATCCAACACAAAAGCCACACACCATTAGCACCTCAACAAATAGCACCCTCACCCTCACACAGCAAAACCTACACACACACACCCTCACCTGCACACACACACACATCAATCACCACCACCACCCATCACCATGCCCCTAAAGAAGAATCCAAAGTTCCTAGATAGTGAATTGGAAGTCATGGTAGACGAGATTCTGAGGGTAGAGCCACAGTTGTTTGGCACATTGGTCCAACAGACCCCCATGGCACAGAAAACCAAGATGTGGGCGAGGACCGTCGACAGGGTGAACGCACAATCACCATGTTTGCGCACAAAGGAAGACATCCAGAACAGGTGGTATGATGTGCGCAGGAGGGTCAGGGACCTACTGAAGAAGGATTACCTCCTGAGCCAGCACACCGGCAGTGGCCCTCCTGCCAAACCAGTATACCTCAGGCCTGGGAGGAGAAGGTGCGGGCCATCCTACCACCAGTGAGCGTATATGGACTAACAAACATCCCAGAGCCTGGTGAGTACACAACTAATATATACAATATTGTGTGCCAATACACACACATCACTGTCAAGGGGATAGTCAAACCATGCACCCCTAGCAAATCAACAGCAACAAAAAGATAATCATCCCAAGAAGTGTATGTCAGTTAGATAATCACAATACATGCCATGTCATAGTGATATGTAACTGTGTCATGACATGTACAAACCCAATACCAAATAGAGCTAGGCAGTGGCACAAATCTAACTAACAAACACTGTCAGATATTTAGCCACCACTAGAACACCACCTCACAGGGAAGCTCACAGAAAGGAAGGAATCCTGTGTATGCTGGTGAAGTCAGTGTAGCCAAGAGCATGATGGGACTCGTAGTGACAGATAATGGGCAGCCTCACATTTGGACCATCAACACCACTCTGAACCATGCTCACAACACAGGGAGTGGATAAGGACTGACAATATGGCTGACACTGGGTACTGCTGTGGGGAGCACAACGCCCTGCTGGGAACTGTGCACCAACAAACAACAGGACCACACTGTCAGCCATCTTGCCATTGCTGTCACACTCACACACAGTGAACTCCACTCAAAAGGAAGGAAGTATGGGCATGCTGGGAAGGGGGTGTAGGCAATAGCATGATGGGAGTTGTAGTCACAGATATTGCTCACCCACACAATTGGCCCATCTACACAACTCTGAACCATGCTCACATCACAGGGAGTGGATAAGGACTGACAAGATGGCTGACACTGGGTACTGCTGTGGGGAGCACAAGGCCCTGCTGGGAACTGTGCACCAACAAACAGCAGAACACCACTGCCTGACATCCTGAAAGCCAACTTGCACTCCCTTCAATGCAAGCACGTTGCATGGTGGGATATCTGGCTGGGTGGGAAGGAGGACTGACAGCACTGACCATAGTTACAAGCAGCTCTCCTCACACACACCCTCAACACAAACTCCACATAACCCACCTGGGAGAATGCAATGCCTCACACACCAAATGAAGATCCCACAAAGAACCACCACCCTGGGTAATGCTGTGTGAAGCACAGGTACACTCTTGGGACTTGTAGCCAAACAAACGCAAGGACAACACTGTCAGCCTTCCTGTCAGCACAGGCTCACTACCCCACAGGGAAGCAGAGTCAAAAGGAAGGAAGTACGGGCATGCTGGGAAGGGGGTGTAGGCAATAGCATGATGGGAGCTGTAGTCACAGATATTGCTCACCCACACAATTGGCCCATCTACACAACTCTGAACCATGCTCACATCACAGGGAGTGGATAAGGACTGACAAGATGGCTGACACTGGGTACTGCTGTGGGGAGCACAAGGCCCTGCTGGGAACTGTGCACCAACAAACAGCAGAGCACCACTGCCTGACATCCTGAAAGCCAACTTGCACTCCCTGCAATGCAAGCACGTTGCATGGTGGGATATCTGGCTGGGTGGGAAGGAGGACTGACAGCACTGACCATAGTTACAAGCAGCTCTCCTCACACACCCCTCAACACAAACTCCACATAACCCACCTGGGAGAATGCAATGCCTCACACACCAAATGAAGATCCCACAAAGAACCACCACCCTGGGTAATGCTGTGTGAAGCACAGGGACACTCTTGGGACTTGTAGCCAAACAAACGCAAGGACAACACTGTCAGCCTTCCTGTCAGCACAGGCACACTACCCCACAGGGAAGCAGAGTCAAAAGGAAGGAAGTACGGGCATGCTGAGAAGGGGGTGTAGGCAATAGCATGATGGGAGTTGTAGTCACAGATATTGCTCACCCTCACAATTGGCCCATCAACACCACTCTGAACCATGCTCACATCACAGGGAGTGGATAAGGACTGACAAGATGGCTGACACTGGGTACTGCTGTGGGGAGCACAAGGCCCTGCTGGGAACTGTGCACCAACATACAGCAGAACACCACTGAATGACATCCTGAGAGTCACCCTGAACCCACTGCAAGGGTGGCATGCTTCATGGTGGGATAACTGGGCTAGGTGGAGAAGGATGGCCGGATGTCCACCAAAAACAACCAATGCTGGCCATGCACACACCTCAACATTCACATTGAAATGCCCCAGGTATGCAGGACAATGTGCTACACCAATATCAACCTCTTACTGTGACAACTTAGGACAATGCAATGTACATGCCCGCATCCAGAGGTACAGTCACAACTGTCAGGTGGGTGAACCATTGATGCCTGTAGAAACATAACATACAATGTGTGTCTCATCCAAATACAGGTGATGATGATGGGGACACAGCAGCAGGCGAGGAGGAGTCCCTGTCCCAGGCTCCGGGGGACACTGAGCTCACTGGTGTGGAACAGCCTCTGCCCTCCTCGGATGGCGAAGACCTACCTGGCACCTCCGGTGTGAGTCATCATGCAGCACCAGCAGGACCAACATCTGCACCCACCCCTCCAACAACTGCCAACACACAGACCACCCCCGCCGACACGGACAGACCAAGGACCACCGATGATAACAGCACAGGGTCCCAGGCCCACCGTGGAGCAACGGACAACAACACCACTAACAACCCCCAAGGGGGCCTTGGGTCACCTGTGCATGCCACCGCAGGTCCTGCACGTGTCGCCAGGGGTGGTGGGAGGGGTGGTAGACATAGGTCGCTGCTTGCAGAGGGGTCTGGACTGCATGATGACCCACAACTGGCACGCATCGCTGATGCGTACCAGGATAGCACCAGAGAGGTCAGACAGGTAGTGGGGATCCTCAAGGACATACAACAGCAGCAGGCTGCCCATCATGCCCGCTTGGACTCCCACATGTCCTGTGTGGAGACACACATGTCTCGCATGGAGTCCAAGTGGGACACATTGCAAGAACTCACAGCGGTGCATAGGGACATATTGACATGCCTCCGCCAGATTAGCACCAACATGGCCACACCTCCCTGTGTGCCTACAACATCTGGTGCTGCAACAACTGACACCGCCACAGGGAGGGAGGAGGACTCTGGCGGACAATCCCCTGCACCGCCGCAGCCTGCACGTGAGGGTCCCCCCCAAAGAAGAGGGGTCGTCCGAGGAAGGAAAACTGAGAGGTTGATGGCCACGTACATCCCCCAGGAAGCCAACACCTGTTCCGGAAAATCTCCTTTGTGTGCAAACTTTTCACCCTGTCGAATGCAACACAACTCTCCCACATGACATGGGGAGGTCAAGTTGGACTAATGTATCATATGACTGTGGACTACACTCAGGACATTTCTGCTTCCAAGACTTCCAACTCATCTGGGAACTTTGGATCACAATCCCAATGTACAGCACCCACCATCCTGTGCACTATACACACACACATTTCTGTAAATAAAATCACTATGACACCATACTTGCCTCTGTTGTTATTCAAATGTGGATACTGTTATGGTGATGATGATCTGCTAAATTACACTGTGTATGCTAACTGCTACAGCAAGTACAACACCATCATGTGAGTCATGGTGACGTGACACATATGAGGGAGACACACCACTAGGGCTACACAACACAGAGACACCAGGGCCATCGGACTCATCGCCTACAGTGATGTTGCCAGGAAATACTGTGGAATGCACAGACACCACACCTACTCAGAGTCTGTGTCAACTAGCCCACAGGTGCAGTAAGCAAATGTCAGTCAGATGTGTGACCACAGACAACGCACATCCCAAAGTGAAGCACAGGTTTATTACACATATGCAACATGTTGTTTCCACTACAAATTCAAGGTTTACCCACGTGGCAGTGGCCACACAGTCAACAAGTGCAGAAGATATGAAGTCCAGGGGTGTGTGGCACATCACCTGTAGGGAAACTACTGCTGCCACCCTGAAAGCTGAATCTTGGTGTCGGGGGATCCAAGTTGACCAAAGTACTCAGTAAGCACCCTGTGAAGGACAGACATGACACACAGTTAAAACCACTGAAGAACAGGACAGAACTGCAATACTCATGCCCAATACATGTCACAAGACAAGTACACAAAACCAAGTTAGCATGTAAAAACTGTTGCGAAGTACATACTACCTGTAAGGACACATTGCTGCATGCATCCAGTCAAGTAGCACATGGCCACACTCAAACAGCACCAGAGCACCACCCACACATATCATGCAAACTCACATCAATCACATTACATCTCCCTGGATACTCACATTCAGCTGAAGAAGTTGGTGATGAGCTGTGTGCGGACATCACCATCATCATCATCATCATCACTGGCATCGTGGTCCAGGCCAGGATCCTCCACAGGTGGCGGACGTTGGTCATCGTCATCCAGGATGAGAGGCAACTCCTTCCGCACTGCCAGGTTGTGTAGCATGCAGCAGACGATGACAATCTTGCACACCTTTGCTGGGGCATATGGGAGGGCCCCTCCTGTCTTGTGGCAGCGGAAGCGGCTCTTCAGGAGACCAAAGGTCCACTCAATCACTGTCCTGGTCCGACCATGTGCCTCATTGTAGCGCATCTGGGCTGGTGTCACAGGGTTCCTGAGGGGTGTCAGCAACCACGGCATGTTGGGGTATCCGGAGTCACCTACGGACAGACAAGTGCACATTAGCTGATTTGGAAAAGTGGGCGGTATACTACAGAGCAGAACACACACAATGGTACAAAGTCAGTACACACCGACAAGCCAGGCAAGCTGGTTCTGCATCTGTGCCATCATCCTCGGGATGCGACTACTCCTCATCACGTAGGCATCGTGTGCTGAACCAGGGAAACGGGCAAACACATGTGTGATGGTCATATCTGCAAGACATACCACCAGAGCATTGATCGAATGGTAATGTTTCCGGTTCCGGTATGCCTGCTCATGTGCCTGTGGTGGTACCAAAGCCACATGTGTCCCATCAATGGAGCCAATGACATGTGGCATCCTCCCCAGGGCATAGAAGTCACTCTTGACGTCAGTGAGTTGTTGACGTGTAGGGAAATAGATGTACTGGTTCAGGCATCTCAACATTGCCTGAACCAGGTACCCGTGGCAAAGAAGTGTAGGGCTGCCATTACCTTCACCTTGGGGGTCAGCGCCGTAGGGTACGGCCGGCCAGGTTGCAAATGTGGTGCCAAGCGCACTGCCAAATCCTCAATCAGCTGCCTGGTGAAGCGGTACCGTCGGATGCTGTCACATTCCACCATCGTTGCCAGGTCAGGGAATGGTCTATGGACAGCTGGAGCCCTGCAGTGCATAGGTTGAGGAAAGAAAGATTGTCAGTCACCCCACATATGTGCCATTCACCATACTCAATTTCACATGATACATCATTACGAGACACAAGAACTTGATGTGTGTGCCGTTCTGTTCGCACATAACTCGCACCTACATGGCCATCATCTGACTACTCAGTACAACATGTGTGGACAACAGGTTCCAGGTTGTGCTATGGGAAACCATTAGGCTGTGTCACAGTACCCATTTACTGCTGTCACGTTCCACACACACACCACAGAGACATGTCTGGACAGATGCGCCACAGGCATCACAGCTCATTGACAGGTAGATTCCCAGTGACCCTGTCTTGCCACATGGACATTGGCATTACATGGCGTATCATGTACACGTCAGAAAAACAAACATGACTCCCACAGGTAGTGGCCCCTGTCACCTACGCAGGACAGACATGGACGCCAGTGACGCACAACATCAAAGTCCATGCACAAACAACATTGATGTGGAGACTGTCTCCCATCGTGCACATGGAATCAGAGACATCGGAAACACAACATGCAAACAGACTGTGGAGGGACATCACTATTGTGGCAATGGGTCACCCTGTGACGTACATGCCTTCCCCCATGGGACCCAGGGGGTATGTGACATGTCACACACATACACAACCTGGAAATGTGACCATGCCACATGCTCTGAAATGAACTGTTGCACATCACAGTGGTCATGTGCACAACACACAAAGGACCCTGTCCCCATTAACACATGCACAGCCTGGGTGTGGCTGCCCACAAGTCCCACCACAGAAACCACATGTTAACCCCCACACAGAAATGCAGCCTTACATGCCTTAGGAAACAGTGTGGACTGGGTGTGGTGTTGTAGGTGTGCCCCTGGGTCTCTGGCAGGTATATGTGGCTGGCATACGTTCACCAGTGACAAGCATGGTGACATATGCGACTGACCTGTACAGGTACGCGTTGTACAGCAATGGACCAATCGGTGTGCCCGGCCGGCCCATTGCATCTGTTGTGTGCAGGTACGCGTTGTACCCGGAATACGCGTTGTACAGCAATGGACCGATCGGTGTGCACGCACTGGCCATTGAATCTGTTGTGTGCGGGTACGCGTTGTACAGCAATGGACCGATCGGTGTGCCCGGCCGGCCCATTGCATCTGTTGTGTGCGGGTACGCGTTGTACCCGGAATACGCGTTGTACAGCATTGGACCAATCGGTGTGCCCGGCCGGCCCATTGCATCTGTTGTGTGCGGGTACGCGTTGTACCCGGAATACACGTTGTACAGCAATGGACCGATCGGTGTGCACGCCCTGGCCATTGAATCTGTTGTGTGCGAGTACGCGTTGTACAGCAATGGACCGATCGGTGTGCCCGGCCGGCCCATTGCATCTGTTGTGAGCGGGTACGCGTTGTACAGCAATGGACCGATCGGTGTGCCCGGCCGGCCCATTGCATCTGTTGTGTGCGGGTACGCGTTATACCCGGAATATGCGTTGTACAGCAATGGACCGATCGGTGTGCATGCACTGGCCATTGAATCTGTTGTGTGTGGGTACGCGTTGTACAGCAATGGACCGATCGGTGTGCCCGGCCGGCCCATTGCATCTGTTGTGTGCGGGTACGCGTTGTACCCGGAATACGCGTTGTACAGCAATGGACCGATCGGTGCGCACGTATTGGCTATGGCCTGGCATGGCAACGGACGCGTTTTCGAAAGTTTAACGAGTCTGATGCTGTGAATTCAGTTGGCCACCCACAACAATGTTGCAAATGCATGGGTGTCATGAAGTTGAACTTTTGAAGGATGCTGTGGGCGTGTGTAAGTGGTGCAATTCCATGGATTGGCCAGATTCAGAAGATGCAAACGACTTGGACCTCTCACTTTGGACACATGGGACGGTATCTGCCTCAGCAGCACACATATAATGCTGGCTGTTCCCCTGAGAGCTCACTTGCCTGCACTACATGCTCCAGGACGACATCTGCCACCACCACTGCTGCTGTCTCTGCATCCTCTGGATCCTGCAATGGCACGTACTGTGGAGAGAGCCCCAGCCTTCAGCACTGAGGAGAACCAGGCCCTGCTGGACAGCCTCCTTCCACAGTACAGCAAGCTGTATAGGAAACCAGGGGA
Source organism: Calotriton arnoldi (assembly GCA_963921515.1). Lineage (NCBI taxonomy): Eukaryota > Metazoa > Chordata > Amphibia > Caudata > Salamandridae > Calotriton > Calotriton arnoldi. Next base: position 200,464 of record CAWUFW010012459.1, read on the forward strand.
GCAGGTGAGTGTGCTGTCCACTGCCTTACAATTGTGCATGTTGTCTGACTAGCCAGACTTACAGTCTGCATGCCACTGGCTAGCAGGCTCACTGACTAGTTCTCACCCCCCATAGTGTGTAGTTACATGCACTGAACAGGTATAGTGCAGTAACAGTGCATTTAAACAAGGTTTGACTTCCCAGGCAATGATACCATGTAGTAACTGCTGACAAACTGTTCATAGCCATCCTTGCACTGCCCGTGTACAACATGTGCCCCTGTGATTGAGACATGTATATCCAAATGTGTGATGCACGGATTTGTTGCATGTGTAGTAATGCAAAAACAACAGTTGATGGACAGAATGCAGAACAATGTCATACATTCACCCCAGTACAGAGATCTGGGCCTAAATCCATCGTTTTTTTGCTCACCATGCCATTCCAGTTTGAACCCAGCCATATGCAAATCAGTCTTGACCCTGTGCCTCATGGGAACAGTCCAGCCCGAACTGCCAAGCCAGGTCCTCCCTGGACTGGAAACAAGCATCCTAGGACCGGTTTCGGGTTTCACCCCTCTTCAGCCAGGATAGCTTGATTCCAGTGGCATGGAGAGCACGGGACCCACGTCTGGGCATACCCGTCCCACTCGGGGTGACAAATGCAAAAACAACAGTTGATGGACAGAATGCAGAACAATGTCATACATTCACCCCAGTACAGAGATCTGGGCCTAAATCCATCGTTTTTTTGCTCACCATGCCATTCCAGTTTGAACCCAGGCATATGCAAATCAGTCTTGACCCTGTGCCTCATGGGAACAGTCCAGCCCGAACTGCCAAGCCAGGTCCTCCCTGGACTGGAAACAAGCATCCTAGGACCGGTTTCGGGGTTTCACCCCTCTTCAGCCAGGATAGCTTGATTCCAGTGGCATGGAGAGCACGGGACCCACGTCTGGGCATACCCGTCCCACTCGGGGTGACAAATGCAAAAACAACAGTTGATGGACAGAATGCAGAACAATGTCATACATTCACCCCAGTACAGAGATCTGGGCCTAAAACCATCGTTTTTTTGCTCACCATTCCATTCCAGTTTGAACCCAGCCATATGCAAATCAGTCTTGACCCTGTGCCTCATGGGAACAGTCCAGCCCGAACTGCCAAGCCAGGTCCTCCCTGGACTGGAAACAAACATCTTAGGACCGGTTTCGGGGTTTCACCCTCTTCAGCCAGGATAGCTTGATTCCAGTGGCATGGAGAGCACGGGACCCACGTCTGGGCATACCCGTCCCACTCGGGGTGACAAATGCAAAAACAACAGTTGATGGACAGAATGCAGAACAATGTCATACATTCACCCCAGTACAGAGATCTGGGCCTAAATCCATCGTTTTTTGCTCACCATGCCATTCCAGTTTGAACCCAGCCATATGCAAATCAGTCTTGACCCTGTGCCTCATGGGAACAGTCCAGCCCGAACTGCCAAGCCAGGTCCTCCCTGGACTGGAAACAAGCATCCTAGGACCGGTTCTCGGGGTTTCACCCCTCTTCAGCCAGGATTGCTTGATTCCAGTGGCATGGAGAGCACGGGACCCACGTCTGGGCATACCCGTCCCACTCGGGGTGACAAATGCAAAAACAACAGTTGATGGACAGAATGCAGAACAATGTCATACATTCACCCCAGTAAAGAGATCTGGGCCTAAATCCATCGTTTTTTTGCTCACCATGCCATTCCAGTTTGAACACAGCCATATGCAAATCAGTCTTGACCCTGTGCCTCATGGGAACAGTCCAGCCCGAACTGCCAAGCCAGGTCCTCCCTGGACTGGAAACAAGCATCCTAGGACCGGTTTCGGGGTTTCACCCCTCTTCAGCCAGGATAGCTTGATTCCAGTGGCATGGAGAGCACGGGACCCACGTCTGGGCATACCCGTCCCACTCGGGGTGACAAATGCAAAAACAACAGTTGATGGACAGAATGCAGAACAATGTCATACATTCACCCCAGTACAGAGATCTGGGCCTAAATCCATCGTTTTTTTGCTCACCATTCCATTCCAGTTTGAACCCAGCCATATGCAAATCAGTCTTGACCCTGTGCCTCATGGGAACAGTCCAGCCCGAACTGCCAAGCCAGGTCCTCCCTGGACTGGAAACAGCCAGGATAGCTTGATTCCAGTGGCATGGAGAGCACGGGACCCACGTCTGGGCATACCCGTCCCACTCGGGGTGACAAATGCAAAAACAACAGTTGATGGACAGAAGGCAGAACAATGTCATACATTCACCCCAGTACAGAGATCTGGGCCTAAATCCATAGTTTTTTTGCTCACCATGCCATTCCAGTTTGAACCCAGCCATATGCAAATCAGTCTTGACCCTGTGCCTCATGGGAACAGTCCAGCACGAACTGCCAAGCCAGGTCCTTCCTGGACTGGAAACAAGCATCCTAGGACCGGTTTCGGGGTTTCACCCCTCTTCAGCCAAGATAGCTTGATTCCAGTGGCATGGAGAGCACGGGACCCACGTCTGGGCATACCCGTCCCACTCGGGTGACAAATGCAAAAACAACAGTTGATGGACAGAATGCAGAACAATGTCATACATTCACCCCAGTACAGAGATCTGGGCCTAAATCCATCGTTTTTTTGCTCACCAGGCCATTCCAGTTTGAACCCAGGCATATGCAAATCAGTCTTGACCCTGTGCCTCATGGGAACAGTCCAGCCCGAACTGCCAAGCCAGGTCCTCCCTGGACTGGAAACAAGCATCCTAGGACCGGTTTCGGGGTTTCACCCCTCTTCAGCCAGGATAGCTTGATTCCAGTGGCATGGAGAGCACGGGACCCACGTCTGGGCATACCCGTCCCACTCGGGGTGACAAATGCAAAAACAACAGTTGATGGACAGAATGCAGAACAATGTCATACATTCACCCCAGTACAGAGATCTGGGCCTAAATCCATCGTTTTTTTGCTCACCATGCCATTCCAGTTTGAACCCAGCCATATGCAAATCAGTCTTGACCCTGTGCCTCATGGGAACAGTCCAGCCCGAACTGCCAAGCCAGGTCCTCCCTGGACTGGAAACAAGCATCCTAGGACCGGTTTCGGGGTTTCACCCCTCTTCAGCCAGGATAGCTTGATTCCAGTGGCATGGAGAGCACGGGACCCACGTCTGGGCATACCCGTCCCACTCGGGTTGACAAATGCATAAACAATAGTTGATGGACAGAATGCAGAACAATGTCATACATTCACCCCAGTACAGAGATCTGGGCCTAAATCCATCGCTTTTTTGCTCACCATGCCATTCCAGTTTGAACACAGCCATATGCAAATCAGTCTTGACCCTGTGCCTCATGGGAACAGTCCAGCCCGAACTGCCAAGCCAGGTCCTCCCTGGACTGGAAACAAACATCTTAGGACCGGTTTCGGGGTTTGACTCCTCTTCAGCCAGGATAGCTTGATTCCAGTGGCATGGAGAGCACGGGACCCACGTCTGGGCATACCCGTCCCACTGGGTGACAAATGCAAAAACAACAGTTGATGGACAGAATGCAGAACAATGTCATACATTCACCCCAGTACAGAGATCTGGGCCTAAATCCATCGTTTTTGCTCACCATGCCATTCCAGTTTGAACCCAGCCATATGCAAATCAGTCTTGACCCTGTGCCTCATGGGAACAGTCCAGCCCGAACTGCCAAGCCAGGTCCTCCCTGGACTGGAAACAAGCATCCTAGGACCGGTCCTAGGATGCTTGTTTCCGGTCCAGGGAGGACCTGGCTTGGCAGTTCGGGCTGGACTGTTCCCACAAGGAACAGGGTCAAGACTGATTTGCATATGGCTGGGTCCAAACTGGGGTGGTGTGGTGAGCAAAAGAATGATGGATTTAACCCAGATCTTTGTGACTGGGGGTGAATGTTTGCATTGTCCAGCATTCCGTCCATCAATTTGTTTCTTTTGCATTTGTCGCCCTAAGTGGGAAGGGTATGCCCAGACGTGGGTCCCGTGCTCACTACACCACTGGATTCAAGCTAGCCTGGCTGATGAAGGGTGATACCCTGAAACCGGTCCTAGGATGCTTGTTTCCGGTCCAGGAAGGACCTGGCTTGGCAGTTCGGGCTGGACTGTTCCCACAAGGAACAGGGTCAAGACTGATTTGCATATGGCTGGGTCCAAACTGGGGTGGTGTGGTGAGCAAAAGAATGATGGATTTAACCCAGATCTTTGTGACTGGGGGTGAATGTTTGTATTGTCCAGCATTCCGTCCATCAATTTGTTTCTTTTGCATGTGTAGTAATGGCCTTTACACTTTGTCATCCTCACAGGTTGATGCCCACCAGAAGCAGGAAATATGGCTGGACATCGCCCGGGCAGTATGGTCTGTGGGGGTCTACAAGCGCCGGATCCGCAACTGCCAGAAGAGGTGGCAGGACCTTCGGGACTGGACCCGGAGGATCGCAAGGAGGGGCGGACACTGGACCCTGACCCCCCACATGCTCAGGATCCTGGCGGTGGTCTTCCCTGATCTGGATGGGCAGCTGAAGGGCAGACAGCAGCAAGGAGGGGGTGAGTCCATGACTGCACTGTGAGCTTTGTCTGACATGCTATGTGCCCTCCTGTGGCCTGGTTAAACTTCAACAGTACATCAGTTATGTGGTCCAGGACCCATGTCCCTCAATTGTGCACTGCCCACTCCTCATCTGATACCCAGGTGTGGCCCTTACAGTCAGGAAATTGTGTCACTTGGGTACTGTGTCCTTGCATATTGCTTAGCTCAAGGTGGGGGACAGCATTTGTACCCGTAACTCTGTGGTGGGCTTCATGGGTGGGTCCATTGCTTACACAATGCCTGGGTTCTGACATGTAATCTGCGTGTTACTTTGATATGTGGTCCAATTGCTGATCTGATTCACCACATGTGCCTGGGGTATTTGGCACACACCCATGCTGCGGTTGTGAACAATGTTTGGGCCTCAGGAGTATGTATATCAAGTGTGTCACACATGCTTAGCCACCTGCCTACTGTCCAGGGCTCATCCCTCTTTCACGTGGAGCAGGACAGTCATGCCTACTCCAGGCCATACAATACACTCTGTACTCCCACTCCCGTGTATCAGCTGACACGTTGTGCTCAGTGAAATGTTCCCTCAGGTGTCTGCCTCTGTGTCATTGTGCTGTGGCTTTGTTGTCAGGACTACTGGGGTGTTTATCGGTTAGGGCTCAGCATGCCACCGGAGATGTGACCATAGGAGACGATACTTGTGTGACATATAGGTGTTTGATCACTTGACCGTGCATACTAGGGTATGCGACTGTGCAGTTCAGGCAGCTGTTTCCCATTCACAGCAGATTGTGAGGTGCTCATGTTCCGAGGGTTGTGTTTCATGTCTCCCATATGTCCAATTGGTATGACGTGGACAAATGAGAGTTCAGATGATGTGGTTTGTGGGGGATGGACATGTGCATTTGTCAGCTACTGGACTTGCATTCCCCATGACCTAGGATTGTGACACAGTGCAGACTGTTGTTGTCTGGCTGCCCTGCCCATGTGACTGGAGACAGTGATGTATGACTTTGCAGGCATGCCTGTGCCATGGCATTAAACTTCCTAAGAGTGATCCTGCAGGGGAGTGACATGTGCTACATGCACCCCATTGTGGCATTGACTATCAGGACATGGGTGCATCATGGTGTCTGGTGCTGGTATGCATCACATGCATTTCAAAATAGACTCTGGCCATCCCTTTATCCGGACACCTGTACTGACTCAGTGGCCAGAGTTGTGATGTGTGCATGTTCACATACTTCACCGTGTTCTCTGCATTGTCCAAGTACTGTGTAGGTGGTGCATGTGTCCACTCTGGTGTATTGCCATCCGACAGACACCAGACCGATGGGTGCAAGGCCAGGAGGGATATGAGTGCCATGGTTGACCATCAGACTGACAATTGGCTTCTCCTACTCTGTTTGGGCACTTTTGCCAATGTTCAACTAAGGATGCCAGGGCTTGCTCTGTAATGTGCTGTACATACTGTGGTTTTGTGCGGTCAGTGCAGGTGACTGATGTCTGTCTGTTTCCCTAATTGTTTGCAGATACATCCACGGCCACAGGAGGGGACAGCTCCATGGACCAGGAGGAGCCGCTGAGCCAGACTGGGTCAGAAGCCGATGAGTGGTCGGAGGGACCCAGTGGCACGGATGGCGAGGGGAGCCACACCGAGGAGTCCTCAGCACCATCCACCTCAGCTGAGGACCACAGCAGCTCGGAGGATGACTCCCTTGTGGAGGCAGGTGTCAGCAGCCACCACACCCCAGCTACTATTGCTGTCCCCGCCACCACCACCACCACCACCACCACCACCACCGCCCTCCCATCGGCTCCCATTCCAGAGGTCCGTGGAGGCTCCCGTGTTCGGGAGCGTGTCTCCTTCGTGCCAGGCACCGCAGCCCCTGCCCCTGTGTCCCCTGCTGCCCTGAGTGAGGAGTCTGTGTACCTCCTTCGCCAGCTCCATGTAGGGCAGACAGCAATGCTGAGTGTCCTCCATGCCCACACCACTCTGTTGACTCAGCTGGTGTCGTTTATGGAGGGCATCTCATCGGGCATGTCTGCCCTACAGAGGAGCAATAGGTCCATGGACTCCTCCCTGACGGCAGCAGTGTCCCTCCTCCAACAGTCCCTCACCCCTCCTACATCTGCCCCATCCACACTTCCTGGCACCCTACCTGTCCCAAACACATGCACACCTGCACATTCACCCAAACACACAGACACGAGCAGCACAGACACACCCACTACAAAAACAAGAAGTGCACGCAGGCATCCTCAGGGGACTGATACCACACCCACAGGGGATGGGGTACATACACACAGGCATCCACAGTCACTCCGCAGTCCTCCGATACCTCTCCCTCCAAGGCCCCTTCCCTTGCCTCACCTGCAACCCCACCTACACAGCAGATCTTCCTCTGTGACCTCGGCCTCTTCCCCTCCAATCCAGCTGATCCAGCATACAGGGGGAAGAGGAAGTCCACCCACACAGAGGGGTGTGCCCCTCACCCCCGGACACCCTCCCCCAGGCGCAGACAGACTGAGGCCCCCATCCGCAAGTCCCCCCGGACCCGGAAGAGCAAGACCCCGCCGCCACCCTGCAGCTCAACCACCAAGTCTCCTTCCTCCATCCCTCAGGCCCCCACTCCACAGGTTCCCCCACCACACCCTGCCCCAGGTTCCCCCACCCACAGATACACAATCCCCAAAATGATCCGGCCTTCTCCCCCTACCACTTGCTCTTCCAGCAACACACCCTCCGCTGCGCTTGTTTGTGCCACTGGTGTGGAGAGCGTGTCCTCCCCCTCTGTCCTGCCCACCTTACCTGAACCCCATTCTATTCCCCTGGAGATAGGCAATGCAGTGGAGTCCACTACCACCCTGTCTGACTTGGGCACTGCAGTGGGGAATCTGTCCACTCCATCTGCATGGCCCACTGCAGTTGTGCCGGCACCCACACCATCTGACTCAAGCCCCCCAGTTGTGCCGGCACACACCATGTCAGACACCTCCACTGCAGCTGTCAGTGACTCTCCAGCACCGACCACCCCTTCCCTGCCTCCTTCTGGTGAGCCCTGATCCTGTCCCTGCCGTGCCTGGCCTGCCCCCCCGTATGCCTCTCCGAGGGGAATGTCCCTGATGTGTAGCTGTGCAGGCATGCAAAGGGTGACATCTGGCACTGTCACCCTGTTTGGACTCTTGTTATGGACTGGCCATTGGCCTTTGTTATATTTCTGGACTTTCACTTCTTCACACACAAATGCTGAATAAAGCTACTTTCTGTTCTCTAGTGGTTTTGCTTCTGATGTACATGATGTTGATGTTGCTAACCGTGCCCTTGCTGCACTGATGGTGATTTTTGATATCAGGGAAATGAAGTGTTACTGTGCAGGACCCCATGTGGTCCAGGGGGAATGTGTCCTATCCTGGTGTGTATCCATGTCATCCTTTGCAGCAATATGAGGGTGTCATGTTTTCAATATTTGGCAATGGGATTTCCTACTTTTATTTGCAATATCACATCTGTGGCTTACACCCCTGCACATCTGTTGTGCTTGCCATTGTTCAATTTGTCTATTTCCCTGACCGTGTGACCATCTCCACTGGACATGCAAGTTTGGGTATCAATGGGGAAGGACTCATCTGTGTGATCAGTGCAACTTGCTATACATGTGTGTTGGATCTGTGCAGATGGTGTCGGTGACACTCCCATGACCAGGCTGATGTGACGAGAGCCTTCATTTTGTGCTAATTGTTGACTGAGTGACCAAGTGTACTGCTGATATGATAGGGCCCTGCAGAGACAACGTATGGCACAGCTTTCCTTACACAGGAGTGGAAGCCCTCATGGCAGTGTGTAATTCCGTGACATTGCCTGAGCCCAAGATGTGTGTTGTGTGAGCATGTCTGTGTGTATTCACTTCCGTTTTGCAACACAGGCTGGGATCCCTAGTGATGTTCTTGTTTGTGATGCTTGCTGAGTTGACCTATGTACCACCCAAATCTTCGCACTGGGTTCTCTGGGATGTGGGTGCATGGCACATTACTGGTCATCAGGGTGTCATCCATAGGTGTGTTTGCTGTCAGGGCTGAGTTTGTGGGCAAACGCAGATGAGACACAGTCAGGATTCCCCTTGGCACTTGTTGGTTACACAAGTCATGTAATATACAGTTTGTGTTAGCTTTCACTGATTGTGACACGTTGTGTGTGTGACTGCTGCCACTCCTCTGGGTCAGAGCTGCAATGTTGGAAGTTGTCTATGTGTGTTCTTTGTGGGTGACCTTGACTTCTTCATTGGTGTGTAACTGTGTCCGGGATCACATTGATTGTGGTGGATTTCACGTCATGCCCATGTACAGCGTACTGTGCAGTGTGTCAGACATTCACGAGTCTTGTTGACTGGCCAGGTGTGATGGGTTTCTGCACCTTAGTTCCCACAACCACCCCTGGGATTGTCTTGGGTGCATGTGCAATGTCACCAGTCCATGTGAGCTTCACTGCTGCACATTGGTGGAGATCAAGGTGTGTGGTGTTGAGTGTGTGCAAATGAGAGTTGTTGCACGGCTAGACCCCTACCTCCATGTTGGCCTTGGCTGACAGGCCGTGCTGATTGATTTGTCCTTGTGTAGGTGTGATGGTAGTTTGTTGCTCAGGACACATGACTGTGGTTCACAGTGTGAACGACATCTAGCTTTGTCATCACAGTGGGATTATCATGCAGGCCACGGTCAACACGATGTGGGGTCCCTGGGGGTAGTGCTGTGGTGGGTCTGTCTCTTGCTGTGTTATTTGCTGTTCCGACAAGCTTGTGTGACATGTGTAATTTGGGCTCCCTCTCATCTAACAATGCCTGTTTGCCCACATAGGGGAATCCGATCCATGAGTTACTTTTGTGTGGCACTGTATACACATCTGTGTAATTGTGATTCAGGCCTCCTCATGTGTTGTGTGGTTGCCTGGGGACACTGGCACACCCCCCATCACCTGTTGTGTTTGATCTGCAGTGTGAGGCTGCCTGTTTGTGTTTGTGCATCTGCACCACTGCATTGGCATATCTTTAGTGTGCGATTGGCTGTATGTTGTTTGTTAGCTTTCCCCTGCTGTCCCTGGGACTCCTAGGTCATCAGTCAGCACAATGATCATGGTTTGTATGTCCCTTTGCTGCCATGGTATGGTATTTGTTCACCTGACATCTACAGTCTCCAAAGGATATCTACATTTGTGTGTCCATTGGTGCAGATATGTGGGGCTGCATTATGATGGTCACTTCTGTCATTGTGTTATTGAGGAATGTTGCCAATGTCAGCCCCCATGGGTGATGTTTGTCTGCACATGGCCAAAGGTATATCTTATTGGCACTGCACTGTTTGCCTCACCCAATGTATGTTGCTATGGGACACAAGCACTACTTTGCCACTGATGTATTTGTTGTTCTGTGACCAGGGATCATCCATGCTGTTTGGCAGTTGCAGCTTTTTCCATGACAACACTTACCTTTTGGTCACTGTGATGATGGGGGTTTAGACCCCATTGCCACACTGTTCAAACTGTGCTTCAGCTATGGACCCCACACTTACCTTTTGGTCACTGTGATGATGGGGGTTTAGACCCCATTGCCACAGTGTTCAAAATGTGCTTCAGCTATGGACCCCACACTTACATTTTGGTCACTGTGATGATGGGGGTTTAGACCCCATTGCCACAATGTTCAAACTGTGCTTCAGCTATGGACCCCACACTTACCTTTTGGTCACTGTGATGATGGGGGTTTAGACCCCATTGCCACAGTGTTCAAAATGTGCTTCAGCTATGGACCCCACACTTACCTTTTGGTCACTGTGATGATGGGGGTTTAGACCCCATTGCCACAATGTTCAAAATGTGCTTCAGCTATGGACCCCACACTTACCTTTTGGTCACTGTGATGATGGGGGTTTAGACCCCATTGCCACAGTGTTCAAAATGTGCTTCAGCTATGGACCCCACACTTACATTTTGGTCACTGTGATGATGGGGGTTTAGACCCCATTGCCACAATGTTCAAACTGTGCTTCAGCTATGGACCCCACACTTACCTTTTGGTCACTGTGATGATGGGGGTTTAGACCCCATTGCCACAGTGTTCGAAATGTGCTTCAGCTATTGGCCCCACACTTACCTTTTGGTCACTGTGATGATGGGGGTTTAGACCCCATTGCCACAATATTCAAAATGTGCTTCTGCTATGGACCCCACACTTACCTTTTGGTCACTGTGATGATGGGGGTTTAGACCCCATTGCCACAGTGTTCAAAATGTGCTTCAGCTATGGACCCCACACTTACATTTTGGTCACTGTGATGATGGGGGTTTAGACCCCATTGCCACAATGTTCAAACTGTGCTTCAGCTATGGACCCCACACTTACCTTTTGGTCACTGTGATGATGGGGGTTTAGACCCCATTGCCACAGTGTTCAAAATGTGCTTCAGCTATGGACCCCACACTTACCTTTTGGTCACTGTGATGATGGGGTGTTATACCCCATTGCCACAGTGGTCGTGGTCTGCTTGCATTGTGGAGCTCACACACATTTATGTGTGACACATGTGATAGGGGGTCACATTGTATGCTCAATGACATGTTCAGTGTTGTGGGCATTTGACACAGACTACACACGCTTGTCATGGTGTTGGTGGGATGTATTTTCAGACATTCCTTATGTTGGAGTATGCTGGTTGTGTCATGCATTTCCCTTCCTATGTTTAGGGGTGGTGTGGGTGGTAGGCATTCATCCCCCTATGAGTGGGGATGGTGGTAGTGGTAGGCATCCAGGCCCCCTGAGTAGGGGTGGTGGTAGTGGTAGGCATCCATCCCCTATTAGTGGGGTTGGTAGTAGTGACAGGCATCCAGCCCCCCTGAGTAGGGGTGGTGGTGGTGGTAGGCATCCAGGCCCCCTGAGTAGGGGTGGTGGTAGTGGCAGGCATCCATCCCCCTAAGGGTGGGGATGGTAGTAGTGACAGGCATCCAGGCCCCCTGAGTAGGGGTGGTGGTAGTGGTAGGCATCCATCCCCCATGAGTGGGGATGGTAGTAGTGACAGGCATCCAGGCCCCCTGAGTAGGGGTGGTGGTAGTAGTAGGCATCCAGGCCCCCTGAGTAGGGGTGGAGGTGGTGGAAAGCATCCAGCCCCCCCTGAGTAGGGGTTGTGGTAGTGGTAGGCATCCATCCCCCTATGAGTGGGTTTGGTAGTAGTGACAGGCATCCAGCCCCCCTTGAGTTGGGGTGGTGGTAGTAGTAGGCATCCAGGCCCCCTTGAGTAGGGGTGGTGGTAGTGGTAGGCATCCAGCCCCCCCTGAGTGGGGTGGTGGTAGTGGCAGGCATCCAGCCCCCCCTGAGTGGGGTGGTGGTAGTGGCAGGCATCCAGCCCCCCCTGAGTAGGGGTGGTGGTGGTGGTAGGCATCCATCCCCCTAAGGGTGGGGATGGTAGTAGTGGCAGGCATCCAGGCCCCCCTGAGTAGGGGTGGTGGTAGTGGTAGGCATCCAGGCCCCCCTGAGTAGGGGTTGTGGTAGTGGTAGGCATCCATCCCCCTATGAGTGGGGTTGGTAGTAGTGACAGGCATCCAGCCCCCCTTGAGTTGGGGTGGTGGTAGTAGTAGGCATCCAGGCCCCTCTGAGTAGGGGTGGTGGCAGTGGTAGGCATCCAGCCCCCCTGAGTAGGGGTGGTGGTAGTGGTAGGCATCCAGCCCCCCATGAGTAGGGGTGGTGGTAGTGGTAGGTATCCATCCCCCTAAGGGTGGGGATGGTAGTAGTGACAGGCATCGAGCCCCCCCTGAGTGGGGTTGTGGTAGTGGCAGGCATCCAGCCCCCCCTGAGTAGGGGTGGTGGTAGTGGCAGGCATCCAGGCCCCCCTAAGTAGGGGTGGAGGTAGTGGTAGGCATCCATCCCCCTAAGGGTGGTGGTGGTAGTAGGCATCCAGCCCCCCCTGAGTAGGGGTGGTGGTAGTGGTAGGCATCCATCCCCCTAAGGGTGGGGATGGTAGTAGTGACAGGCATCCAGGCCCCCCTGAGTAGGGGTGGTGGTAGTGGTAGGCATCCAGGCCCCCCTGAGTAGGGGTGGTGGTAGTGGCAGGCATCCATCCCCCTAAGGGTGGGGATGGTAGTAGTGACAGGCATCCAGGCCCCCCTGAGTAGGGGTGGTGGTAGTGGTAGGCATCCAGCCCCCCCTGAGTAGGGAGGGTGGTAGTGGTAGGCATCCATCCCCCTATTAGTGGGGATGGTAGTAGTGACAGGCATCCAGGCCCCCCTGAGTAGGGGTGGTGGTAGTCGTAGGCATCCAGGCCCCCCTGAGTAGGGGTGGTGGTAGTGGTAGGCATCCATCCCCCTAAGGGTGGGGATGGTAGTAGTGACAGGCATCTAGCCCCCCCTGAGTGGGGTGGTGGTAGTGGCAGGCATCCATCCCCCTATGGGTGTGTTTGGCATTGGTGATGGCCATCCCACCCCTATGGTTCTGCTGTTGCTAGTGTACGTCATTTGTGCATCCCTATGTGTGTGTGACATATTTCGGGTACATATCGTTTGTTTGTGTTGTTGGTGTTTGACTTACTGTCTGCGCCGTACGCGTCCGTGCCGGTCCCGGTAATAGATGTAGAGTATAGGTAGGACCTGCGCAATGGGATTCAAGCTTGGATCGTCTCGTTCGGGTTTCTCGTGTCTTCGACTCGTACTCGTAGCAGGCTTGTTCGTCTCGCAGCCGTGGATCGTCTTGTGGCGCGAAACGGAGCTTATGTACGGCTCGCCCGGATGCTCAAACGTCCCGGACGTAGCAACGGGTTCAGTGCGTACGGAGTGCGCATCGTACTCGTCCGGCCGGAAGTTGCTGTGTATTTGCTTCCGTACGACTCGATTCGTTTACGGATCCGGCTCGGGCGGGGAACAGGAGCTGGAATGGGTAAGTACGGCTCGCTCGGAATCTGGGCTGTTATTAACCCTGGGCAAAGCACTACGCTACGCTCGCGTAGTTTGCGAAGTTTGCGCTACTTCGCACAACGCGAATTGCACGTAGCACAGTGCAAACACGCGTAGCATAGCGTAGCGTAGTGCAGCGGTCATTTTTGCTTGCTCGCGGTCTTCAACGTCAAGTTGGCGACCGCGAGCAAGCAAAATGACATCCCGGCGAGACTTTTTCTCGTTCGCGATCAGCAACATCAAGTTGCCGATCGCGAGCGTGGAAAATAAACCTCCCGGCGAGATTCTCAACGCGGGGAGGTCAGGTTTCTCATTGCGAGTGGTCGCGTATGCTCGCGACCGCTCGCGATGAGAAACTACCAGTCCGCGTTCAGAAAGCTGCCGCCCGAGTAAAAATCTACTCGAGCGGCAGTAAAAGACAGCTCGCACTGTGCAAGATGCCGTTTTCAATGATTGCACAGTGCGGACAAGCATCCGGCACTGTGCAATCATTGCGAACAGTGCACTACGCAGTTCGCGTAGTGCTACGCGTAGCTCGCGTAGTGCGAACTGCACTTTGCGTAGCTTCGCGTAGCGCTACTTCGCGAACTACGCCCAGGCTTAGTTGTTATACGCATCGTACTTGTTCGTCCGGACGAATGCTCGAATCGGTCGGGAAACACGCATTCGGCTGTTTTATTTCCGGACGAATACTGTTAGGTGCGTTTCCGGCCGGGATCGGAATCGACCCCTATGTCGGGACCCGGAGGCGAGGATTAGGCTTTTCTTTCTTCCTTTAATTTTCTCCAGCAGCTTTTACTACAATGACTTCATCAATCAAAAACTAAATTTCTCATGAGCCCTTGGGAAAAAAGGTAAAAATGAACTGTCCAATCATAATGGTTGAATCCATATAACAAACAGTGCAGGCACTCTAACCCCCTCTTTCTTTGCTGCTCCAGAAGCATGGAGATACGTGCCTTTCATTCTTCATTCTTTTGTAGTGGTTAATTCTGCTTTATTGTGTGAGCGGAAGTGCTGAAACTCGCTGATTAGCATAGCTGAACTCGTTAATTTATTGTACCGTTTATCTAGAGTGTGTTGTCGCGACTGTGGGAACGTTTTTCGTTCCTATGCCTGTCAGAGCGAGCTGCCCAGCTCTCATATGCGGTACGGTCAGCTGACCGCAAGGGGCTAGTGTATTTCATGCTTTGCGCACCGCGTATCCCTACCCCCTGGTGGCCGACGCTCGTCGCTTTTACTCTCCAAGTGAGGCAAAGCACGTCCTGCTGCAGTGTCAATTACAGGGGAAGAACATAAAAATAAACAATATGGCAGCTCTTGATTATACCTCTTCTCGCCTAAGAGAGCCACCGCCTGGAGATTGACACCTGCGACGCGGGTAAGGCCAGCCTCTTCGATGCGTATTTTATTGAAACAGAGCCCAGGTGGCATTTTGGGACAAAATAAACCAGGGCGCCTGTCCCATACCCCCTAGTTAATACACTTACCTGAAAGTGACTCATTTACTGGGTTTTGTGCCCAGTCCATATCACCTCCTTAGAGATTTAACTTCATGGAGAGTTTCCTTTATACCACACTGTCCTTATGGAAGTGTTTTAAGACACGGAGAAATACATGGAGGAGAAAGGTGTCACTTACCTCCCCATTGATGATCAGTTTTGCTAGGTAATGGATGAGTCTATATTCAAGGCGGTCTCGCAGGTGGTAGCCCCCCTGGAGAAGAAAATTATGCAGCTGCAAGCACAATGTCAGAGACCCATCCAACGGAGAGAAGACTCTTCGGGGCCCCGAGCCCCCGTACCTCCAGGGATGTCAGCTACACACCCAGTAGATAAACGCAAGTGCACAGATGATCAGGGGGTAAATCTTGACACCTTTGCCCACCTTAAAAAGGCATTCATAGACCCCCAACCCCCGCAACCTGACCATCAGGCACCTGGTACCTCAGGTGTGATCTCCTCCCGTCCCCACCCACAGATCCGGGAGATGGGGACGATTCCCTCAATACTTCTGATAGGAACGCGGATCTAAGCAGACCCTGGTGGCCGTCCTCTGACCCTGCTCCGGGAAAGGATGCTTTGGTAGATAATAATGGCCCCCCTGACTCAGACCTGCTAGACCCTGATGACCTCTTACACCCGCACTTGACAGAATGGTGTCCCGCACCTAAGGTAGCTGCCTGCATGGCAGGCTGAGAAAGCCCATAGACAAGGAGGTGAGGAGTTGCTTGTGGCCGGAGTTCCCCAGGCCATCCCTGGAGGGCAAAGTAGCCCTCACACTTGAAATTGACTCCAAAATGGCCACCTTCCTTAACAAGTTTTACAGCTCCTGGATGTTGCGGGACCTCTGGAAAAGATAATGGACATGGCAGAGGAAGCTAAGGCCTCCGGGTCCCTGGTTTCTCCTGAAGCTTTGTCCAGTTGGGCCCAACGGGCTATCATTTTCCTTGGGAACAACAACTGTGCAATCTCAACGGAGTGTCGCAGGTCACTATTGATCAAAATTTACCTCAAGTTGGGGGATCTCTCCACTTCAGTGGCCGGAATGGGGGCCCAGGGTAAAGTGTTCAGGGACCCGTTCATTCAGGAACTGGGCAAATTTGTTAATAATTTTAATTCACTAAACAAAGGCCAAACCTCGATTAAATGCATCTTTACCCCTTGTGTTTTTGGCAGAGCCGGTAGTGGTAGTGTGCTCGACCGGCTGTGCTTTGCATCACGCCTCCGCCAGGTGTACCGTCTCTCGCCACGGCCAATGGCAGGATGCATCGAGATTCGGGAACTTCTACCTGACAAGATCCTACCCCCGTCACATAGGTGCCAGAGGTGGTACCAAGGGCAACAGAGGCTTCAACAATTCCCAAGATGAGAGTGCAAATTTCAGAGGGGCTACAGCTCAGGGGCCTTTTGATACACTTTTTGCACAACTGGGAGGCTCTTTCCACAGATGTGTGGTTCCTCAATAAGGTGAAGGGGCTCCAGAAAGGGTTTATGGGGTGCCCCCACAACCACACAGACCCAGACCCCTAGTCTTTTCCCAAGAACAGGCGGCCATGGTGGAGTTGGAAATTTCACAACTCTTACAGAAGAGGGCTATTGTCAAAACCTCCCTACATCCCAGAGGTTTTCTCAGCAATCTTTTTCTATTGGAAAAGAGGGATGGCGGCCCAAGCCCAGTGATCACTTTGAAGGAATTTAACGATTGACTTGTCTATCACCACTTCAAAATGGAGGATATCCACCTCCTCAGGGATTTTCTTCGACTGTCCGATTTCGTGGTCCGTTTGGATTTGAAGGACGCTATCTGATGGTGGCCATATTCCTCCATTTCCAATGGAAGTCTCAGGTATTCAAATTTGCCTCCCTTCCTTTCGAGCTGTCATCCGCTCCTTGGTGTTTCACCAAGCTCATGAGACCGGTGGTCGAAAATTTGCAAGCATGGGCGGTGCGACTAATCATCTATCTCGACGATATCTTCATTATGGAACAATGCCTGCATCTGCAGATGACCATAGATCTCCTAGAGTCTCTGGGCCTGATTCACAGAACTAACTTACGTCAAAAACGTAAAGTTAGTACTTTTTGGTACTCACAGAATACACTTACTCATTTTGGTATTCACAGAATGAACTTACTCATTTCGGTATTCACAGAAGTTAGTAGTCCTAACTTTAGGACTCCTAAATGCCTTCTGTGAATACCTAAAGTCTTAAAGTTAGGATTTTTCTCAGTTTAGGAGTAGTAAAGTTAGGACTCCTAACTTTAGGACTCCTAAATGCCTTCTGTGAATACTGAAAGTCTTAAAGTTAGATTTTTCTCAGTTTAGGAGTAGTAAAGTCTAACTTTACTACTCCTAAACTGAGAAAAATCCTAACTTTAAGACTTTCGGTATTCACAGAAGGCATTTAGGAGTCCTAAAGTTAGGACTACTAACTTCTGTGAATACCAAAATGAGTAAGTTCATTCTGTGAATACCAAAATGAGTAAGTGTATTCTGTAAATACCAAAAAGTACTAACTTTACGTTTTTGACGTAAGTTAGTTCTGTGAATCAGGCCCACCGTGCTTTGTGATCAACATGGAGAAGTCTGTGCACTGTCCGACGCAGTCCCTACAGTTTCTGGGGTTTCTCATATATTTCATCAAGGCCACCCTCAGTCTTCCTCCTCACAAACAGACCAAAATACAACATGAACTTAGAAGGACGCTATCCAGGTCACTAGTATCACTTCAACACATGGCACCTATTGTGGGTATCCTATTTTCCTCCATTTGGTCATTTTCCCAGGGCCTCTCCATTATCGGGTGTTACAACGCCTAAAGATCTCCCACCTCCAGCGAGGCCTTACTTACTCCCAGTCTGTTCCACTTTCTCTGGAAGCCCGGGAGGAAACGCAGTGGTGGATATCACACATGAAGTCCTGGAACGGCCAGGCGATCTTCAGCTTGCAACCCGATCTGGTGATAGAATCAGATGCCAGCGGGTCAGGTTGGGGAGCTCGTTGTGGGGAATTTACCACAGGAGGAAAGTGGTCCGCTACAGAGCAATCCCTGCACATCAATTGCCTGGAGTTGATGGTGGGCTCCTTCTCTCTCAAATGTTGGACCAAAGACAAAGTCCAGCGTTCCATCCTCTTGAAGATGGACAATGTGGCAGCAGTCCAATATGTCAATCATCTTGGGGGCACAAGGTTAAAGATCCTATCGGATCTGCCTCGCACCCTTTGGGAGTATTGTCTGGACAATCACATCTCACTGTCAGTGGAACATCTAATGGGTCAATCCAATTAAGTGGTGTACTGGCACTCCCGACACTGGTGGGACGTCGGTCTATTGAAACTCTATACACAGGTGTTTCAACAAATCCAGAGCAGATGGGGCCCGTTCTCCATAGATCTCTTTGCTTCTCTCCTAGATTTCCAGCTGCCCCGGTATTGCAGTTGGAGGCCAGACCTGTATGCAGTGGCCATGGATGCACTTCTCTAAGATGGGAGCAGGGAGGCAGTGTACGCATTCCCTCTGTTTGCAATGATAATGAGGGTCTCGGTGCAAGTTCAAAACAGTGAGCGGATCTGGTGGTGATCACCCCATTCCGGTGGTCGCAAACTTAGTTTCCAGCAATGATGGAAATTTTGGGGGATTTTCCAATTCCTCTACGCCTGTTTCCAGATCTTCTTCGGGATCACTGGACAATCTTCACCCTCTAATAGTGACAGGCTCCGTCTGTCTCATGGCTGGAGGATTACTGGGAATGATGGAAAGTCCCGGGCATTTCACGAGAAGCTGCCTCTTGCCAGAGCATGGGCAGATAGCTCGAACAAAGGATAGCCGCTGTGCTTGGTCCAGATGTCTGGGTTTGAGTTTCTAATGCCAGGTGGATCCCCTGGGAGCAGAAATTGTCTACGTTCTAAACTTCCTAGTGCAGCTGGCTTCTGAAGGTTTGGCCTACAGGTCAATAAACACTTTCAGATCAGCAATCTTGGCAGGCCATTGGCCGATGGAGGGTCACCCAGTAGGGTACACCCCTTAGTGTGCAAACTCTTGAGGGGTATCATGTTGTCACTTCCTGCAGAGCCCAGGAATTCCACCTTGTGGAATGTGAATAAGGTGTTGAATCTTCTCATATCTTGGCCCTCTAACAAATACTTGTCCAGAAAGCAGCTGTCAGCAAAGCTGGCCATGTTACTGTGCTTGATTTCGTGCCGGAGGGTTTCGAATGTCGTGGCATTGGACTTAAAATGTAAAGTATTTATGCCCAAAGGAGTGACTTTTCACATTCCTCCCGAACGAAGTGCAATTGAAGACTGGTGTCTTACCCTGCTTTCCCGGAAGAGCCTAAGCTATGTGTGGTATGAACACTTAAGGCCTACGAGGCAGTGATGGAAGACTTGCGTCCTCATGGGGAACAACAGTGGTTGATCGCAAACCTCATAAGGCTGTTTCCTCCCCTACTATTGCCAGGTGGGTCAGATGGATAATGCAATAAGCAGGTATTGATGTTTCCATCTATGTGGCCCACTCAGTTCGGCGGGCCATGGCATCCAAAGCTTTTTCTTTGGGAGCTGTATTAGAGGATATCCTCAACGCTGCAGACTGGTAGTCCGATTCTACTTTTTAAATGTTTTATTCTAAACCAGCCTACACCCTGGCCACTCTAGTGGTAGAAAAGCTTAAAACTAGCCTAATCCTCTGCCTGACATAGAATGAAAAATGTCCTAGCTATCGTAAAGGAAAGTTTCAATTCTGTTAAGGACATGCAGGCAAGGATTAGCCCTCCCATGGTCTCTATGATTCGGACAACCCGCCCGGTGAGTTCACGAATACAGTGTGATGAGGATCGATATATAGATTATAATTGATATTTCATGTATCAGCATTACTATAAATTATGTTGAATCATGCATTCTCTCTTGCTGTTGATACACAGAGGAAAAACAGGATAACAATAGCAACCATTTATGTTTTTTCTTAGGAGCAGAGTCTACCAAACAGGACTGAAGTTCGGAGGCGCATGCTGTGTTCGCAGGAAGAAAGTGGGGGATAGAGTGACTGCAGCAGTTGTTACATGGATTCAAGGAGTTATGATTTAGACAGTCCGTTTTTGCCTTTTTTTCTAAGGACTCATGGGAAATGTAGTTTTTGTTTGATGAAGTCATTGTTGTAAAAGCTGCTGGAGAAAATTAAAGGAAGAAAGAAAAGCCTAATCCTCGTCTTCTAGTCCTTAATAGAATTTAAACTTTCCTTTACGATAGCTTGGACATTTTTTATTCCTAACGATAACTCTGAAGAAAATATATTGACTAATTGTTCGGTGATTTCCTAGAAAGGAGTTTCAATTTGATCTCAAAATGCATGCCAAAGCCAACAATATTTATTTATGTATTTAGATATGAGAGTAATCTGCTGACTTGCTCATAATTTGCTTGAAATTGCATTGACTGCTGAAAACGTTGGCACTTATCTGTAGCTACTATTGCTCATTTTGCACATTTTAAAAATTGTAATTAAAGGGGGAAAGCGTTTTACTGTATGCTGTTTTGGGAGGCTTTGCACATTTTTCTCATTTGCACTTCAATCAGTTGCTCTGGGGCATTCTTTTGGGACAGTTGTGTCCCTGGCCATGTGTAGTGCCACCAACTTCCAGTAGCACTTGAACGAACGCCATTTTTTTGGCAGTCTAGTTATCTTTTCACCCAGGCCTCAGTATTTAATGAGACTCGGTGCACAGGCAAGCTCGTCTGCGTCTGGCCAGGGCCAGGGCCAGGACCCCTGCCCCTTTTATCTCATACAGAACACAATACTCCACAGAGGCCATGAACTTAACCTTCTGGCCAGTGAAACATTTTGGCACTCCCTGGATCACTCAAACACATTTTGTAAGTGCCTTATCTGCATTTATTCCTTTAGTTCTGCTGTAACAAAGTGATAGATGACCAATCCATCATTTGTAGCAATAAGGCTTAGACTATTCTTAGACAGGCAAAAGCTCTCTGGCACGTGTTCTTAATCAATTGTAGATACCTCTCAAAACACAATTCAGACTTGTTTATATTTTTAGATGACAATCATCCAGAAGCCCTCTTCTTTATTGAAACAACGCTTAAGGATGATAACTGGCCGGATATAGCAGCTACTGGCTCAGAATTGGCTCTCATCTTTCCTCAACAATAGGAGCTTTCAGGTTAGTAAAGCATCAGCTAAAATGCAGAGTGTCATAGGGTTCTTTTCAACAATGGTAAGTGAACCTCTTTCATCTATTGGTTCCCTATACGTGGTCCCTTTTCTTAGATAAATATCAGAAGGCCTAATCAAAAATGAAACAGACACAGGGATAATTATTAATTATGGGCCGGTGCTTAGTGTGGGACCTCATGTTGTGGAGTACGTTATCTATACACATACCTTGTATAATTAAAACACGTAACAGCTGGGACAACATACAATTCTGCGTGTTTTTCGTCACTTTTTAACGGTCATCTGTCCAAGTGTAGCAAAGGGTATTAGCCAATTGTAATCTGCAAACCAAGAAAGATCATTCAGGCTTAGGATAAAATCATCAATAAGTTTGACCTAGAAAGGTCCCTTATTATGTGCCCCTTATATATATCATGGAGTAGCATGTTTTTTTGCGGTGCAAGGGTGAAGTCAGAGTCCATAAATAATAGACTCTCCAGCTACATTAAAATTAGCGATTAGATATTAAAACAGGGACACACGAGAGTGTAGGCTAACCAAATCAGTCCGACTATCATTGACCAAATGTTATGAGGCGGCGGTATTATTAGCAAAAATTGAGGGGGTGAGAGGCTGTTATAGCTGTATGCGCAAAGCAACGCAAGTGTTCTACTTGCTGCTGTCAAAAATTAAAGACACCAAGTCCCTATAGTCCGTATTTGAAATTTTGCGCATTAGCAGAAAAGACATAAGTTTTTAGTTGTGATCATGTATCCAATGACACTCCCCCTACCTTACCAAAAAGTTGTCTAAATGTCAGTAACCCCTCCAATTGAGGGGGTGAGAGGCTGTTATAGCTATATGCGCGAAGGAACGCAAGTGTACTATTCGCTACTGTCAAAGATTAAAGACACCAAGGGGTCGATTCCGATCCCGGCCGGAAGCGCACCTAACAGTATTCGTCTGGAAAAAAACCTAGCCGATTGCGTGTTTCCCGACCGATTCGAACATTCGTCCGGACGAACAAGTACGATGCGTATAACAACCCAGTTTCCGAGCGAGCCGTACTTACCCAATTCAGCTCCTGTTCCCCGCCCGAGCCGGATCCGTAAACGCCGAATCGAGTCGTACGGAAGCAAATACACAGCACCTTCCGGCCGGACGTTTGAGCATCTGGGCGAGCTGTACATAAGCTCCGTTTCGCGGCACAAGACGATCCACGGCTACGAGACGAACAAGCCTGCTACGAGTACGACTCGAAGACACGAGAAACCCGAACGAGACGATCCAAGCATGAATCCCATTGCGCAGGTCCTACCTATACTCTACATCTATTACCGGGACCGGCACGGACGCGTACGGCGCAGACGGTAAGTCAAACACCAACAATACAAACAAACGACACGTACACAAAATATGTCACACACACATAGGGATGCACAAATGACGTACACTAGCAACAGCAGAACCATAGGGGTGGGATGGCCATCACCAATGCCATACACACCCATAGGGGGATGGATGCCTACCACCAACACCACCCTACCACCACCCCTACTCAGGGGGCTGGATGCCTACCACTACCACCACCCCTACTCAGGGGGCCTGGATGCCTACCACTACCACCACCCCTACTCAGGGGGCTGGCTGCCTGCCACTACCACCACCCCACTCAGGGGGGGCTGGATGCCTATCACTACTACCATCCCCACCCTTAGGGGGATGGATGCCTACCACTACCACCACCCCTACTCAGGGGGCCTGGATGCCTACCACTACCACCACCCCTACTCAGGGGGGGCTGGATGCCTGCCACTACCATCACCCCTACTCAGGGGGGGCTGGATGCCTGCCACTACCACCACCCCACTCAGGGGGGCTGGATGCCTGTCACTACTACCATCCCCACCCTTAGGGGGATGGATGCCTGCCACTACCACCACCCCACTCAGGGGGGCTGGATGCCTGTCACTACTACCATCCCCACCCTTAGGGGGATGAATGCCTACCACTACCACCACCCCACTCAGGGGGGGCTGGATGCCTGTCACTACTACCATCCCCACCCTTAGGGGGATGGATGCCTACCACTACCACCACCCCTACTCAGGGGGGGCTGGATGCCTGCCACTACCACCACCCCACTCAGTGGGGGCTGGATGCCTGTCACTACTACCATCCCCACCCTTAGGGGGATGGATGCCTACCACTACCACCACCCCTGCTCAGGGGGGCCTGGATGCCTACCACTACCACCACCCCTACTCAGGGGGGGCTGGATGCCTGCCACTACCACCACCCCTACTCAGGTGGGCCTGGATGCCTACCACTACCACCACCCCTACTCAAAGGGGGCTGGGTGCCCTTCACTACTACCATCCCCACTCATAGGGGGCTGGATGCCCATCACTACTACCATCCCCACTCATAGGGGGCTGGATGCCCATCACTACTACCATCCCCACCCTTAGGGGGCTGGATGCCTGCCACTACCACCACCCCACTCAGGGGGGGCTGGATGCCTGTCACTACTACCATCCCCACCCTTAGGGGGATGGATGCCTGCCACTACCACCACCCCACTCAGGGGGGGCTGGATGCCTGTCACTACTACCATCCCCACCCTTAGGGGGATGGATGCCTACCACTACCACCACCCCACTCAGGGGGGGCTGGATGCCTGTCACTACTACCATCCCCACCCTTAGGGGGATGGATGCCTCCCACTATCACCACACCACTCAGGGGGGGCTGGATGCCTGTCACTACTACCATCCCCACCCTTAGGGGGATGGATGCCTACCACTACCACCACCCCTACTCAGGGGGGCCTGGATGCCTACCACTACCACCACCCCTACTCAGGGGGGGCTGGATGCCTGCCACTACCACCACCCGTACTCAGGGGGGGCTGGATGCCTGTCACTACTACCATCCCCACCCTTAGGGGGCTGGATGCCTGCCACTACCACCACCCCACTCAGGGGGCTGGATGCCTGTCACTACTACCATCCCCACCCTTAGGGGGATGGATGGCCACCACTACCACCACCCCTACTCAGGGGGGGCTGGATGCCTACCACTACCACCACCCCTACTCAGGGGGGCCTGGATGCCTGTCACTACTACCATCCCCACCCTCAGGGGGCTGGATGCCTACCACTACCACCACCCCTACTCAGGGGGGGCTGGATGCCTGCCTCTACCTCCACCCCTACTCACAGGACAGGGAATTCATGACACAACCAGCATACTCCCACATAAGGAATGTCTGAAAATTACATCCCCCCCAACACCATGACAAGCGTGTGTAGTCTGTGACAAATGCCTACAACACTGAACATGACAATGTGACCCCCTAGCACATGTGTCACACATAAATGTGTGTGGCCTCCACAATGCAAGCCGGCCATGGCCACTGTGGCAATGGGGTTGAACACCCCATCACCACAGTGACCAAAAGGTAGGTGTGGGGTCCATAGCTGATGCACCTTTTGAACAGTGTGGCAATGGGGCCCAAAGCCCCATCAACACAGTGACCAAAAGGAAGTGTGGTGTCCATAGCTGATGCACCTTTTGAACAGTGTGGCAATGGGGCACAAAGCCCCATCACCACAGTGACCAAAAGGTAGGTGTGGTGTCCATAGCTGATGCACCTTTTGAACAGTGTGGCAATGGGGCCCAAAGCCCCATCACCACAGTGACCAAAAGGGAAGTGTGGGGTCCATAGCTGATGCACCTTTTGAACAGTGTGGCAATGGGGCCCAAAGCCCCATCACCACAGTGACCAAAAGGGAAGTGTGGGGTCCATAGCTGATGCACCTTTTGAACAGTGTGGCAATGGGGCCCAAAGCCCCATCACCACAGTGACCAAAAGGGAAGTGTAGTCAGGGTAAAAGCTGCCAAAGCCAAACTGCATGGATGATTCCTGGTCACACAACAACAAACACATCAGTGGCATAGTAGTGCTTGTATCCCATAGCAACATAGATTGGGTGAGGCAAACAGTGCAGTGCAAATAAAACATACCTTTGGCCATGTGCATACAAACATCACCCATGGGGGCTCACATTGTCAACATTCACAAATAACACAATGACAGAAGTGACCATCATAATGCAGACCCACATATCTGCACCAATGGACACACAAATGTAGATATCCTAGAGAGACTGTAGATGTCAGGTGAACAAATACCATACCATGGCAGCAATGGGACATACAAACCATGATTATTGTGCTGACTGATGACCTAGGAGTCCCAGGGACAGCAGGGGAAAGCCACCAAACAACATACAGCCAATGGCACACTCAATATATGCCAATGCAGTGGTGCAAATGCACAAACACAAACAGGCAGACCCACACTGCATATCAAACAGGTGATGGGGGTGTGTGCCAGTGTCCCCAGGCAACCACACAACACATGAGGAGGCCTGAATTCCAATTACACAGATGTGTATACAGTACCATACAAAAGTAACTCATGGATCGGATTCCCCTATGTGGGCAAAAAGGCATTGTTAGATGAGAGGGAGCCCAAATTACACATGTCACACAAGCTAGTAGGAACAGCAACTAACACAGCAAGAGAGAGACCCACCACAGCACTACCCCCAGGGACCCCAAATTGTGGTGACACTACCCTGCATGATAATCCCACTGTGATGACAAAGGTAGATGTCATTCACACTGTGAACCACAGCCATGTGTCCTGAGCAACAAACTACCATCACACCTACACAAGCACAAATCAAACAGCACGGCCTGCCAGCCATGGCCAATATGGAGGTAGGGGTCTAGCCATGCAAGAACTCTCATTTGCACACACTCAACACCACACACCTTGATCTCCACCAATGTGCAGCAGTGAAGCTCACATGGACTGGTGACATTGCACATGCACCCATGACAATCCCAGGGGTGGTGGGGGAACTAAGGTGCAGAAACCCATCACACATGGCCAGTCAACAAGACTCGTGAATGTCTGACACACTGCACACTACGCGGTACATGGGCATGACGTGAAATCCACCACAATCAATGGGATCCTGGCCATAGTCACACACCAATGAAGAAGACAAGGTGACACACAAAGAACACACGTACACAACTTCCAACATTGCAGCTCTGACCCTGAGGAGTGGCAGCAGTCACACACACAACGTGTCACAATCACTGAAAGCTACCATAGACTGTAAATTACATGACATGTGTAACCAACAAGTGCCAAGGGGAATCCTGAATGTGTCCCATCTGCGTTTGCCCACATCCCCAGCCCTGACAACAAAGACAACCTGGGATGACAACCTGATGAACCTTAGTTAGCCATGCACCCACATCCCGGAGTAACCAGGTCCAAGATGCTAGATGAACACAGAACAACTCAGCAAGCATCAGAAACAGGAACATCCGTAGGGACACAGCCTGTGTAGGAAAAGGGAAGGGTACACGCACAGACATGCTTACACAACACAAAACACGGGCCCAGGCAATGTCACGGGATTACACACTGCCATGAGGGCACTCCACTGCTGTGGAAGGTCCGCTGTGCCAAGCCTTGTCTGTGCACGACTCAAACATGTCGGCAGAACACTCGGTCAGTGAGTCAACAACTACAACACACTGAAGGCTCTGCTCACATCAGCCTGGGTACGGGAGTGTCACGTCAGTCATCTGCATACACCCAAAACACGTGTCAAGCAAGGTGCACTGTATACACTGATGAGTCCTTCAACATTGGTGTGCCAAACTGCATGTCCAGTGGAGATGGGCACACAGTCAGGGAAATAGAAACATTGAACAGTGGTAAGCCCACCAGATGTGCATCACTGTAAGACAAAGATGTTAATTTACAAATGCAAAACGTACATCCCTGTGTCATATGCTGAACATCACACCCTCAGACTGCAGCAGAGGATGCCATAGATCCAGACTAGAACAGGACACACATCCCATGGACCACATGGAGTCCATCACTGCAACACTTAATTTCCCTGATCTGAACACTATAACAACTGCAAATGCATGATGATAACCATGTACATCATGTACATCAAAAGAAAAACCACAAGTAAACAAAAATAGGCTTTATTCAGCAAATGTCAATAAAAAATCAGAAGTCCAAATTAAACTAAGGCCAATGGCCAGTCCAAATACACAGTCCCAACAGGGTGATATGTGACAACTTGTCACCCATTGCTTGCCTGCACTGGTAGGTACAGGGGACATCCCCCTTGGAGGGGCATACAAGGGGCAGGCCAGGCACCGCAGGGACAGGATCAGGAGATGCCAGAGTGAGGCAGTGAAGGGGTGGTGGGTGCAGGAGTGTCACCAGCAACTGCAGTGGAGGTGTCTGACTCAGGGGGGGCCGGCACCACTGCAGTGCCCGAGTCAGACGGGGTGGTTGTGGACTCCACTGCAGTGCATGCCTCCAAGGGAGTGGAAGGGGGGCAGATGAGGTGGGCAGGACAGAGGGGGGACCCGGTCTCCACACCAGTGGCACAAACAGGCTGAGCGTCTGGGTTGGGGTGGAAGAGCAAGTGGCAGGGGGGAGGGCCTAAGCAGTTTGGGGATGCGGTATCGGTGTGTGGGGGAACCTGGGGCAGGGTGTGGCGGTGGAACCTGTGGAGTGGTGGCCTGGGGGATGGAGGAGAGAGACTGGGTGGTGGAGCTGCGTGGTGGTGGTGGTGGGGTCTTGCCCTTCCTGGTCCGGGGGGACTTCCGAATGGGTTCCTCAGTCTGCCTGCGCCTGGGGGAGGGTGTCCGGGGGAGAGGGGCACTCCCCTCTGTGTGGGTGGACTTCCTCTTCCCCCGGTATGCTGGATCTGCAGGATCGGAGGGGATGAGGCCGAGGTCACACAGGAAGAGCTGCTGTGTAGGTGGTGTTGCAGGTGAGGCAAGGGAAGGGGTCTTGGAGGGAGAGGATTTGGAGGACTGCGGAGTGACTGTGGATGCCTGTGTGTGTGTCTGTTCCCCATCCCCTGTGTGTGTGGTATCTGTCCCCAGAGGATGCTTGTGTGCACGTCTTGCCTTTCTTTTGGGTGTGTCTGTGCTGCTCGTGTCTGTGTGCTTGGGTGATTGTGCAGGTGTGCATGTGCTTTGGACAGGTAGGGTGCCAGGAAGTGTGGATGGGGCTGAGGTAGGAGGTGGGAGGGACTGCTGGAGGAGGGACACTGCTGCCGTCAGGGAGGAGTCCATGGACTTATTGCTCCTCTGTAGGGCAGACATACCCGTCGAGATGCCCTCCATGACCGACACCAGCTGTGTCAACAGAGTGGTGTGTGCATGGAGGACACTCAGCATTGCTGTCTGCCCTACATGGAGCTGCCAAAGTAGGTACACAGACTCCTCACTCAGGGCAGCAGGGGACACAGGGGCAGGGGATGCGGTGCCTGGCACGAAGGAGACACACTCCCGAACACGGGAGCCTCCACGGACGTCTGGAATTGGAGCCAATGGGAGGGCGGTGCTGGTGGTGGTGGTGGCGCGGCCAGACAGACTAGCGGGGGTGTGGTGGCTGCTGACACCCTCCTCCACAAGGGAGTCATCCTCCGAGCTGCTGTGGTCCTCAGCTGAGGTGGATGGTGCTGAGGACTCCTCAGTGTGGCTCCCCTCGCCCTCCGTGCCACTGGGTCCCTCTGACCACTCGTCGGATGCTGACCCAGTCTGGCTCCGCTGCTCCTCCTGGTCCGTGGAGCTGTCCCCTCCTGTGGCCGTGGATGTATCTGCAAACAATTAGGGAAACAGACAAACATCAGTCACCTGCACTGACCGCACACACCACAGTAAGTACAGCACTTACAGAGCCAGCCCTGGCATCCTTAGTAGAACATTGCCAAAACTCATCACACAGATTTGGAGAAGCCAATTGTCAGTCTGATGGTCAACCATGGGACTCACACCCCTCCTGCCCTTGCACCCATCTGTCTGGTGCCTGTCTGATGGTAAGACCCCAGTGTGGACACATGCACCACCTACACAATTGTTGGACCTTGCAGGGAACACAGTGAAGTATGTGAACATGCACACATCACATCTCTTGCCACTGAGTCAGTGCAGGTGTCCGGAGAAAGGGATGGCCAGAGTCTAAATAGAAATACATGTGATGCATACCAGCACCAGACACCATGATGCACCCATGTCCGGATAGTCCATGCCACAATGGGGTGCATGTTGCACATGTCACTCCCCTGCAGGATCACTCTTAGGAAGTTTAATGCCATGACACAGGCATGCGTGCAAAGTCATACATCACTGTCTCCAGTCACATGGCCATGGCAGCCTGCCAACAACAGTCTGCACTGTGTCACAATCCTAGGACATGGGGAATGCAAGTTATGTAACTGACAAGTGCACATGTCCATCCCCCACACACCACATCATCTGAACTAGTATTTGTCCACGTCATGCCAATTGGACATATGGGGGACATGAAACACAACTCCCAGAACCTGAGCACCTCACAGTGTGCTGTGAATGAATAACAGCTGCCTGAAAGTCACAGTCGCATACACCTGTGTGCACAGTCAAGTGATCAAACATCTATAAGTCACAGAAGTATCGTCTCACATGGTCACATCTCAGATGGCATGCTGAACCCTAACCGACAAACATACCAGTAGTCCTGACAACGAAGCCACAGCACACTGACACAGAGGCAGACACCTGAGGGAACATGTCACTGATCACAACATGTCAGATGATCCACGGGAGTGGGAGTACAGAGTCTATTGTATTCCCTGGAGTAGGCATGACTGTCCAGCTCCACCTGTAAGAGGGATGAGTCCTGGACAGAAGGCAGGTGTCTAAGCATGTGTGACACACTTGATATACATACTCCTGAGGCCCAAACATTGTTCCCACCCACAGCATGGGGGTGTGCCAAATACCCCAGTGACATGTGGTGAATCAGATCAGCAAGTGGACCACATATCAAAGTTACACCCAGATTACATGTCAGGACTTGGGATTGTGTGATCAATTGACCCACCCATGAATCCCACAACATAGGGGCCGATTCCGATCTCGGCCGGTAGGGCTCCAAATCGGATTCGGCTTAACCGGATCCGATTCGGAGCCCTATTTCCCGACCGATTCGTACGCGCGTCCGGGCGAGCGAGTACGATGCGAAATCGCCGACCCACTCGTCCGGGCGTCCCAACCGCTCCGACCGACTCGTACCCGGGTCTAACCGCACCGACCGACTCGCTCGGACCCGACTCG
This sequence comes from Calotriton arnoldi, assembly GCA_963921515.1. NCBI lineage: Eukaryota > Metazoa > Chordata > Amphibia > Caudata > Salamandridae > Calotriton > Calotriton arnoldi. The sequence continues at coordinate 230,849 of CAWUFW010012459.1, forward strand.
CACCGCGCAATGGAGACGTTCCCCGGCCGGGTAAGTACGATGCGTGCCGCGAGCAGTCCGACCGAGCCGCGCACTCCGGCTCATAAGAGCAGTCGGAGCCGTACTTTGGGGGTCTGTGTCGGACCCCCCTGTATGCGTAGCCGCGCGAGTCGCACACAGGGGGGACCCATGGGTCCCCCCTACCTGTGCGTGTACGGCGCGAGTCGCTTCGCCGCGTACACGCTATAGGGGGCGCCCTTGTCCGCCTCGCACCCATTGAGTCAATGGGAGCCCGCGTACGCGTTGTACGACAGGCTCCCATTGACTTCAATGGGAGTCCGACCGACTCGAGTCCGATGGCATACGAACGCATCGTACTCGTTCGGTCGGACTGCTAGGGTCCGATTCGGTCGGAAATCTCTCCGGGTCCGGCTCAATCGGAGAGATTTCCGGCCCGAATCGGAATCGGCCCCATAGTCACTGGAACAAATGCTGTCCCCCACCTTGAGCAAAGCAAAATGCAATGACACAGTCCCCAAGTGACACCATTTCCTGACTGTAAGGGCCACACATATGCGTATCAGATGAGGAGTGGGCATGTCACAATAGAGGGACATGGGTCCTGGACCACAAGACTGATGTACTGTGGAAGTTTAACCAGGCCAGAGGAGGGCACATAGCATGTCAGACAAAGTGCACAGTGCTGTCATGGACTCACCCCCTCCTTGCTGCTGTCTGGCCTTCAGCTGCCCATCCAGGTCAGGGAAGACCACCGCCAGGATCCTGAGCATGTGGGGGGTCAGGGTCTGGTGTCCGCCCCTCCTGCGAGGAGGCGACAGCTTCAGCTGGACCCTTGCGATCCTCCGGGTCCAGCCTCGAAGGTCCTGCCACCTCTTCTGGCAGTTGCGGATCCGGCGCTTGTAGTCCCCCACGGATCTTACTGCCCGGGCGATGGTCAGCCAGATTTCCTGCTTCTGGTGGGCATCAACCTGTGAGGATGACAAAGTGAAAATGCCATTACTACACATGCAACATATCCGTGCATCACACAGTTGGATATACATGTCTCAATCACTGGGGCACATGATGTACACAGGCAGTGCAACGATGGCTATGAACAGTTTGCCAGCAGTTACTACATGGTATCATTGCATGGGAAGTAAACCTTGTTGGAATGCATTGTTACTGCACTGTACCTGTTCAGTGCATGTAACTACACACTTTGGGGGTCAGAACTACTCAGTGAGCATGCTAGCCAGTGGTGTGCACACTGTAAGTCCTGCTAGTCAGACAACATGCAAAATTAGTAAGGCAGTGGATTGCACACTCACCTGCTCCCCTGGTGTCCCATACAGCTTGCTGTACTGTGGAAGGAGGCTGTCCAGCAGGGCCTGGTTCTCCTCAAGGCTGAAGGCTGGGGCTCTCTCCACAGTATGTGCTATTGCAGTAGCCAGAGGATGCAGAGACAGCAGCAGTGTTGGTGGCAGATGTCGTCCTGGAGCATGTAGTGCAGGCAAGTGAGCTCTCAGGGGAACAGCCAGCATTATATGTGTGCTGCAGAGGCAGATACTGTCCCATGTGTCCAAAGTGATAGGTCCAAGTCGTTTGCATCTTCTGAATCTGACCAATCCATGGAATAGCAGCACTAATACACGCCCACAGCATCCTTCAAAAATCCAATTCATGACACCCATGATTTTGCAACATTGTTGTGGCTGGCCAACTGAATTCACTGCATCAGACTCGTTGAAGCTTTGAATACGCGTCCGTTGCCATGCCAGGCCCCAGCCAACGCGTGCGCACCGTTCGATCCATTGCTGTACAACGCGTACCCGCTCACAACAGATGCAATGGGCCGGCCGGGCACACCGATCGGTCCATTGCTGTACAACGCGTACCCGCTCACAACAGATTCAAATGGGCCGGCCGGGCACACCGATCGGTCCATTGCTGTACAACGCGTACCCGCTCCCAACAGATGCAATGGGCCGGCCGGGCACACCGATCGGTCCATTGCTGTACAACGTGTACCCGCTCACAACAGATGCAATGGGCCGGCCGGGCACACCGATCGGTCCATTGCTGTACAACGCGGACCCGCTCACAACAGATGCAATGGGCCGGCCGGGCACACCGATCGGTCCATTGCTGTACAACGCGTACCTGTACAGGTCAGTCGCATATGTCACCATGCTTGTCACTGGTGAACGTATGCCAGCCACATATACCTGCCAGAGACCCAGGGGCACACCTACAACACCACACCCAGTCCACACTGTTTCCTAAGGCATGTAAGGCTGCATTACCTTTTCTGTGTATGGGGGTTAACATGTGGTTTCTGTGGTGGCACTTGTGGGCAGCCACACCCAGGCTGTGCATGTGTTCATGGGGACAGGGTCCTTTGTGTGTTGTGCACATGACCACTGTGATGTGCAACAGTTCATTTCGGAGCATGTGGTATGGTCACATTTCCTCGTTGTGTATGTGTGTGACATGTCACATACCCCCAGGGTCCCATGGGGGAAGGCATGTACGTCACAGGGTGACCCATTGCCACAATAGTGATGTCCCTCCACAGTCTGTGTGCATGTTGTGTTTCCGATGTCTCTGATTCCATGTGCACGATGGGAGACAGTCTCCACATCAACGTTGTTTGTGCATGGACTTTGATGTTGTGCGTCACTGGCGTCCATGTCTGTCCTGTGGAGGCGACAGAGGCCACTACCTGTGGGAGTCATGTTTGTTTTTCTGACGAGTACATGATACGCCATGTCATGCCAGTGTCCATGTGGCAAGACAGGGTCACTGGGAATCTACCTGTCAATTAGCTGTGATGCCTGTGGCGCATCTGTCCAGACATGTCACTGTGGTGTGTGTGTGGAACGTGACAGCAGTAAATGGGTACTGTGACACAGCCTAATGGTTTCCCATAGCACAACCTGGAACCTGTTGTCCACACATGTTGTACTGAGTAGTCAGATGATGGCCATGTAGGTGCGAGTTATGTGCGAACAGAACGGCACACACATCAAGTACTTGTGTCTCGTAATGATGTATCATGTGAAATTGAGTATGGTGAATGGCACATAAGTGGGGTGACTGACAATCTTTCTTTCCTCAACCTATGCACTGCAGGGCTCCAGCTGTCCATAGACCATTCCCTGACCTGGCAACGATGGTGGAATGTGACAGCATCCGACGGTACCGCTTCACCAGGCAGCTGATTGAGGATTAGGCAGTGCGCTTGGCACCACATTTGCAACCTGGCCGGCCGTACCCTATGGCGCTGACCCCCAAGGTGAAGGTAATGGCAGTCCTACACTTCTTTGCCACCGGTACCTTTCAACACACTGTGGCGACTGCCGGTGGGATGTCACAGACTATGTTCAGCCGTGTGCTACGCGATGTTTTGGAGGCAATGTTGAGATGCCTGAACCAGTACATCTATTTCCCTACACGTCAACAACTCACTGACGTCAAGAGTGACTTCTATGCCCTGGGGAGGATGCCACATGTCATTGGCTCCATTGATGGGACACATGTGGCTTTGGTACCACCACAGGCACATGAGCAGGCATACCGGAACCGGAAACATTACCATTCGATCAATGCTCTGGTGGTATGTCTTGCAGATATGAGCATCACACATGTGTGTGCCCGTTTCCCTGGTTCAGCACACGATGCCACAGGAGGAAAGTGGTCCGCTACAGAGCAATCCCTGCACATCAATTGCCTGGAGTTGATGGTGGGCTCCTTCTCTCTCAAATGTTGGACCAAAGACAAAGTCCAGCGTTCCATCCTCTTGAAGATGGACAATGTGGCAGCAGTCCAATATGTCAATCATCTTGGGGGCACAAGGTTAAAGATCCTATCGGATCTGCCTCGCACCCTTTGGGAGTATTGTCTGGACAATCACATCTCACTGTCAGTGGAACATCTAATGGGTCAATCCAATTAAGTGGTGTACTGGCACTCCCGACACTGGTGGGACGTCGGTCTATTGAAACTCTATACACAGGTGTTTCAACAAATCCAGAGCAGATGGGGCCCGTTCTCCATAGATCTCTTTGCTTCTCTCCTAGATTTCCAGCTGCCCCGGTATTGCAGTTGGAGGCCAGACCTGTATGCAGTGGCCATGGATGCACTTCTCTAAGATGGGAGCAGGGAGGCAGTGTACGCATTCCCTCTGTTTGCAATGATAATGAGGGTCTCGGTGCAAGTTCAAAACAGTGAGCGGATCTGGTGGTGATCACCCCATTCCGGTGGTCGCAAACTTAGTTTCCAGCAATGATGGAAATTTTGGGGGATTTTCCAATTCCTCTACGCCTGTTTCCAGATCTTCTTCGGGATCACTGGACAATCTTCACCCTCTAATAGTGACAGGCTCCGTCTGTCTCATGGCTGGAGGATTACTGGGAATGATGGAAAGTCCCGGGCATTTCACGAGAAGCTGCCTCTTGCCAGAGCATGGGCAGATAGCTCGAACAAAGGATAGCCGCTGTGCTTGGTCCAGATGTCTGGGTTTGAGTTTCTAATGCCAGGTGGATCCCCTGGGAGCAGAAATTGTCTACGTTCTAAACTTCCTAGTGCAGCTGGCTTCTGAAGGTTTTGCCTACAGGTCAATAAACACTTTCAGATCAGCAATCTTGGCAGGCCATTGGCCGATGGAGGGTCACCCAGTAGGGTACACCCCTTAGTGTGCAAACTCTTGAGGGGTATCATGTTGTCACTTCCTGCAGAGCCCAGGAATTCCACCTTGTGGAATGTGAATAAGGTGTTGAATCTTCTCATATCTTGGCCCTCTAACAAATACTTGTCCAGAAAGCAGCTGTCAGCAAAGCTGGCCATGTTACTGTGCTTGATTTCGTGCCGGAGGGTTTCGAATGTCGTGGCATTGGACTTAAAATGTAAAGTATTTATGCCCAAAGGAGTGACTTTTCACATTCCTCCCGAACGAAGTGCAATTGAAGACTGGTGTCTTACCCTGCTTTCCCGGAAGAGCCTAAGCTATGTGTGGTATGAACACTTAAGGCCTACGAGGCAGTGATGGAAGACTTGCGTCCTCATGGGGAACAACAGTGGTTGATCGCAAACCTCATAAGGCTGTTTCCTCCCTACTATTGCCAGGTGGGTCAGATGGATAATGCAATAAGCAGGTATTGATGTTTCCATCTATGTGGCCCACTCAGTTCGGCGGGCCATGGCATCCAAAGCTTTTTCTTTGGGAGCTGTATTAGAGGATATCCTCAACGCTGCAGACTGGTAGTCCGATTCTACTTTTTAAATGTTTTATTCTAAACCAGCCTACACCCTGGCCACTCTAGTGGTAGAAAAGCTTAAAACTAGCCTAATCCTCTGCCTGACATAGAATGAAAAATGTCCTAGCTATCGTAAAGGAAAGTTTCAATTCTGTTAAGGACATGCAGGCAAGGATTAGCCCTCCCATGGTCTCTATGATTCGGACAACCCGCCCGGTGAGTTCACGAATACAGTGTGATGAGGATCGATATATAGATTATAATTGATATTTCATGTATCAGCATTACTATAAATTATGTTGAATCATGCATTCTCTCTTGCTGTTGATACACAGAGGAAAAACAGGATAACAATAGCAACCATTTATGTTTTTTCTTAGGAGCAGAGTCTACCAAACAGGACTGAAGTTCGGAGGCGCATGCTGTGTTCGCAGGAAGAAAGTGGGGGATAGAGTGACTGCAGCAGTTGTTACATGGATTCAAGGAGTTATGATTTAGACAGTCCGTTTTTGCCTTTTTTTCTAAGGACTCATGGGAAATGTAGTTTTTGTTTGATGAAGTCATTGTTGTAAAAGCTGCTGGAGAAAATTAAAGGAAGAAAGAAAAGCCTAATCCTCGTCTTCTAGTCCTTAATAGAATTTAAACTTTCCTTTACGATAGCTTGGACATTTTTTATTCCTAACGATAACTCTGAAGAAAATATATTGACTAATTGTTCGGTGATTTCCTAGAAAGGAGTTTCAATTTGATCTCAAAATGCATGCCAAAGCCAACAATATTTATTTATGTATTTAGATATGAGAGTAATCTGCTGACTTGCTCATAATTTGCTTGAAATTGCATTGACTGCTGAAAACGTTGGCACTTATCTGTAGCTACTATTGCTCATTTTGCACATTTTAAAAATTGTAATTAAAGGGGGAAAGCGTTTTACTGTATGCTGTTTTGGGAGGCTTTGCACATTTTTCTCATTTGCACTTCAATCAGTTGCTCTGGGGCATTCTTTTGGGACAGTTGTGTCCCTGGCCATGTGTAGTGCCACCAACTTCCAGTAGCACTTGAACGAACGCCATTTTTTTGGCAGTCTAGTTATCTTTTCACCCAGGCCTCAGTATTTAATGAGACTCGGTGCACAGGCAAGCTCGTCTGCGTCTGGCCAGGGCCAGGGCCAGGACCCCTGCCCCTTTTATCTCATACAGAACACAATACTCCACAGAGGCCATGAACTTAACCTTCTGGCCAGTGAAACATTTTGGCACTCCCTGGATCACTCAAACACATTTTGTAAGTGCCTTATCTGCATTTATTCCTTTAGTTCTGCTGTAACAAAGTGATAGATGACCAATCCATCATTTGTAGCAATAAGGCTTAGACTATTCTTAGACAGGCAAAAGCTCTCTGGCACGTGTTCTTAATCAATTGTAGATACCTCTCAAAACACAATTCAGACTTGTTTATATTTTTAGATGACAATCATCCAGAAGCCCTCTTCTTTATTGAAACAACGCTTAAGGATGATAACTGGCCGGATATAGCAGCTACTGGCTCAGAATTGGCTCTCATCTTTCCTCAACAATAGGAGCTTTCAGGTTAGTAAAGCATCAGCTAAAATGCAGAGTGTCATAGGGTTCTTTTCAACAATGGTAAGTGAACCTCTTTCATCTATTGGTTCCCTATACGTGGTCCCTTTTCTTAGATAAATATCAGAAGGCCTAATCAAAAATGAAACAGACACAGGGATAATTATTAATTATGGGCCGGTGCTTAGTGTGGGACCTCATGTTGTGGAGTACGTTATCTATACACATACCTTGTATAATTAAAACACGTAACAGCTGGGACAACATACAATTCTGCGTGTTTTTCGTCACTTTTTAACGGTCATCTGTCCAAGTGTAGCAAAGGGTATTAGCCAATTGTAATCTGCAAACCAAGAAAGATCATTCAGGCTTAGGATAAAATCATCAATAAGTTTGACCTAGAAAGGTCCCTTATTATGTGCCCCTTATATATATCATGGAGTAGCATGTTTTTTTGCGGTGCAAGGGTGAAGTCAGAGTCCATAAATAATAGACTCTCCAGCTACATTAAAATTAGCGATTAGATATTAAAACAGGGACACACGAGAGTGTAGGCTAACCAAATCAGTCCGACTATCATTGACCAAATGTTATGAGGCGGCGGTATTATTAGCAAAAATTGAGGGGTGAGAGGCTGTTATAGCTGTATGCGCAAAGCAACGCAAGTGTTCTACTTGCTGCTGTCAAAAATTAAAGACACCAAGTCCCTATAGTCCGTATTTGAAATTTTGCGCATTAGCAGAAAAGACATAAGTTTTTAGTTGTGATCATGTATCCAATGACACTCCCCTACCTTACCAAAAAGTTGTCTAAATGTCAGTAACCCCTCCAATTGAGGGGGTGAGAGGCTGTTATAGCTATATGCGCGAAGGAACGCAAGTGTACTATTCGCTACTGTCAAAGATTAAAGACACCAAGGGGTCGATTCCGATCCCGGCCGGAAGCGCACCTAACAGTATTCGTCTGGAAAAAACCTAGCCGATTGCGTGTTTCCCGACCGATTCGAACATTCGTCCGGACGAACAAGTACGATGCGTATAACAACCCAGTTTCCGAGCGAGCCGTACTTACCCAATTCAGCTCCTGTTCCCCGCCCGAGCCGGATCCGTAAACGCCGAATCGAGTCGTACGGAAGCAAATACACAGCACCTTCCGGCCGGACGTTTGAGCATCTGGGCGAGCTGTACATAAGCTCCGTTTCGCGGCACAAGACGATCCACGGCTACGAGACGAACAAGCCTGCTACGAGTACGACTCGAAGACACGAGAAACCCGAACGAGACGATCCAAGCATGAATCCCATTGCGCAGGTCCTACCTATACTCTACATCTATTACCGGGACCGGCACGGACGCGTACGGCGCAGACGGTAAGTCAAACACCAACAATACAAACAAACGACACGTACACAAAATATGTCACACACACATAGGGATGCACAAATGACGTACACTAGCAACAGCAGAACCATAGGGGTGGGATGGCCATCACCAATGCCATACACACCCATAGGGGGATGGATGCCTACCACCAACACCACCCTACCACCACCCCTACTCAGGGGGGGCTGGATGCCTACCACTACCACCACCCCTACTCAGGGGGGCCTGGATGCCTACCACTACCACCACCCCTACTCAGGGGGGGCTGGCTGCCTGCCACTACCACCACCCCACTCAGGGGGGGCTGGATGCCTATCACTACTACCATCCCCACCCTTAGGGGATGGATGCCTACCACTACCACCACCCCTACTCAGGGGGCCTGGATGCCTACCACTACCACCACCCCTACTCAGGGGGCTGGATGCCTGCCACTACCACCACCCCTACTCAGGGGGGCTGGATGCCTGCCACTACCACCACCCCACTCAGGGGGGCTGGATGCCTGTCACTACTACCATCCCCACCCTTAGGGGGATGGATGCCTGCCACTACCACCACCCCACTCAGGGGGGCTGGATGCCTGTCACTACTACCATCCCCACCCTTAGGGGGATGAATGCCTACCACTACCACCACCCCACTCAGGGGGCTGGATGCCTGTCACTACTACCATCCCCACCCTTAGGGGATGGATGCCTACCACTACCACCACCCCTACTCAGGGGGCTGGATGCCTGCCACTACCACCACCCCACTCAGTGGGGGCTGGATGCCTGTCACTACTACCATCCCCACCCTTAGGGGGATGGATGCCTACCACTACCACCACCCCTGCTCAGGGGGCCTGGATGCCTACCACTACCACCACCCCTACTCAGGGGGCTGGATGCCTGCCACTACCACCACCCCTACTCAGGTGGGCCTGGATGCCTACCACTACCACCACCCCTACTCAAAGGGGGCTGGGTGCCCTTCACTACTACCATCCCCACTCATAGGGGGCTGGATGCCCATCACTACTACCATCCCCACTCATAGGGGGCTGGATGCCCATCACTACTACCATCCCCACCCTTAGGGGCTGGATGCCTGCCACTACCACCACCCCACTCAGGGGGGCTGGATGCCTGTCACTACTACCATCCCCACCCTTAGGGGATGGATGCCTGCCACTACCACCACCCCACTCAGGGGGGCTGGATGCCTGTCACTACTACCATCCCCACCCTTAGGGGGATGGATGCCTACCACTACCACCACCCCACTCAGGGGGCTGGATGCCTGTCACTACTACCATCCCCACCCTTAGGGGATGGATGCCTCCCACTATCACCACACCACTCAGGGGGCTGGATGCCTGTCACTACTACCATCCCCACCCTTAGGGGGATGGATGCCTACCACTACCACCACCCCTACTCAGGGGGCCTGGATGCCTACCACTACCACCACCCCTACTCAGGGGGCTGGATGCCTGCCACTACCACCACCCGTACTCAGGGGGCTGGATGCCTGTCACTACTACCATCCCCACCCTTAGGGGCTGGATGCCTGCCACTACCACCACCCCACTCAGGGGGCTGGATGCCTGTCACTACTACCATCCCCACCCTTAGGGGATGGATGGCCACCACTACCACCACCCCTACTCAGGGTGGGCTGGATGCCTACCACTACCACCACCCCTACTCAGGGGTGCCTGGATGCCTGTCACTACTACCATCCCCACCCTCAGGGGGCTGGATGCCTACCACTACCACCACCCCTACTCAGGGGGGCTGGATGCCTGCCTCTACCTCCACCCCTACTCACAGGACAGGGAATGCATGACACAACCAGCATACTCCCACATAAGGAATGTCTGAAAATTACATCCCCCCCAACACCATGACAAGCGTGTGTAGTCTGTGACAAATGCCTACAACACTGAACATGACAATGTGACCCCCTAGCACATGTGTCACACATAAATGTGTGTGGCCTCCACAATGCAAGCCGGCCATGGCCACTGTGGCAATGGGGTTGAACACCCCATCACCACAGTGACCAAAAGGTAGGTGTGGGGTCCATAGCTGATGCACCTTTTGAACAGTGTGGCAATGGGGCCCAAAGCCCCATCAACACAGTGACCAAAAGGGAAGTGTGGTGTCCATAGCTGATGCACCTTTTGAACAGTGTGGCAATGGGGCACAAAGCCCCATCACCACAGTGACCAAAAGGTAGGTGTGGTGTCCATAGCTGATGCACCTTTTGAACAGTGTGGCAATGGGGCCCAAAGCCCCATCACCACAGTGACCAAAAGGGAAGTGTGGGGTCCATAGCTGATGCACCTTTTGAACAGTGTGGCAATGGGGCCCAAAGCCCCATCACCACAGTGACCAAAAGGGAAGTGTGGGGTCCATAGCTGATGCACCTTTTGAACAGTGTGGCAATGGGGCCCAAAGCCCCATCACCACAGTGACCAAAAGGGAAGTGTAGTCAGGGTAAAAGCTGCCAAAGCCAAACTGCATGGATGATTCCTGGTCACACAACAACAAACACATCAGTGGCATAGTAGTGCTTGTATCCCATAGCAACATAGATTGGGTGAGGCAAACAGTGCAGTGCAAATAAAACATACCTTTGGCCATGTGCATACAAACATCACCCATGGGGGCTCACATTGTCAACATTCACAAATAACACAATGACAGAAGTGACCATCATAATGCAGACCCACATATCTGCACCAATGGACACACAAATGTAGATATCCTAGAGAGACTGTAGATGTCAGGTGAACAAATACCATACCATGGCAGCAATGGGACATACAAACCATGATTATTGTGCTGACTGATGACCTAGGAGTCCCAGGGACAGCAGGGGAAAGCCACCAAACAACATACAGCCAATGGCACACTCAATATATGCCAATGCAGTGGTGCAAATGCACAAACACAAACAGGCAGACCCACACTGCATATCAAACAGGTGATGGGGGTGTGTGCCAGTGTCCCCAGGCAACCACACAACACATGAGGAGGCCTGAATTCCAATTACACAGATGTGTATACAGTACCATACAAAAGTAACTCATGGATCGGATTCCCTATGTGGGCAAAAAGGCATTGTTAGATGAGAGGGAGCCCAAATTACACATGTCACACAAGCTAGTAGGAACAGCAACTAACACAGCAAGAGAGAGACCCACCACAGCACTACCCCCAGGGACCCCAAATTGTGGTGACACTACCCTGCATGATAATCCCACTGTGATGACAAAGGTAGATGTCATTCACACTGTGAACCACAGCCATGTGTCCTGAGCAACAAACTACCATCACACCTACACAAGCACAAATCAAACAGCACGGCCTGCCAGCCATGGCCAATATGGAGGTAGGGGTCTAGCCATGCAAGAACTCTCATTTGCACACACTCAACACCACACACCTTGATCTCCACCAATGTGCAGCAGTGAAGCTCACATGGACTGGTGACATTGCACATGCACCCATGACAATCCCAGGGGTGGTGGGGGGAACTAAGGTGCAGAAACCCATCACACATGGCCAGTCAACAAGACTCGTGAATGTCTGACACACTGCACACTACGCGGTACATGGGCATGACGTGAAATCCACCACAATCAATGGGATCCTGGCCATAGTCACACACCAATGAAGAAGACAAGGTGACACACAAAGAACACACGTACACAACTTCCAACATTGCAGCTCTGACCCTGAGGAGTGGCAGCAGTCACACACACAACGTGTCACAATCACTGAAAGCTACCATAGACTGTAAATTACATGACATGTGTAACCAACAAGTGCCAAGGGGAATCCTGAATGTGTCCCATCTGCGTTTGCCCACATCCCCAGCCCTGACAACAAAGACAACCTGGGATGACAACCTGATGAATCTTAGTTAGCCATGCACCCACATCCCGGAGTAACCAGGTCCAAGATGCTAGATGAACACAGAACAACTCAGCAAGCATCAGAAACAGGAACATCCGTAGGGACACAGCCTGTGTAGGAAAAGGGAAGGGTACACGCACAGACATGCTTACACAACACAAAACACGGGCCCAGGCAATGTCACGGGATTACACACTGCCATGAGGGCACTCCACTGCTGTGGAAGGTCCGCTGTGCCAAGCCTTGTCTGTGCACGACTCAAACATGTCGGCAGAACACTCGGTCAGTGAGTCAACAACTACAACACACTGAAGGCTCTGCTCACATCAGCCTGGGTACGGGAGTGTCACGTCAGTCATCTGCATACACCCAAAACACGTGTCAAGCAAGGTGCACTGTATACACTGATGAGTCCTTCAACATTGGTGTGCTAAACTGCATGTCCAGTGGAGATGGGCACACAGTCAGGGAAATAGAAACATTGAACAGTGGTAAGCCCACCAGATGTGCATCACTGTAAGACAAAGATGTTAATTTACAAATGCAAAACGTACATCCCTGTGTCATATGCTGAACATCACACCCTCAGACTGCAGCAGAGGATGCCATAGATCCAGACTAGAACAGGACACACATCCCATGGACCACATGGAGTCCATCACTGCAACACTTAATTTCCCTGATCTGAACACTATAACAACTGCAAATGCATGATGATAACCATGTACATCATGTACATCAAAAGAAAAACCACAAGTAAACAAAAATAGGCTTTATTCAGCAAATGTCAATAAAAAATCAGAAGTCCAAATTAAACTAAGGCCAATGGCCAGTCCAAATACACAGTCCCAACAGGGTGATATGTGACAACTTGTCACCCATTGCTTGCCTGCACTGGTAGGTACAGGGGACATCCCCCTTGGAGGGGCATACAAGGGGCAGGCCAGGCACCGCAGGGACAAGATCAGGAGATGCCAGAGTGAGGCAGTGAAGGGGTGGTGGGTGCAGGAGTGTCACCAGCAACTGCAGTGGAGGTGTCTGACTCAGGGGGGGCCGGCACCACTGCAGTGCCCGAGTCAGACGGGGTGGTTGTGGACTCCACTGCAGTGCATGCCTCCAAGGGAGTGGAAGGGGGGCAGATGAGGTGGGCAGGACAGAGGGGGGACCCGGTCTCCACACCAGTGGCACAAACAGGCTGAGCGTCTGGGTTGGGGTGGAAGAGCAAGTGGCAGGGGGGAGGGCCTAAGCAGTTTGGGGATGCGGTATCGGTGTGTGGGGGAACCTGGGGCAGGGTGTGGCGGTGGAACCTGTGGAGTGGTGGCCTGGGGGATGGAGGAGAGAGACTGGGTGGTGGAGCTGCGTGGTGGTGGTGGTGGGGTCTTGCCCTTCCTGGTCCGGGGGGACTTCCGAATGGGTTCCTCAGTCTGCCTGCGCCTGGGGGAGGGTGTCCGGGGGAGAGGGGCACTCCCCTCTGTGTGGGTGGACTTCCTCTTCCCCCGGTATGCTGGATCTGCAGGATCGGAGGGGATGAGGCCGAGGTCACACAGGAAGAGCTGCTGTGTAGGTGGTGTTGCAGGTGAGGCAAGGGAAGGGGTCTTGGAGGGAGAGGATTTGGAGGACTGCGGAGTGACTGTGGATGCCTGTGTGTGTGTCTGTTCCCCATCCCCTGTGTGTGTGGTATCTGTCCCCAGAGGATGCTTGTGTGCACGTCTTGCCTTTCTTTTGGGTGTGTCTGTGCTGCTCGTGTCTGTGTGCTTGGGTGATTGTGCAGGTGTGCATGTGCTTTGGACAGGTAGGGTGCCAGGAAGTGTGGATGGGGCTGAGGTAGGAGGTGGGAGGGACTGCTGGAGGAGGGACACTGCTGCCGTCAGGGAGGAGTCCATGGACTTATTGCTCCTCTGTAGGGCAGACATACCCGTCGAGATGCCCTCCATGACCGACACCAGCTGTGTCAACAGAGTGGTGTGTGCATGGAGGACACTCAGCATTGCTGTCTGCCCTACATGGAGCTGCCAAAGTAGGTACACAGACTCCTCACTCAGGGCAGCAGGGGACACAGGGGCAGGGGATGCGGTGCCTGGCACGAAGGAGACACACTCCCGAACACGGGAGCCTCCACGGACGTCTGGAATTGGAGCCAATGGGAGGGCGGTGCTGGTGGTGGTGGTGGCGCGGCCAGACAGACTAGCGGGGGTGTGGTGGCTGCTGACACCCTCCTCCACAAGGGAGTCATCCTCCGAGCTGCTGTGGTCCTCAGCTGAGGTGGATGGTGCTGAGGACTCCTCAGTGTGGCTCCCCTCGCCCTCCGTGCCACTGGGTCCCTCTGACCACTCGTCGGATGCTGACCCAGTCTGGCTCCGCTGCTCCTCCTGGTCCGTGGAGCTGTCCCCTCCTGTGGCCGTGGATGTATCTGCAAACAATTAGGGAAACAGACAAACATCAGTCACCTGCACTGACCGCACACACCACAGTAAGTACAGCACTTACAGAGCCAGCCCTGGCATCCTTAGTAGAACATTGCCAAAACTCATCACACAGATTTGGAGAAGCCAATTGTCAGTCTGATGGTCAACCATGGGACTCACACCCCTCCTGCCCTTGCACCCATCTGTCTGGTGCCTGTCTGATGGTAAGACCCCAGTGTGGACACATGCACCACCTACACAATTGTTGGACCTTGCAGGGAACACAGTGAAGTATGTGAACATGCACACATCACATCTCTTGCCACTGAGTCAGTGCAGGTGTCCGGAGAAAGGGATGGCCAGAGTCTAAATAGAAATACATGTGATGCATACCAGCACCAGACACCATGATGCACCCATGTCCGGATAGTCCATGCCACAATGGGGTGCATGTTGCACATGTCACTCCCCTGCAGGATCACTCTTAGGAAGTTTAATGCCATGACACAGGCATGCGTGCAAAGTCATACATCACTGTCTCCAGTCACATGGCCATGGCAGCCTGCCAACAACAGTCTGCACTGTGTCACAATCCTAGGACATGGGGAATGCAAGTTATGTAACTGACAAGTGCACATGTCCATCCCCCACACACCACATCATCTGAACTAGTATTTGTCCACGTCATGCCAATTGGACATATGGGGGACATGAAACACAACTCCCAGAACCTGAGCACCTCACAGTGTGCTGTGAATGAATAACAGCTGCCTGAAAGTCACAGTCGCATACACCTGTGTGCACAGTCAAGTGATCAAACATCTATAAGTCACAGAAGTATCGTCTCACATGGTCACATCTCAGATGGCATGCTGAACCCTAACCGACAAACATACCAGTAGTCCTGACAACGAAGCCACAGCACACTGACACAGAGGCAGACACCTGAGGGAACATGTCACTGATCACAACATGTCAGATGATCCACGGGAGTGGGAGTACAGAGTCTATTGTATTCCCTGGAGTAGGCATGACTGTCCAGCTCCACCTGTAAGAGGGATGAGTCCTGGACAGAAGGCAGGTGTCTAAGCATGTGTGACACACTTGATATACATACTCCTGAGGCCCAAACATTGTTCCCACCCACAGCATGGGGGTGTGCCAAATACCCCAGTGACATGTGGTGAATCAGATCAGCAAGTGGACCACATATCAAAGTTACACCCAGATTACATGTCAGGACTTGGGATTGTGTGATCAATTGACCCACCCATGAATCCCACAACATAGGGGCCGATTCCGATCTCGGCCGGTAGGGCTCCAAATCGGATTCGGCTTAACCGGATCCGATTCGGAGCCCTATTTCCCGACCGATTCGTACGCGCATCCGGGCGAGCGAGTACGATGCGAAATCGCCGACCCACTCGTCCGGGCGTCCCAACCGCTCCGACCGACTCGTACCCGGGTCTAACCGCACCGACCGACTCGCTCGGACCCGACTCGCACCGCGCAATGGAGACGTTCCCCGGCCGGGTAAGTACGATGCGTGCCGCGAGCAGTCCGACCGAGCCGCGCACTCCGGCTCATAAGAGCAGTCGGAGCCGTACTTTGGGGGTCTGTGTCGGACCCCCTGTATGCGTAGCCGCGCGAGTCGCACACAGGGGGACCCATGGGTCCCCCTACCTGTGCGTGTACGGCGCGAGTCGCTCGCCGCGTACACGCTATAGGGGGCGCCCTTGTCCGCCTCGCACCCATTGAGTCAATGGGAGCCCGCGTACGCGTTGTACGACAGGCTCCCATTGACTTCAATGGGAGTCCGACCGACTCGAGTCCGATGGCATACGAACGCATCGTACTCGTTCGGTCGGACTGCTAGGGTCCGATTCGGTCGGAAATCTCTCCGGGTCCGGCTCAATCGGAGAGATTTCCGGCCCGAATCGGAATCGGCCCCATAGTCACTGGAACAAATGCTGTCCCCCACCTTGAGCAAAGCAAAATGCAATGACACAGTCCCCAAGTGACACAATTTCCTGACTGTAAGGGCCACACATATGCGTATCAGATGAGGAGTGGGCATGTCACAATAGAGGGACATGGGTCCTGGACCACAAGACTGATGTACTGTGGAAGTTTAACCAGGCCAGAGGAGGGCACATAGCATGTCAGACAAAGTGCACAGTGCTGTCATGGACTCACCCCCTCCTTGCTGCTGTCTGGCCTTCAGCTGCCCATCCAGGTCAGGGAAGACCACCGCCAGGATCCTGAGCATGTGGGGGTCAGGGTCTGGTGTCCGCCCCTCCTGCGAGGAGGCGACAGCTTCAGCTGGACCCTTGCGATCCTCCGGGTCCAGCCTCGAAGGTCCTGCCACCTCTTCTGGCAGTTGCGGATCCGGCGCTTGTAGTCCCCCACGGATCTTACTGCCCGGGCGATGGTCAGCCAGATTTCCTGCTTCTGGTGGGCATCAACCTGTGAGGATGACAAAGTGAAAATGCCATTACTACACATGCAACATATCCGTGCATCACACAGTTGGATATACATGTCTCAATCACTGGGGCACATGATGTACACAGGCAGTGCAACGATGGCTATGAACAGTTTGCCAGCAGTTACTACATGGTATCATTGCATGGGAAGTAAACCTTGTTGGAATGCATTGTTACTGCACTGTACCTGTTCAGTGCATGTAACTACACACTTTGGGGGTCAGAACTACTCAGTGAGCATGCTAGCCAGTGGTGTGCACACTGTAAGTCCTGCTAGTCAGACAACATGCAAAATTAGTAAGGCAGTGGATTGCACACTCACCTGCTCCCCTGGTGTCCCATACAGCTTGCTGTACTGTGGAAGGAGGCTGTCCAGCAGGGCCTGGTTCTCCTCAAGGCTGAAGGCTGGGGCTCTCTCCACAGTATGTGCTATTGCAGTAGCCAGAGGATGCAGAGACAGCAGCAGTGTTGGTGGCAGATGTCGTCCTGGAGCATGTAGTGCAGGCAAGTGAGCTCTCAGGGGAACAGCCAGCATTATATGTGTGCTGCAGAGGCAGATACTGTCCCATGTGTCCAAAGTGATAGGTCCAAGTCGTTTGCATCTTCTGAATCTGACCAATCCATGGAATAGCAGCACTAATACACGCCCACAGCATCCTTCAAAAATCCAATTCATGACACCCATGATTTTGCAACATTGTTGTGGCTGGCCAACTGAATTCACTGCATCAGACTCGTTGAAGCTTTGAATACGCGTCCGTTGCCATGCCAGGCCCCAGCCAACGCGTGCGCACCGTTCGATCCATTGCTGTACAACGCGTACCCGCTCACAACAGATGCAATGGGCCGGCCGGGCACACCGATCGGTCCATTGCTGTACAACGCGTACTCCGCTCACAACAGATTCAAATGGGCCGGCCGGGCACACCGATCGGTCCATTGCTGTACAACGCGTACCCGCTCCCAACAGATGCAATGGGCCGGCCGGGCACACCGATCGGTCCATTGCTGTACAACGTGTACCCGCTCACAACAGATGCAATGGGCCGGCCGGGCACACCGATCGGTCCATTGCTGTACAACGCGGACCCGCTCACAACAGATGCAATGGGCCGGCCGGGCACACCGATCGGTCCATTGCTGTACAACGCGTACCTGTACAGGTCAGTCGCATATGTCACCATGCTTGTCACTGGTGAACGTATGCCAGCCACATATACCTGCCAGAGACCCAGGGGCACACCTACAACACCACACCCAGTCCACACTGTTTCCTAAGGCATGTAAGGCTGCATTACCTTTTCTGTGTATGGGGGTTAACATGTGGTTTCTGTGGTGGCACTTGTGGGCAGCCACACCCAGGCTGTGCATGTGTTCATGGGGACAGGGTCCTTTGTGTGTTGTGCACATGACCACTGTGATGTGCAACAGTTCATTTCGGAGCATGTGGTATGGTCACATTTCCTCGTTGTGTATGTGTGTGACATGTCACATACCCCCAGGGTCCCATGGGGGAAGGCATGTACGTCACAGGGTGACCCATTGCCACAATAGTGATGTCCCTCCACAGTCTGTGTGCATGTTGTGTTTCCGATGTCTCTGATTCCATGTGCACGATGGGAGACAGTCTCCACATCAACGTTGTTTGTGCATGGACTTTGATGTTGTGCGTCACTGGCGTCCATGTCTGTCCTGTGGAGGCGACAGAGGCCACTACCTGTGGGAGTCATGTTTGTTTTTCTGACGTGTACATGATACGCCATGTCATGCCAGTGTCCATGTGGCAAGACAGGGTCACTGGGAATCTACCTGTCAATTAGCTGTGATGCCTGTGGCGCATCTGTCCAGACATGTCACTGTGGTGTGTGTGTGGAACGTGACAGCAGTAAATGGGTACTGTGACACAGCCTAATGGTTTCCCATAGCACAACCTGGAACCTGTTGTCCACACATGTTGTACTGAGTAGTCAGATGATGGCCATGTAGGTGCGAGTTATGTGCGAACAGAACGGCACACACATCAAGTACTTGTGTCTCGTAATGATGTATCATGTGAAATTGAGTATGGTGAATGGCACATAAGTGGGGTGACTGACAATCTTTCTTTCCTCAACCTATGCACTGCAGGGCTCCAGCTGTCCATAGACCATTCCCTGACCTGGCAACGATGGTGGAATGTGACAGCATCCGACGGTACCGCTTCACCAGGCAGCTGATTGAGGATTAGGCAGTGCGCTTGGCACCACATTTGCAACCTGGCCGGCCGTACCCTATGGCGCTGACCCCCAAGGTGAAGGTAATGGCAGTCCTACACTTCTTTGCCACCGGTACCTTTCAACACACTGTGGCGACTGCCGGTGGGATGTCACAGACTATGTTCAGCCGTGTGCTACGCGATGTTTTGGAGGCAATGTTGAGATGCCTGAACCAGTACATCTATTTCCCTACACGTCAACAACTCACTGACGTCAAGAGTGACTTCTATGCCCTGGGGAGGATGCCACATGTCATTGGCTCCATTGATGGGACACATGTGGCTTTGGTACCACCACAGGCACATGAGCAGGCATACCGGAACCGGAAACATTACCATTCGATCAATGCTCTGGTGGTATGTCTTGCAGATATGAGCATCACACATGTGTGTGCCCGTTTCCCTGGTTCAGCACACGATGCCTACGTGATGAGGAGTAGTCGCATCCCGAGGATGATGGCACAAATGCAGAACCAGCGTGCCTGGCTTGTCGGTCTGTACTGACTTTGTACCATTGTGTGTGTTCTGCTCTGTAGTATACCGCCCACTTTTCCAAATCAGCTAATGTGCACTTGTCTGTCCGTAGGTGACTCCGGATACCCCAACATGCTGTGGTTGCTGACACCCCTCAGGAACCCTGTGACACCAGCCCAGATGCGCTACAATGAGGCACATGGTCGGACCAGGAGAGTGATTGAGCGGACCTTTGGTCTCCTGAAGAGCCGCTTCCGCTGCCTGGACAAGACAGGAGGGGCCCTCCCATATGCCCCAGCAAAGGTGTGCAAGATTGTCATCGTCTGCTGCATGCTACACAACCTGGCAGTGCGGAAGGAGTTGCCTCTCATCCTGGATGACGATGACCAACGTCCGCCACCTGTGGAGGATCCTTGCCTGGACCACGATGCCAGTGATGATGATGATGATGATGGTGATGTCCGCACACAGCTCATCACCAACTTCTTCAGCTAAATGTGAGTATCCAGGGAGATGTAATGTGAATGATGTGAGGTTGCATGATATGTGTGGGTGGTGCTCTGGTGCTGTTTGAGTGTGGCCATGTGCTACTTGACTGGATGCGTGCAGCAATGTGTCCTTACAGGTAGTATGTACTCCCCAACAGTTTTGACATGCTAACTTGGTTTTGTGTACTTGTCTTGTGACATGTATTGGGCATGAGTATTGCAGTTCTGTCCTGTTCTTCAGTGGTTTTAACTGTGTGTCATGTCTGTCCTTCACAGGGTGCTTACTGAGTACTTTGGTCAACTTGGATCCCCCGACACCATGATTCAGCTTTCAGGGTGGCAGCAGTAGTTTCCTACAGCTGATGTGCCACACACCCCTGGACTTCATATCTTCTGTACTTGTTGACTGTGTGGCCACTGCCACGTGGGATTACCTTGCATTTGTAGTGGAAACAACATGTTGCAAATGTGTAATAAACCTGTGCTTCACTTTGGGATGTGCGTTGTCTGTGGTCACACATCTGACTGACATTTGCTTACTGCACCTGTGGGCTAGTTGACACAGACTCTGAATAGGTGTGGTGTCTGTGCATTCCACAGTATTTCCTGGCAACATCACTGTAGGCGATAAGTCCGATGGCCCTGGTGTCTCTGTGTTGTGTAGCCCTAGTGGTGTGTCTCCCTCATATGTGTCACGTCACCATGACTCACATGACGGTGTTGTACTTGCTGTAGCAGTTAGCATACACAGTGTAATTTAGCAGATCATCATCACCATAACAGTATCCACATTTGAATAACAACAGAGGCAAGTATGGTGTACTAGTGATTTTATTTACAGAAATGTGTGTGTGTATAGTGCACAGGATGGTGGGTGCTGTACATTGGGATTGTGATCCAAAGTTCCCAGATGAGTTGGAAGTCTTGGTAGCAGACATGTCCTGAGTGAAGTCCACAGTCATATGATACATTAGTCCAACTTGAACTCCCCATGTCATGTGGGAGAGCTGTGTTGCATTCGACAGGGTGAAAAGTTTGCACACAAAGGAGAATTTCCGGAACAGGTGTTGGCTTCCTGGGGGATGGACGTGGCCATCAACCTCTCAGTTTTCCTTCCTCGGACGACCCCTCTTCTTTGGGGGGGGGAGCCTCACGTGCAGGCTGCTGCGGTGCAGGGGAGTCTCCGCCAGAGTCCTCTGTGGGTTCAGGTTGACTCTCAGGATGTCATTCAGTGGTGTTCTGCTGTTTTTTGGTGCACAGTTCCCAGCAGGGCCTTGTGCTCCCCACAGCAGTACCCAGTGTCAGCCATCTTGTCAGTCCTTTTCCACTCCCTGTGATGTGAGCATGGTTCAGAGTGGTGTTGATGGGCCAATTGTGAGGGTGAGCAATATCTGTGACTACAACTCCCATCATGCTATTGCCTACACCACCCTTCCCAGCATGCCCGTACTTCCTTCCTTTTGACTCTGCTTCCCTGTGGGGTAGTGTGCCTGTGCTGACAGGAAGGCTGACAGTGTTGTCCTTGCGTTTGTTTGGCTACAAGTCCCAAGAGTGTCCCTGTGCTTCACACAGCATTACCCAGGGTGGTGGTTCTTTGTGGGATCTTCATTTGGTGTGTGAGGCATTGCATTCTCCCAGGTGGGTTATGTGGAGTTTGTGTTGAGGGGGTGTGTGAGGAGAGCTGATTGTAACTATGGTCAGTGCTGTCAGTCCTCCTTCCCACCCAGCCAGATATCCCACCATGCAACGTGCTTGCATTGCAGGGAGTGCAAGTTGACTTTCAGGATGTCAGGCAGTGGTGTTCTGCTGTTTGTTGCACAGTTCCCAGCAGGGCCTTGTGCTCCTCACAGCAGTACCCAGTGTCAGCCATCTTGTCAGTCCTTATCCACTCCCTGTGATGTGAGCATGGTTCAGAGTGGTGTTGATGGGCCAATTGTGAGGGTGAGCATTATCTGTGACTACAACTCCCATCATGCTATTGCCTACACCCCCCTTCCCAGCATGCCCATACTCCCTTCCTTCTGAGTGGACTTCACTGTGTGTGAGTGTGACAGCAATGGCAAGATCGCTGACAGTGTGGTCCTGTTGTTTGTTGGTGCACAGTTCCCAGCAGGGCCTTGTGCTCCCCACAGCAGTACCCAGTGTCAGCCATATTGTCAGTCCTTTTCCACTCCCTGTGTTGTGAGCATTTCAGAGTGGTGTTGATGGTCCAAATGTGAGGCTGCCCATTATCTGTTACTACGAGTCCCATCATGCTCTTGGCTACACTGACTTCACCAGCATACACAGGATTCCTTCCTTTCTGTGAGCTTCCCTGTGAGGTGGTGTTCTAGTGGTGGCTAAATATCTGACAGTGTTTGTTGGTTAGATTTGTGCCACTGCCTAGCTCTATTTGGTATTGGATTTGTACATGTCATGACACAGTTACATATCACTATGACATGGCATGTATTGTGTTTATCTGACTAACATACACTTCTTGGGATGATTATCTTTTGGTTGCTGTTGATTTGCTAGGGGTGCATGGTTTGACTATCCCCTTGACAGTGATGTGTGTGTATTGGCACACCATATTGTGTATATTAGTTGTGTACTCACCAGGCTCTGGGATGTTTGTTAGTCCATATACGCTCACTGGTGGTAGGATGGCCCGCACCTTCTCCTCCCAGGGCCTGAGGTATACTGGTTTGGCAGGAGGGCCACTGCCGGTGTGCTGGCTCAGGAGGTAATCCTTCTTCAGTAGGTCCCTGACCCTCCTGCGCACATCATACCACCTGTTCTGGATGTCTTCCTTTGTGCGCAAACATAGTGATTGTGCGTTCACCCTGTCGACGATCTTCGCCCACATCTTGGTTTTCTGTGCCATGGGGGTCTGTTGGACCAATGTGCAAAACAACTGTGGCTCTACCCTCAGGATCTCGTCTACCATGACTTCCAATTCACTATCTAGGAACTTTGGATTCTTCTTTAGGGGCATGGTGATGGGTGGTGGTGGTGATTGATGTGTGTGTGTGTGCAAGTGAGGGTGTGTGAGTGTAGGTTTTGCTGTGTGTGTGTGAGGGTGCTATTTGTTGAGGTGCTAATGGTGTGTGGCTTTTGTGTTGGATGAGCTGTGTGTGTGTCTGCTGTCTGATGGTGTTCTGTGCTGGCAGGTCAGTGGAATTTGCAAAGGATCATGGTAGGGATTTGTGGCCTTTATGTAGGTGGAGTTGGGGGTGTGTCCTTGTTCCATTTTTTTCACCCCCTGTATTTATTGGCTTTGTCATTGCTTGTTTGGCCCTCTTTTTTTGTATTTTTTCATTTGTGATTATTGTGCATGTAGGAGTCGTTCTTCTGACCGAGTAGGACGTTGCAGTTATCTCGTGCGCGCCTCTCCGAGTCGTTCCCGCAGTGTTTCAGCTAAGTTTCATATGCGGCGTACGCGTCGGTCACGGAGTATTGTGTTTGTTCAGCTGGGTTTTGTATGCGTGTCGGTCGTACGGCTTGGGCTCCGTGCGAATCGGTCTGATTTTGCACCCATTGCATCGTACTGCGCGGGTCGGTTTTCGCGGGTACGTTTCGTTCGGGTTGATTCCTGGTGCGTGTTGGTCGGTTCGATTCGTGTGGTTTCCCGGCCGGATAGCTTGTTTCCGTCCGGGTCGGTCGTTCGCCTTGAGTTCCGTATGAGTCGGTCGTGATTCACATGCATTTCATCGTACTTCCCAGGTTGGGCAACGCCGATACGTGTCGGTCGTACTATAATCCCGTACTGAGTCGGTCGGTATTTTTTCTGGCCCGAATCGGATTCGGCCCCCAAGTCCCTATAGCCCCTATTCCAAATTTTGCGCATTAGCAGAAAGGACATACGTTTTTCATTGTGGTCATGCTTCCAATGACACCCCCCACACCTTACCAAACAAGTTGTCTTAGTGTCAGTAACCCCTCCAATGGGCAAGGTCCATTGCAGCAAACAAGAGACATGAGTTTACGGTTGTGGTCACGTTTCCAATGACACACCCCTCACCTTGCCAGGAAAGTAGTCTGAGTGTCAGTAACCCCTCCAATTGACAAGGTCCATTGTGGTCCAAATTATATTAACACTACCTCCCCAGACTTACTTCTAAAAAGGAGTGTCGGCCGCTCACGCTGTATCGACAAGTCATCATAATATGATGCCTGGTCGCAGTGTTTAAATAGCCCACTTCCCACAGCACCTGTTTTCAATGATCCGTACGTACGCTGAATCGGACGTATGCATGGTCGCCATCTTTGAAAGGTTGCCGATCACCATTTTTAACGCAAATCAAAGGATATGTTGGGTGACTTAAAATGTTAAACGCCGACATATTTCGAAAATTAAATCCATACTATTTTTAGAATGATGTATTTAACTATTTTATGTTCAGTGCCGCCTACATTTGATTGAATCTTCAGCGCGTTCAGTATGGCGTGTCTCAGGCCGCCATCTTTTAGTGGTAGTGAAATTGAACGTGCGTTTCATTACCGTCGTGCATGCGCAATGTTTGTGCTCTGTAAGAAACAGTCCTTGTAATCTGGTGTAGCCTATGAGTGGTGTTGCCATTACATGGTTGTTAATAAAATTCTTTACAGTGAGACCTCCAAATACCGAACCCGCAAGAACATGTCTACACTCTGGAGATACCAATACCTGCAAAACCTCACGCAAGTGGGGAAAACCAACAATACTGGTGCACCATGTGGAGAGGTGCCAATATGTCTGGAGTCTGGACATGTTCTGGCTGCTTCCGGTTTCTATTGCCAAAGAGGAAGAGGGTGTAGGTCAAGGAGCCTTCATGTAAGAGGACAAATACAGACTTCAATTCAGGTGAGTGGGGAGTCCCCTATCAGTTCCTTACCAAAGGCAGGAGAATGTCTGAGGTTCATTATACATGTGTGAGAGAAGATAGATCAAGATCCCATGGTTGTTGAAGCTGTAAATGGTTACAAGATAGAGTGTGGGCAGGATCCAGTCTGTTGTCATTTATGGAATTAGATTAATTTTTCAGTTTAGGAAGGATTATTGGTGGTGAAGGATATTCAGGAGACGTTAGAGAAAAGAGCAATAGAAGAGATTGGAAGAGATCAGGCAAGTTTCCGAAGCAATTTGTGTTTATTAAAAAAGAAAAAAGAAATTCAAAATCCTGGGGTGAGACCAGTAATAAGCTTCAGATTTAGATATAGTGGGTTGTTCAACTACAATTCAAGATGGAGGGAATCCGTCTTCTGAGGGATGTAATCAGACATCTGGGTTCAATGATGTGTTTGGATCTCAAAGAAGTCTACTTAACTATCTCGATTCACAGGGATCATCAAAGGTTTTTACTGTTCCAGTGGGGGAACATATGGTGGTGCTTTACTTGTTTGCAGTTTGGGCATTCAGTTGCTCACTGGTGTTTTACCAAGTTGTTAAGGCCTGTGGTATCCTTTTTACAATAGCGAGGAATATGTCCAATTGAGTAGTGAGACAATATCTTAATTATGACACAGGACAGGAACGTTTTACTTAAACAGTTGGATTTGATGATTTCTTTGTTGGTCGGTCTTGGATGCATAGTGAGCAGGGAGAAAGCTGTTTTGGTGCTCGTAAGACTGTGGATTGACTGATGTTTGTTGTGGATTCAGATTTGGATTTGATTATTTCTTTGTTGGTAGGTCTTGGGCACATAGTGAACAGGGAGAAAGCTGCTTTGGTGCTGATAAGACTGCGGAGTTCCCGGAGTTTGTTGTGAATTCAGAGTTGTCAGCTTAGTCTTCCAGTGCACACAACAAGGAAGGTCTGAAGGGAGTTGAGGGCATTTCTGAGCAGAGATTCTTTTCTGTTGAAAGACTTGACTCAAGTCATTAGTCTTTTGATGTTGATATTTTAGGGAATTTTTCTGGGTTCTTACTGAAGTTAAAAGAAAACTATCTTTTGAAAGGTTATACATTCATCAGGTGAGATTGAATAGTGAGGTGACAGAGAAGATCATTTGGTGGTTATGGAAAAGCGAGGCCTGGAATCTCAAAAACAATTTTCTGAGACATTTTAAATGATGATTAGAGATGATTACAGTATCAGATGCCAGTCAGACAGGTTGAGGGATGAAAAATTGTTTTCACTCTACAGGTGGAAATGGACAATGAGGAGCAAAGTTTGCATATTCTTAAGAGTTAATGGCAGGTTCTTTTACAGTGAAATGTTTTGTGGGAGGAACGAAGAAGCCAATTCTTCTGAGGATTGACAGTGTGTCAACAGTCGGGTATGTCAGCTATAGGGGGGAATGAGGTCGAAGAAACTGACATAGTTAGCAAGCAAGTTTTGTCATTTGTGCCTGGACCATCAGATATCTGTGAGAGCAGAGCATCTTGGACTGAATATAGAGTCAGATTAGAACTCAACGCATTTGACAGATTTAAGCAAATGGAAGCTAAACAGCAAGATATTTTTGAGGGTGCAAAGCAGATGGGGGTCCTCTGGCACTGGATCTTTTTCCTTCAAGCATCTTGAGACAGCTTCAGAGGTGTTACATTTGGAGATCAGACCCAGAAGCAGAGATGGTCGATCCCTTTCTGCATGCAGGTTTGGCCAGAGTCAAGAACTGACACTTTTTCACCTTTCTACTTGAGTCCAAAGTTGTGTTACAGATGAAGAGAAACCAGGTGCATCTGGTTTTAAATACTCCCTGTTATCCGGCTTCGACACAGTTCCTTACAGTAATGGGGTTCTATTCTTCCTCCTCTGCTGGTTTTGGAATTTCTAACTCTCCTTAGGAATGCTGAAGGAGAGTTGCATGAGATGGTTCTAAAAGAAAATTACAATTAAAGGCATGGGTGGTGTCTGGAGACTTGCGAAAGAAGCTGCAAAGTTGGTCAAAGACTCATGGGCACCAGGAACTGGGAAGAAATATTTTTCAGCTTGGAAGGCTTGGTATGGTTGGTGAAGTGAACAGGATTTCGATTCCATGGGAACACCTGTAGTTCAGGTGATGAATTTCTTTGTGAATCTTTTTAATGAAGGTTTGAGTTACAAAACAGTGAATACATATAGATCAGCTAATTCTGCAGGACATTTATTGGTAGATAGAATTAGGGGAAGGGGGGCGGATTTGGTGTGTAAATTGAAGAAGAGTGTTTTTTTAAGGAGACTCCCTATGCCTGTTTTGTGGGAAGTGAATATGGTTCTTCGTTTGTTGAACGATTAGCTACAGAACAGAGATATCTCTTTGAAATTGTTTTTGAAACGTACAGTGCTACTTTATTTAGGGTCTTTTAGGCATGCATCAGGGTGAGCAGTCAAAATATCGAAATTTTAACGTCGACATACCAAAATATCGATTGTAAAATATCGATGGTAAAAAATATCGATGTTTTGCATATCGACATCAAAAATTTCGATATTGGTATGTGTAGTAAAAAATCGAAGTACAATATATCGAATGTCATAATATCGTTGTTAAAATATCGATAAAGTGTAGTATTGTGTGTTTTTTTGTATATTTTGTAATATTTTGTATATAAGTGTTTTAACATGTTATTTGGAATGTATTAAAATTATTTTTTTTATATTTTAAATAATTTAATTTTCAAAGAAACTTTTATATATATTTCAAATGAAATATTATTAAATTTTTACATTTTTTTATTATATTTGTAAAAAAAGAAAAATAGAAGTTAAATTTAAATTTGAAAATTTATTTTAGGAGCGGGATGTTGGGTTTATAAGGGATAAGGTTTGGGAGTGTTTAAAAAATATTTATATAAAAAAAATATTATTAAGGGGCCCATTAGGATGGCGGGTGGAAGCACCACCGCCGTGCTGACGGATGCAAAAAGCACCAGTTACCGTCGGCCCGCCACAGCACACACGCCCGCCCAATTAGGATGCGAAAAGTCAGCCAAACACCGCCCGTAAGCCAGCTACGCCCTCCGCCATCAAAGTGCGCCCGTCCACGGAGCGGCGCGGCCTAATGGAGACACAACGCCCGACGAAATCACGTACCGCCCGGCGTACAAATTACGATGCCAGAACCAAACAGTTCCCCGGCTAAGAGACACCGCACTTGAAAGCAAGGCGGAAAACCGAACGCACAGTACGGATAGCAAAGAGGCGGACCCCCCGAGCATGAATCCAGCACTGCAGGCCCTCCCCATGCTCTACCTGATGCAGCACCCAGGAGTCAATGCACCGCGGTGACGCAGGTAGGCAGACACACAACAGGGGCACGCAAACAGCGCACACAGTGCAAGGGCGGGAAAACTGTATATGGCCCCCCGACATCCCTGCGTGGACACGACACATCCACCACTGCACCCACACATGCGCACAACGCAGAGGGCCAACGGCAGCGCAATGCATGCGCCGCACACAAACAACACAGGGTCACAACCAAACACCACACACACCAGCACCACCCAGAATGCACATGTCACGTGACAGCCCTGCCACAGTCATGTCCCCAACCGGCAATTCACTGTTGCCAACCTGACGTCACACAAGTGACCCGAACATGTCAGTGACATCACGCCACATTAGGACACACCCCTGTGTGCAAAACACGGCGAAGCACACAGCGGAGGCAACATCACCCAGCAGAATATGGACCCCGTCGGGAAAAGGTATGCCAGTACCACACAGAAACACCGATGCCACCCTGCACCCAATAACAAGACATGCAATACGTAACATCAAAGATACCGGGGACAGACAACAGGTGGGACCAATTATAACACAAGGCCCAACGTATAGCGGAAACGCAGCCTGCTGCCCACACACGGGAGAGGAGACAGCACTGAATGACCTTCCATTCCCACTCTGAAACCACATCCCGACTAAACAAGCCAGAGACAACAGTCATTGCACCAAAAAAGCCCAACACAGGCATGCAGAGGGAAGCGGCCACAGGGCAGATAGCGCATAACACCAAAGAACATTCACAACGGAAAAAAGAAATGATAACACTCCCCATGTGGTTCACATGCAAGTTATCTGGAAGGAGTCAGACACCACTGACCTTGACCATTCAGAGAAGCATGTGGGATGAGGGCCCGTGTCCTCCGCACAAGCCAACATAACACAAGTCCTGCCTCCCTACGACCATTACAGAATTCCCAGCAACGTTGGAGGTTGCACACTGCAGACTGCACAGACAGCCGGAGCACGCCACCACAGCGCCCTGCAGCAAAATGGCACTTGCACCACACCTACCCAACTACGCCGGACAGATTAAGCTGTACAAACATAACCTGATACAGATATTGGGATGTGACAATCTGGCCTTGCTGAACGTAAGTTACCGACTAACTTACCGCATCGCATTGTTCAGC
Source organism: Calotriton arnoldi (assembly GCA_963921515.1). Lineage (NCBI taxonomy): Eukaryota > Metazoa > Chordata > Amphibia > Caudata > Salamandridae > Calotriton > Calotriton arnoldi. The sequence continues at coordinate 260,369 of CAWUFW010012459.1, forward strand.
TGCGTCATCCCCGTCTTCTACTGTCGGAGGTGTCCCTTCTACTATCCTGTGGATTTATGACTCTCCAACCCGGCATGTCCAAGGGCGGACCTGCTACAACTATTCAACCCCCTGGACGTCCACGACAGGGTCTGTTCAGCCTATGGGGACATGGCGTATGTGGTGACTATCGGACCCACACTGCAATGGGACCACTGTGCCTCCACACGACGGATAATGGATTACAGTTACATCGAATGTCATCCAACATGTCCCATCATGCTCCTACAAGGGACAACTCACGACCAACACCTTGACAGCCACCATCCGCTACATTGGATGGCATCCATGTCCACCACCAATGCCATGGAAGCCCTGCTGGAAGGTATTGCATACCTGACAACCTGTCAATTCATCGGGCCCCGCCGCCATACCCCCAATTGAGCAATGATGTCCCACACCGTACCCATGCTTGGCTTCCGCACGGACTAGGCAGTTACCAGTACAACAACTATACCATACAACCTGCAACTGACACCACATCATCAACTACACTGCCATGACATCTGATATTTTCGGGACATGCACCCTGTTCCTCATCACATCCAGTAACTCTGCATGAACAGGGGGAGGCAGAGGCATGGGATTTGTGTATGGCAACCACATGGACAGAACTGCACGTACAACCATGCCATGATATGGATCCTGCGCCCATGAACATATGCTCCGGTCAGTGGACAGTAATCGTCCTGCTGTAGTATGTGAGAGCTGTCACCTCACCTCCCACTGAACGTCCGTGCCAGGAGCTTTGCATGGACACCAAGTGCATCCACCAACAACATGAGCCCAGTGACTGTGACATGGCCAGTACCCACCACATTGCAACAACAAGTGGGACGCCGTTGCATGCACGTAAGCCCATGCCCTGATGTCACCTCCACGCATGTGTGTATGAGTAACTATAGCAGCAAACCTGTAACATGGAACTGAGATGCACTGTGCCCATGATGACAAGCGGACTGGTAGGCTAAATGTATACTGTCTGTGGCAAAGTCAGCAGCACCACAGTAATTAGCAAATGTACATTAGCACACCAACGGCTAAGCAGTTGTAACTCTGAAGCCCACATCCCACAGTCAACAACTAATCACATGTACCCCTACACCCTATGCTATGTGTACACATGCTGAGTATATCCTCCACATGCATTTCGCTGCCAGTAGTGTTCACTATACTGCATCACAGAGGACATAAGTCCCAATACATGGCTTAAAGCAAAAATGTGTCTCTGCTGATTCATTTCACAAGTACGAATGAGAGAGGATGAGAGTGTGTGAAGTACACGGCAGTCGTGAGATGACCATGTAGTCCACTGTCATTGGATGTCAACGCAAATGAGTAGCACAACTGTGGAAGACACACATGTGTCATGTGAAGCGGGACTTACGCATGGCTCAGGTGGGTGGGTGTGACGGGTAGGTGCGCACATGCAATGTTGAAACACGCTGTGTTGGGAGGACTCAGGAACAGTACATTGGCGCTCTCCTGGGAATCTGTAAAGACCACCTGTCTGGTGATGAATGTGAACTTGTGTGTGCACAACAGGCGGGCACACGATCAATGCTGCATCAAGTGTAGACGTCAGCCCACCCTCCGTGGACATGCTGGATACTGCTGTGCATCCGCCAGGCCCTTGCCAAGGCACTCACATCCCCTGTCGACCTGGTGTATCCCCAACATTGTCCACTTGCACAGGCAATCCAGGACACGGGATGGCAGTAGAGCATGGTGGGTGAGAGGTCATGGCGCGCTCCTCCTGGTCACATCACGCAGGCAACACATCCTCAATGTGTAGTATGGCACAAGTCAAATGGAAGTAGTGGGGGGACGCACACATCACAAGCAGGAGTGACGTCACGGAAGGTGGCTCGCACCATCCCACCCATTGACAATACACCCACACACGTTACATGCCATTGCAACAGAGAAGCCAGCGCGTGCACAAGCAGCTCCAAGCTCGCCCCAGAGAGGCCAAAGAGTGAATGTGTGGGGCCATGAGCTCCAGTTGGACGCGGCCTGGCCTGCTAGGGCAGCTACAGCCTCTGTGTGTTGCAGGTGGTGTATCCGGACTGCGGAGCCTGTCATGCATTGTCAATGTTGCCCGGGTCTCGAGTCGGGGCACCACGCATGTGGACGGCGTCCCGCCACTTATTATACCGTGAGACAGACCACTTGTTCAACTGGACCCACACATACACTCCTTGGCCTCTCTGGGGCGAGCTTGGAGCTGCTTGTGCATGCGCTAGCTGCTCAGGTGCAAACGCATATTGGGGCGAGCGAGGGGAGGCCATGAGGACAGTGCAAAAGATGACTGTTTGATTTTCAGCCAGTTTAAGGAATGACCCTGATGTGGTCGGAAAAAGACGTGTCTCGTGTGTATTGCAACTAGTAGATCAGCTGATGAACTTCCCATGTCTTGCATGTAGCCCCGCACCCAGCCCCGCCCACTCGACACATTAAAATGAGTACCAGCACCACATTCTACCCATTCGAAGCACTGACTGGGGGTGACAACCATTGGACAGTCTTGTGTAGTCCACCCACGCGTACATGTGGGCCCTCCATGATCCATGTCACCTGCGGCAAAGTGATGTCATGGGCAATGACGGAAGTGAGCAGAGCTGTCTGCCCCACGCACAGATGGTGCATCAGCTCAACAGACCCAGCACTGAGTGCAGCAGGGGTCACATGTGCAGGGGCAGTTGTGCCTGGTGTGAAGGCACATGCATATAGACAGCACATCGAGCAATGTGTAGCCTGCCCACATCTACTGTCCATTGTCAGGCGGACCTAGAAAAGATCACAAGGCAACACATCTGTGTGGGTGTACCCACTGTGACCAACACTGCGCAACCATCAGCGTACTCGCCCTGTGCATGGCCCACCCCGCAACGAAGGTCACATTCAGTGCCACTATCTCTCACACACATCCCTATCACGAGTCATGGTGTGTCCAATCGACAGTGCAGAGTAAGCGCTCATCCGGGGGTCCTGAACAGGAGATACATGTAACCCACTAGGCAGTCTGTGTCGGCACCTACTGGCATTGTGCAGTCAATGTGCAGGCCAGGCCTGCTGGGACTGAGAAGGGCAGCATGGCCCCAGCCTGACTTCCACACGACCAACAAGTGCACTGAGACCTGCATTGCCAATTGTCTGTGTCACTGGATGTCTGACATGAAGTTGCCATGTACCACCACTCGGGAGGGACAGACAGGTCAAAGCACCCGAGAGCTCACATACCCATGCCACCTGCAGTCAGCATGGTGAGCAGTGCATGTTTGTACACCACAGGCTCTGACTCATAGTGCTGCGGAGCAACGACATGTGTGTCCCCCACATGCACACCCACACACACTGCAGTTGTCTCTCACACACAACTTTCGCAAGGAATAGCCATGTGCAGTGTGCGTGGAGCTCGGAATCCAGGTTCTCCAGCTCCTCGCTGGTGAGTGGACCTGGACATGTCCTCAGCGTCATCCACGTGTAGGTGGAGTGGTGGCAGCAGCAGGTGTTGTCGAGGGGTGCCAGGCTGCAGTGCCAGGTAGCTGTGGTTATGCCTGTCCCACTCACACACACATATAACCCCCTGGGGCAGTTTCAGTGGGTACAAGCTGCTGCAATTCGTGTACCATGTCTGGCAGCTTCAATTGCAGACGTTGGCCTGCTCCCAGCTGGCCATGGACGCCTACCTCCACAGTGGAACACGCAGGGTGCAACCGCGAGGGTCATTGGAGTTGGCCGTAAGGGCCTGGCCCATGGCGGGTACAGTCCGCTGATGCCATGTGCACCACACAGTATAATGTGCGCAATGCATCTGCAGGTGTGGCCATGATTTGCGTGTGGGTGCAGGTCCACAATGGACAGGGCCACAACATGCTGTGTGCATAGGCAGGGACGGCCAGTGCTCAGCCTCGACATGTCTGTTGGCACATCATCATGTACACATTGGCATGGGAGCATGGGATATGCATATGCACACACATGCCATCTTTCACTATGTACATCTGCCACTTGGCACGTGCAATGTTACGTGTCACTTGTGATGTGTAGTTGCATGCACACAGCCGTGTTGGCATGGGGCTGTCAATGTGTACACCTGTCAATGTTTCTGGAGGTGTAATCCGTACAGTGCTGTACATAGGGTGCAGTAGTGACATCAATGACTGTCTCATATCCCCTCGTGCCACAGGTCCCACTTGTTTTGGCCGCTCAGCCTGTGTCCATAGCGTTGTTGGTGTGTGCCCTACACACCCAGCCTCGGAAGCAGTGTGATGCACAGCAGCTAGTCATGTTGCTGTGGTGTTGCCGCTTGCCGAATATGCAGTCTGTTACCATCAGCATGCCTTACAAGTTATTGAGGCCTAGATCCCCATGTGCATGCTCATGGCAATGGGGTGTGTCACTGCCCATTGCTATTGGTAGGGGACCTGTGTAAGTGTATTGTGGCTGTGCTGTCCCTACTTGTCAGCCGTTCTGTCATTCAATTGCCTGCTCAGTCATTTATGTTTTGTGTATGTGAATATGCCATGTGGCGTGTTGCTTTGACATGCGTCCACTTCCATCTTTCCTAGGCGGAGACCAAACATTCATCGCCCCTACCAATTGCTGTCAGACATGGTGGATGTGGAGGTCATCCGCAAATATCGTCTGGACCAACCCACCCTGCATCGTCTATGTGCCTTGTTTGAACCCCACCTCCGTCCTCGCAGGGTGTATCCAACAGCATTCACCCCCACGGCTAAGGTGATGGCTGCACTGCATTTCTTCGCCACTGGGTCATTCCAGCACACAGTGGGCAGTGGAGGTGGGATGTCCCAACCCATGTTCAGCATGGTGCTCAGGGATGTACTGTCAGCCATGATGCTGTACAGGAACAGATACATCCGCTTCCCCAGGGCTCGTGAATTGGCGGCAGTGAAGGGTGCATTCTATGCCCTTGGACGGATCCCCACGTCGTTGGTGCAATAGACTGCACCCATGTTGGCCTTGTTGCACCACAGGCCACTGAGCACCTCTACCGCAACCGGAAGCACACGCACTCCCTGAATGTGCAAGTGGTGTGCCTTGCGGACATGGTGATTTCACACGTGTGTGCGAAATTCCCAGGATCGGCCCATGACGCGCACATCATGCGCAACAGCATCCTACCACGTCTGATGACCGATCTGCAACCGGACCGTGGCTGGATTGTTGGTGAGTATGTGGAGTAGTGTAGCGTGCTGGCTGTGCGATGCTGTCTTGTGTCCAGTTGGAATTGCAACGGTTCTCTGTGTCCCTCACACCCAGGTGACTCTGCTTACCCGAATGGGCCCTGGCTGCTCAGCCCATTGCGACGTCCTGGGAGCCCAGCTGATGTCCGCTACAATGAGGCACATGGGAGGACCAGACGTGTGGTTGAGCGGACCTTTGGCCTCCTCAAGTCCAGGTTCAGATGCCTGGACCGCACCGGGGCGCACTGGCGTACTCCCCACAGAAGGTGTGCCAGATAGTTGTGGCTTGCTGCATGCTGCACAATCTGGCTATCCGCAAGCAGATCCCCCTAATTGTGGATGACGGAGATCAACCAGGGCCCCAGCCTGCAGACCAGGACAGCTCTAGTGAAGAGGACAGTGGAGAGGATGAAGCTGTGAATGTGCGCCAGCAGCTCATCGCCCGCTACTTCACTTGACGGTGAGTGTCCATGTACGACGGCTGATGTAGCTGTAGTTGTGCAGGTGTATATGTGCTCTGTCACGGGGGCCTTTTGTTCACTGAGTGCTGTGTGTCAATGGTCCATGTCCAGGTTGGTATGCCACTGACAGTGGCTGTAGCATTGTGCCCTGTTGCTCTGTGAGATGTGTGTGCATTGCTTGTAGTTGGTGACAAGTACTGTGTGATGAGTGTGTGACACACTCATTGAATGTACTCTTGTTCTGTTTTTCACCCCTAGGTCCCTACAGCCTCTCCTGTCCCATCGACATGCCACACAGCAGATGCATTTCTGCTCATGGTGGCGATTGCACATCGTGGAATAAACCCAGGACACATTAAGCCGATTGTGATCAAGGTGTATTTATTAACAGCGGTGACATGTGATTGTGTGCAAGGTGATGACAAATGTGGTGCATGCTGTGACAATGAGTTGACGGTCATGGCTGCGTGATGGTCAAGGTGTACCCATGGAGTTCTATGTCCACAGTCCAACAGACACATGCCATTCACATGGCAGTGTGGGGTAGGATCGTATTACAAGTCAATGCAGTAGGTGGTCAAGGTGGCTGGCTGACTCACTGGCGTTTGGTGCGTGCGAAGTCCTCTCTGGACACCTGTTTCCTCTTCGGACGGCCCCTTCCACGTTTGGTAGGGGGGGGTGTGTTGATGTTCCGCTGGTGGTGGTTGAGGAGTGCTCACTCGCTGTGGACGCAGGGGAACGCGATGCTGCACGAGCCTGCGCCACAGCAGGTGGTGGCGGAGGTGGTGTTGCTGGCCTTGCTTGTGCCCTCCCCCCCACCACCAGCTGGCCCATGAGGGCCGCGATTTGGGCCATATGGGTGTCCATGGACCTCAACACCGCAAGGACCTCCCGTGTGTCACTAGCCGACCTGGCCCATTCTCCTTGGGCCTCTTGATAGGCCCCAAGGACTCTGTCGATTTGCGGCAGGGCTTGGCTCCCAGGCACAGTTGGCGTTGGCCTGGCCCTGCTCCTCCTACCAGTACTGCTGCCACCGACCTGCCCACTAGCCACATTGCTCACCACGGTCCTCGCTCTGGCTCCCAGGGTGGAGCCCGACGGCCATGCCGACCCTTGCGCAGGGGCTGTGGCGAGGGATGGCGTGGTGGTTGCGGCGGTGGTGGTGGTTGCGGCGGTGGTGGTGGCCGCAACGGCTGTGGCAGCAGGGGTCTGTGACTGGTCAGCAGCCCTGGGTGATGGGTTGGTGGGCAGGAGGGGCCCTGGGGAGCGGTTGTGCCCTGCCACTCCAGATGGGCCTGCTGGGTGGTCCGTGTCCGGAGAGGTGTCCAGCTCCTCTACATCCGTGAGTCCGGGTCGGGGGCTTGCGGACTGGCTGTGCTGGCTGCTGTCACCCTCTCCAGCATCCAGCAGTTCGGCACCTGTGGGGAGAATGAGATGGGTCATTGTGTTGCACCTAGCAAAGTATGTATTGGTTGTCTGACATTCACAGTTCGTGCACTGTCGTGCACAGGTTTCCCAGTGGCGTGTGTGTGGATGTACGATGTGTGTATGTGTGGGCTAGGCAATGGGACTGTGTGATGTGGACATGTGGCATGGGACGGATTAGCAATGCCGATGGGTGTGTGTTGCTATGCTCCTACATTTTGTGGCTCGGGTGTATGCGTGCTCCAGGACCATCGACGATGTTGGGTTGAACGATGGTTTAGGGGAAGGATGGAACGCTTAGGTACGCTGATGCCAAAAGGGGTACAGCCCCCTAAACGCTCTTGGGTTGAAATATGCTTTGGGGTACATACTGTGGGTAATGGGTGCAGAACGTGACATGTGTTCTGGCAACATGACAGTGCATAGACAAAGGTGTGTGTCTGTCTCACATGCCCGGAATATCTGCTGACTGTTATCATTCATGGACATCACATTGGTAGCATTGTTGTGAGTTTGTGCTTGTTGTGTGCCACACGACCTATTGCAGATGGGCCAAATCCTTTGTGTGCGTGCTGCCCTGGTACATGTGCATCAATGCAGTGCTCTTGGGGTGTTGACTACATTATGGGGCCGATTCCGATCTCGGTCGGAGGCGCACCCAATACCATTCGGTCGGGAAAAAAGCCATGCAAAAGCCTGTTTCCCGACCGATCCGTACAGCACACCGAACGAGTAAGTACGATGCGCACAACAGCACAGAATCCGGCCGAGCCGTACTCACCCAAACCAGGTCCTGTTCCCCGACCGAGGCGAATCCGGAAACGCCGAATCGAGTCGCACGGAAGGAAAAATGCAGCTCCGTCCGGCCGAACGAGTACGATGCGCTTTCCGTACGCGCCGAACCCGTCGCTACGCACGGCACGTCAAAGCATCCGGGAGAGGCGCACATAAGCTCCGATTCGCGCCACAACACGATCCACGGCTACGAGACGAACACGCCAGCGACGACGACGAGGCGAAGCGACGAGGACGACGTGAAGCAACGAGGACGACGCGAAGCAACGAGAAGGACGAACGACACGAACCAACCATGAATCCCTTCGTCCCGATCATACCAATATTCTACATTTACTACCGGAACAGGCACGGACGCGTACGGCGCAGAAGGTAAGTCAGACACCAACCACAAAACACATACAACACGTACATGACACATCACACACACACAGAGGGATGCAGAATATACTTACACAAGCAACAGCAGCACCATAGGGGCGGGATGCCCATCACCAATGCCACATATGCACACAGGGGCCTGAATGCGCACCACCACCCCTACCCAGGGGGCAGGATGCCTACCACCACCCTGAGCCAGGGGGGCTGGATGCCCACCACTACTACCACCCTCACCCAGGGGGCTGGATGCCTACCACTACTACCACCCTCACCCAGGGGGCTGGATGCCTACCACTACTACCACCCTCACCCAGGGGGGCTGGATGCCTACCACCACTACCACCCTCACCCAGGGGGGCTGGATGCCTACCACCACCCTTAGCCAGGGGGGCTAGATGCCTACTACTACTACCACCCTTAGCCAGGGGGCTGGATGCCTACCACTACTACCACCCTCACCCAGGGGGCTGGATGCCTACCACTACTACCACCCTCAGTCAGGGGGCTGGATGCTCTACCACCACCCTTAGCCAGGGGGCTGGATGCCTACCACTACTACCACCCTCACCCAGGGGGCTGGATACCTACCACTACTACCACCCTCACCCAGGGGGCTGGATGCCTACCACCACTACCACCCTCACCCAGGGGGGCTGGATGCCTACCACCACCCTTAGCCAGGGGGCTGGATGCCTAACACTACTACCACCCTTAGCCAGGGGGCTGGATGCCTACCACTACTACCACCCTCAGCCAGGGGGGCTGGATGCCTACCACCACCCTTAGCCAGGGGGCTGGATACCTACCACTACTACCACCCTCACCCAGGGGGCTGGATGCCTACCACTACTACCACCCTCACCCAGGGGGCTGGATGCCTACCACCACTACCACCCTCACCCAGGGGGCTGGATGCTCTACCACCACCCTTAGCCAGGGGGGCTGGATGCCTACCACTACTACCACCCTTAGCCAGGGGGCTGGATGCCTACCACTACTACCACCCTCACCCAGGGGGCTGGATGCCTACCACTACTACCACCCTCGCCCAGGGGGCTGGATGCCTACCACTACTACCACCCACACCCAGGGGGGGCTGGATGCCTACCACTACTACCACCCTTAGCCAGGGGGGGCAGGATACCTACCACCACCCTGAGCCAGGGGGCTGGATGCCCACCACTACTACCACCCTCACCCAGGGGGGCTGGATGCCTACCACTACTACCACCCTCAGCCAGGGGGCTGGATGACTACCACCACCCTTAGCCAGGGGGCTGGATGCCTCACCACTACTACCACCCTCACCCAGGGGGGCTGGATGCCTACCACTACTACCACCCTCAGCCAGGGGGCTGGATGCCTACCACCACCCTTAGCCAGGGGGGCTGGATGCCTACCACTACTACCACCCTCACCCAGGGGGCTGGATGCCTACCACTACTACCACCCTCAGCCAGGGGGCTGGATGCCTACCACCACCCTTAGCCAGGGGGCTGGATGCCTACCACTACTACCACCCTCAGCCAGGGGGCTGGATGCCTACCACTACTACCACCCACACCCAGGGGGCTGGATGCCTACCACTACTACCACCCTCAGCCAGGGGGGCTGGATGCCAACCACTACTACCACCCCCACTCATAGGATGGACAATGCATGACACAACTAGCACACCACAACCTAGGGAATGCAAGAAGAAGACATCCCCCAACACCATGACAAGCGTGTGTAGACTGTGTCAAATGCCTACAACACTGAACATGACTTTGAACATACAATGTGACCCCTAGCACATGTGCCACACATATATGTGTGTGGCACCCACAATGCAAGCAGGCCATGACCATTGTGGCAATGGGGTCCAAACCCCCATCATCACAGTGACCAAAATGTAAGTGTGGGGTCCATAGCTGAAGCACATTTTGAACATTGTGGCAATGGGGTCTAAACTCCCATCACCACAGTGACCAAAAGGTAAGTGTGGGGTCCATAGCTGAAGCACATTTTGAACATTGTGGCAATGGGGTCCAAACCCCCATCATCACAGTGACCAAAATGTAAGTGTGGGGTCCATAGCTGAAGCACATTTTGAACATTGTGGCAATGGGGTCTAAACCCCCATCATCACAGTGACCAAAATGTAAGTGTGGGGTCCATAGCTGAAGCACATTTTGAACATTGTGGCAATGGGGTCTAAACCCCCATCACCACAGTGACCAAAAGGTAAGTGTGGGGTCCATAGCTGAAGCACATTTTGAACATTGTGGCAATGGGGTCCAAACCCCCATCATCACAGTGACCAAAATGTAAGTGTGGGGTCCATAGCTGAAGCACATTTTGAACATTGTGGCAATGGGGTCCAAACCCCCATCATCACAGTGACCAAAATGTAAGTGTGGGGTCCATAGCTGAAGCACATTTTGAACATTGTGGCAATGGGGTCTAAACCCCCATCACCACAGTGACCAAAAGGTAAGTGTGGGGTCCATAGCTGAAGCACATTTTGAACATTGTGGCAATGGGGTCCAAACCCCCATCATCACAGTGACCAAAATGTAAGTGTGGGGTCCATAGCTGAAGCACATTTTGAACATTGTGGCAATGGGGTCCAAACCCCCATCATCACAGTGACCAAAATGTAAGTGTGGGGTCCATAGCTGAAGCACATTTTTGAACATTGTGGCAATGGGGTCTAAACCCCCATCACCACAGTGACCAAAAGGTAAGTGTTGACAAAGAAAGAGGTGCAACTGCCAAACTGCATGGATGATTCCTGGTCACAGAACAACAAACACATCAGTGGCAAAGTAGTGTATGTGTCCCATTGCAACATAAATTGGGGGAGCCAAATACTGCAGTGCAAATAAGGCATACCTTTGGCCATGTGCAGACAAACAACACCCATGGGGGCTGACACCGTCAACAATCATCAATGATACAATGACAGAAGTGACCATCAGAATGCAGACCCACATATTTGCACCAATGGGCACACAAATGCAGATACCCTGTGGAGACTGCAGATGTGAGGTGAACAGATACCATACCATGGCAGCAATGGGACACACAAACCATGATCATTGTGCTGACCGATGACCTAGGAGTCCCAGGGACAGCAGGGGAAACCCACCAAACTACATACAGCCAATGGCACACCCAAGATATGCCAATGCAGTGGTGCAGATGCACAAACACAAACAGGCAGACCCACACTGCACATCATACACAACAGGTGAGGGGGGGTGCCAGTGTCCCCAGGCAACCACACAACACATGAGGAGACCTGAATACCAATCATACAGATGTGCATACAGTGCCACACAAAGGTAACTCATGGATCCAAATCCCCTATGTGGGCAAGCAGGCATTGTCAGATGAGAGGGAGCACAAATCACACATGTCACACAGGCACGTAGGGACAGCAACTGACACAGCAAGACACAGACACACCACAGCACCACCCCCAGGGCCCCCACAATGTGGTGACCCTGGGCTGCATTACAATCCCACTGTGATGACAAAGCTAAATGTGGTTCACACTGTGAACCACAGTCATGTGTCCTGAGCAACTAACTACCATCACACCTACACAAGCACAAATCAAACAGCATGGCCAGTAAGCCAAGGCCAACATGGAGGCAGGGGCCTAGCCGGGCAACAACTCTCATCTGCACACACTCAACACCACACCCCTCGACCTCCAACAATGTGCAGCAGTGAAGCACACATGCACTGGTGACATTGCACATGCACCCATGACTATTCCAGGGTGGTGGGTGGGAACCAAGGTGCAGAAACACATCACACATGGCCACTCAACAAGACTCCTGAATGTCTGACACACTGCACACTACGCTGTACATGGACATGACGGCAATACCACACCAACCAATGGGATCCCATCCACAGTCACACACCAATGAAGAAGCCAAGGTCACCCACAAAGAACACACATAGACAACAACCAACATTGCAGCCCGGACCCTGAGGAGTGCCAGCAGTCACACACACAACGTGTCACAATCACTGAAAGATAACACAAACTGGAAATCACATGACAGGGGCAAACAACAAGTGCCAAGGGGAAACCTGACTGTGAAACCATCTGCATCTGCACACAAACTCAGCCCTGACAGCAAACACACCTATAGGTGACACCCTGATGACCAGTAATGTGCCATGCACCCACATCACAGAGAACCCAGGGCAAAGACTTTGGGGGAACATAGGTCAACTCAGCTAGCATCACAAACAGGTACAACACTAGGGATCGCAGCATGCACAGCTAAACGGAAGTGAACACACAGACATGCACATACAACACACACCTTGGGCGCAGGCAATGTCACAGGAGTACACACTGCCATGAGGGGACTCCACTCCTGTGTGAGGAAAGCTGTGCCATATGTTGCCTCAGTAGGGCCCCATCATGTCAGCTGAGCACTTGGTCACACAATCAACAATTAGCACCAAATGAGGGCTCCCGTAACATCAGCCTGGTCATGGAAGTGCCAACGGAATCATCAGCACAGATCCAACACACTTGTATAGCAATGTTGCACTGACAACACAGATGAGTCCTTCCCCATTGATGCCCAAACCTGCATGTCCACTGGAGATGGCCACACGGTCAGGGAAGTAGACGAATTGAACAATGGCAGGCACAACAGATGTGCAGGGGTGGATGCCACAGATGTGAAATAGGCAATCTAAGTAGGAAATCCCATTGCCAAATACTGAACACATGACACCCTCAGATGCTGCTATGGATGACATGGATACACCACAGGATAGGACACATTCCCCCTGGACCACATGGGTTCCTGCACAGTAACACTTCATTATCATGAGACCAAATATCACCATCACTGCAGCAAGGGCATGGTTAGCATCATCAACATCATGTACATCAGAAGCAAAAGCACTAGAGAACAGAAAGTTGCTTTATTCAGCATATGTGGCATTAAAAGTAGAAGTCCGGTAGAAAATAAACAAAGGCCAATGGCCAGTCCATCAACAAAGTCACAAGTGGGTGACAGTGGCAGATGCCACCCTACACATGCCTGCACAAAACCAGGGACAATCCACTAGGAGGGGCAACCGGGGGGTAGGCCAGGCACCGCAGGGACAGGATCAGGGCTCACCAGGAGGAAGCAGGGAAGGGGTGGTGGGTGCTGGAGAGCCACTGACAACTGCAGTGGAGGTGTCTGACATGGTGTGTGCCGGCACAACTGGGGGCATGACTCAGATGTTGTGGGTGCCGGCACGACTGCAGTGGACCCTGCAGATGGAGTGGACAGGTCTGCCACTGCAGTGCCCAAGTCAGACAGGGTGGTAGTGGACTCCACTGCAGTGCCTACCACCAGGGGAGGAGAATGCGGAACAGGCAAGGTGGGCTGGACAGAGGGGGAGGACACCCTCACCACATCAGTGGAACAGACAAGCGCAGCGGGGGTGTGGTGCCGGGAGAGCAAGTGGCAGGGGGAGAAGGCCGGATCCTCTTGGGGATGGTATATCTGTGGGTGGGGGAACCTGGGGCAGGGTGTGGTGGGGGCACCTGTGGAGTGGGGGCCTGAGGGATGGAGGAAGGAGACCTGGTGCTTGAGCTGCAGGGTGGCGGCGGGGTCTTGCTCTTACCACTCCGGGGGACTTGCGGGTGGGGGCCTCAGTCTGTCTGCACCTGGGGGAGGGTGTCCGGGGGCGAGGGGCACTCTGCTCCGTGTGGGGGCTTCCTCTTCCCCCTGGATGCTGGAGCAGCTGGATCAGAGGGGAAGAGGCCGAGGTCACTGAGGAAGAGGCGCTGGGTCTTTGGGGTTGCAGGTGAGGCAAGGGAGGCAAGGGAGGCAAGGGAGGGTGTTTTGGAGGGAGAGGCAACTGAGGACTGCGCAGTGCCCGTGGATGCGTGTGTGTGTACCAGGGCCCCATCCCCTGTGAGTCTGGTTTCAGTCCCCTGACTGTGCGTGCGTGTGCGTTTTGTTTGTGGCGTGTGTGTCTGTGTGCTGGACGTGTGTGTGCTGGTGTGTGCCTGTGCCGGTGTGTGTGTGCTTGGGACGGGTAAGGTGCTGGGGAGTGTGGATGGAGCAGAGGCAGGAGGGGTGAGGGACTGTCTGAGGAGGGACACTGCTGCCGTCAGGGAGGAGTCCATGGACCTATTGCCCCTCTGTAGGTCAGACATGCCCGATGAGATGCCCTCCATGAACGACACCAGCTGAGTCAACAGAGCGGTGTGCGCATGGAAGACACTCAGCATGGCTGTCTGCCCTACATGGAGCTGGCGAAGGAGGTACACAGACTCCTCACTCAGGGCAGCAGGGGACACAGGGGCAGGGGGTGTGGTGCCTGGCCCAAAGGAGACACGCTCCCGAACATGGGAGCCTCCACGGACCTGGGGAATGGGAGCCGATGGGAGGGCGGTGGTGGTGCTGGTGGTGGCGGGGACAGCAACACTAGCTGGGGTGTGGTGGCTGCTGACACCCGCCTCCATAAGGGAGTCATCCTCCGAGTTGCTCTGGTCCTCAGCTGAGGTGGATGGTGCTGAGGACTCCTCGGTGTGGCTCCCTCGCCCTCCGTGCCACTGGGTCCCTCCGACCACTCCTCGGCTGCTGACCCAGTCTGGCTCTCTGGCTCCTCCTGGTCCGTGGAGCTGTCCCCTTCCGTGGCCGTGGATTTATCTGCAAACAATGGGGAAACAGACAGACATCAGTCACCTGCACCAAACGCACACACCACTGTGAGCACAGCACATTACAGAGCAAGCCCTGGCATCATTAGTTGAACATTGCTAAAAGTGCCCTAACTGAACAGGAGAAGCCAATTGTCAGTCTGATGCCAAGCATGGCACTCACATCCCACATGGCCTTGCACCCATCTGTCTGGTGTCTGTTGGATTGCAACACCCCAGTGTGGACACATGCACCAAGTACACAGTAGTTGGACAGTGCAGAGGACATGGTGTGGCATGTGGACATGCACACATCACAGCTCTTGCCACTGAGTCAGTACAGGTTTCCGGATGAAAGGGATGCCCAGAGTCAAATAGGAAATGCATGTGATGCATACCAGCGACAGACACCATGATGCACCCATGTCCTGATAGCCATCGCCACAATGGTGTGCATGTAGCACATGTCACTCCCCTGCAGGACCACCAATAAGTTGACACATGCCATGGCAGAGGCATGACTGCTAAGTCATACATCACTGTCTCAGTGATGTATGACTTGGCAGCCAGACAACAACACTATGCACTGTGTCACAATAGTAGGTCATGGGGAATGCAAGTCCTGGAGCTGCACAAGTGCACATGTACATCCCCCACACAACACATCATCTTAACCCTCATCTGTCCAGGTCATACCTATTGGACATATGGGAGACCTGTGACACTACCCTCTGAACCTGAGCCCCTCACAATCTGCTGTGAATGGGGAACAGCTGCCTGAACTTCACATTCGCATACCCCAGTCTGCACGGGCAGCTGATCAAACACCTATGTGACACACAAGTATCGTCTCCTATGGTCACATCTCCAGGGGCATGCTGAGCCCCTACCAAGAAACACCCCAGCAGTCCTGGCAAGTAATCCACAGCACACTGACACAGAGGCAGACACCTGAGGGGTCAAATCACTGCGCACAATGTGTCAGCTGATACACGGGAGTGGGAGTACAGAGTGCATTGCATGGCCTGGAGTAGGCATGACTGTCCTGCTCCACATGAATGAGGGATGAGCCCTGGACAGTGGATAGCTGGCTATGTATGTGTGACACACGTAATCTGCACACTCCTGGGGCCCAAACATTGTTCCCACCCGCTGCATGGGCGTGTGCCACATACCCCAGGCACATGTGGTGGCTCAGCACAGCAAGTGGACCACATATCAAAGCAACACACAGATTACATGTCAGAACACAGGCGTAGTGTGAACAATGGACCCACCCATGATGCCCACAACAGAGTTAGGGAAACAGATGCTGTCCCCCACCTTTAGTGAAGCAAACTGCAAGGACACAGTCCCAAGTGACACAATTCCCTGAATGTAAGGGCCACACCTGGGTATCAGATGAGCAGTGGGCAGTGCACAATAGAGGGACATGGCTCCTGGACAACATGACTGCTGCACTGTGGCAGTTGAACCAGGTCAGAGGAGGGCACACAGCATGTAATACAGAGTTCACAGTGCAGTCATTGACTCACCCCCTCCTTGCTGCTGTCTGGCCTTCAGCTGCCCATCCAGGTCTGGAAACACCACCGCCAGGATCTGGAGCATGTGGGCGGTCAGGGTCCGTGTTCCGCCCCTCCTGCGAGGAGGCGACAGCTTCAGCTGGACCCGTGCAATCCTCCGGGTCCAGCCCCGAAGGTCCTGCCACCTCTTCTGGCAGTTGCGGATCCGGCGCTTGTAGACCCCCACGGAGCGGACAGCCTGGACGATGTCCTTCCAGATCTCCTGCTTCCGATGGGCATTAACCTGTCAGGATGACAAAGTGAAAAGGCCATTACTACACATGCAACATATCCGTGCATGACACAGTTGTATATACATGTCTCAATCACACGGGCACATGATGTACACAGGCAGTGCAAAGCTGCCCATGGACAGTTTGCCAGACGTCACTACATGGTATCATTGCATGGGAAGTAAAACCTTGTTCAAATGCACTGTCACTGCACCATACCTGTCCAGTGCATGTCACTACACACTATGGGGGTGACAACTACTCAGTGAGCCTGCTAGCCAGTGGCGTGCAGACTTTCAGCCTTGCTAGTCAGACAATATGCACATTCAGAAAGGCAGTGCACAGAACACTCACCTGCTCCCCTGGTGTCCCATACAGCTTGCTGTACTGTGGAAGTAGGCTGTCCAGCAGGGCCTGGTTCTCCTCAAGGCTGAAGGCTGGGGCTCTCTCCACAGTACGTGCCATTGCAGGGTCCAGAGGGGCAGAGACAGCAGCAGTGCAGTGGCAGATGTCGTCCTGGAGCATGTAGTGCAGGCAAGTGAGCTCTCAGGGGAACAGCCAGCAATATATATGTGCTGGAGAGGCAGATACTGTCCCTTGTGTCCAAAGTGATAGGTCCAAGTCGTTTGCATCTTCTGAATCTGGCCAATCCATGGAATAGCAGCACCAAAACACGCCCACAGCATCCTTCAAATCTTCAACTTCATGACATACATGATTTTGCAACATTGTTGTGGGTGACCAACTGATTTTCCAGCAACCGACTCGCTCGAAATTCGAAAACGCGTCTGTTGCCAGGCAAGGCCATTGTCAATGGGTGCGCACCGATCGGTCCATTGCGGTACAACGCGTACAGGGGTACAACGCGTACCACGACACATTGAATGCAATGGGCCGGCCGGGGCACCGATCGGTCCATTGCGGTACAACGCGTACAGGGGTACAACGCTGCACCCACACACATTGAATGCAATGGGCCGGCCGGGGCACCGATCGGTCCATTGCGGTTCAACGCGCACAGGGGTACAACGCTGCACTCGCGACACATTGAATGCAATGGGCCGGCCGGGGCACCGATCGGTCCATTGCGGTACAACGCGTACAGGGGTACAACGCTGTACCCGCACACATTGAATGCAATGGGCCGGCCGGGGCACCGATCGGTCCATTGCAGTTCAACGCGTACAGGGTACAACGCTGCACTCGCACACATTGAATGCAATGGGCCGGCCGGGGGCACAGATCGGTCCATTGCAGTTCAACACGTACAGGGGTACAACGCTGCATAGGGGTACAACGCCGCACTCGCGACACATTGAATGCAATGGGCCGCCGGGGCACCGATCGGTCCATTGCAGTACAACGCGCATAGGGGTACAACGCTGCACTCGCACACATTGAATGCAATGGGCCGGCCGGGGCACCGATCGGTCCATTGCAGTTCAACGCGTACAGGGGTACAACGCGTACCCGACACATTGAATGCAATGGGTCGGCCGGGGCACCGATCGGTCCATTGCAGTTCAACGCGTATAGGGGTACAACGCGCATAGGGGTACAACGCGCACCGCACACATTGAATGCAATGGGCCGGCCGGGGCACCGATCAGTCCATTGCAGTACAACGCTGCATAGGGGTAAAACGCGTACCCGCACACATTGAATTCAATGGGCCGGCCGGGGCACCGATCGGTCCATTGCAGTACAACGCCGTACAGGGGTACAACGCGCACCCGCACATATTGAATGCAATGGGCCAGCCGGGGCACCGATCGGTCCATTGCGGTACAACGCGTACAGGGGTACAGCACATACCCGCACACATTGAATGCAATGGGCCGGCCGGGGCACCGATCGGTCCATTGCTGTTCAACGCATCACTGTACATGTGACTGGCATATGTCAGCATGCCTGTCTCAGATGGACATATGCCAGCCACAGATAGCTCCCAGGGAGTGAGGGGCACACCTACATCACGACAGCCTGTCCAAACTTTATCATAAGGCATGTAAGGCTGCATTTCCTATTGTGTGTATGTTGGTGTACATGTTGTCCTGTGGGTGTCACCTGTGGGCAGCCACCCCCAGGCTGTGCAAATGTGTTAATGGGGACAGGATCCTGGGTGTTACGTGTACATGACCACTGTGATGTGCAACTGTTCATATCTGTGCATGTGCCATGGTCACATTTCACGGTGGTGTATGTGTATGTCATGTCACATACCCCGTGAGTCCCATGTGGGACGGTATGTTTGAGCCAGGGTGTCCCAGTGGCACAATAGTGATGGTCCTCCACAGTCTTTGTGCATGTAGTGTTTACAATGTCTCTGATTTCATGTGCACAATGGGAGACAGTCTCCACATCCACGTTGTGTGTGCATGGACTTTGATGTTGTGCGTGTGTGTGTCACAGACGTCCATGTCTGTCCTGCCGTGGTAAGTGGGACCACTACCTGTGGGGGTCATGGTTGTTTTGCTGTGGTGTATACATGATACTCCATGTAATGCCAGTGTCCATGTGGCAATACAGGGTCCCTGGGAATGTACCTGTCGTTGAGCTGTGGTGCCTGGGGCACATCTGTCCTCACATGTCACTGTGGGGGTGATTGTGACATGGCAGCAGGAGATGGGAACTGTGACACGGCCTCATGATATCCAATGGGCCAACCTGGGACTAATTGATGCCACCTGTTGGACCGTGTTGACAGATGTTGGCCATGTATGTACCATACATGTCCTTACGGAACTGCACACTTCATGTAGTTGTGCCTCATAATGATGTATGTTGGGATATTGAGTGTGTTCAATGCCGCATATGTGGGGTGACTGACAATCTTGCTTACTTCTCCTCTGCACTGCAGGGCTCCTGCTGTCCATCGACCATTCCCAGACCTGGCAACGATGGTGGAACGGGACAGCATCCGACAGTACCGCTTCACCAGGCAGCTGATTGAGGATTTGGCAGTGCAGTTGTCCCCACATTTGCAGCCTGGCCGGCCGTATCCTACAGCGCTGACCCCCAAGGTGAAGGTGATGGCAGCCCTACACTTCTTTGCCACCGGTACCTTCCAACATACTGTGGCGACTGCTGGTGGGATGTCACAGACCATGTTGAGCCGTGTGCTCCGCGATGTTTTGGCGGCAATGTTGCTATTCCTGAACCGGTACATCTATTTCCCTAGATCATGCGACGACTCACTGACGTGAAGAGTGACTTTTATGCCCTGGGGAGGATGCCGCATGTCATTGGCTCCATTGATGGGACACATGTGGCTTTGGTACCACCACAGGCCCAGGAGCAGGCCTACAGGAACCGCAAGCACTACCACTCGGTCAATGCACTGGTGGTGTGTCTTGCAGACATGACCATCACACACGTGTGTGCCCGTTTCGCTGGTTCAGCACACGATGCCTTTGTGATGAGGAGTAGTCGCATCCCCAGGATGATGCACAGATGCAGAACCAGCGTGCCTGGCTTGTCGGTGTGTACTGACTTTGTGCCATTGTGTGTGATCTGATCTGTAGTATTCCGCCCACTTTTCCAAGTCAGCTAATGTGCACTTGTCTGTCCGTAGGTGACTCGGGATACCCCAACATGCCGTGGTTGCTGACACCCCTCAGGAACCCTGTGACACCAGCCCAGATGCGCTACAATGAGGCACATGGTCGGACCAGGAGAGTGATTGAGCGGACATTTGGTCTCCTGAAGAGCCGCTTCCGCTGCCTGGACAAGACCGGAGGGTCCCTCCCATATGCCCCTGCGAAAGTGTGCAAGATTATCATCGTCTGCTGCATGCTCCACAACCTGGCAGTGCGGAAGGAGTTGCCTCTCATCCAGGAAGACAATGACCAACATCCGCCACCTGTGGAGGATCCTGGCCTGGACCACGATGCCAGTGACGATGATGATGATGATGATGAGGGTGATGTCCGCACACAGCTCATCACCAACTTCTTTAGCTGAATGTGAGTATCCTGAGGTGTCATGTCAATGATGTGAGTTGGCATGATGTGTAGGTGGTGCTCTGGTGCTGTTGGAGTGTGTCCATGGGCTACTTGACTGGATGTGTGTTGCGATGTGTGCTTACAGGTGGGCTGTACTCCCCAACAGTGTTGACATGCTAACTTGGTTCTGGGTGGGTATCTTGTAACATGTATTGTGCATGAGTTTTGCTGTTCTGTCCTGTACTCCATTGCTTTTGACTGTGTGTCATTTCTGTCCTTCACAGGGTACTTTCAGATTCGTTTGGTCAACTGCGTCCACCGACGACGTGATTGCACTTCCAGGCTGGTAGCTGTTGTGTCCCTACAGGTGATGTGCGCCACACCCATGGACTTCCTTCCGTCTACAGTTGTTGACTGTGTGCCCGCTGCCAGGTGGGATTACCTTGCATCTGTAGTGGTTACGACATGTTGCAACTGTGTAATAAACCTGTGCTTCACTTTGTGATGTGCGTTGTCTGTGGTCACACATTTGACTGCCATTTGCTTACTGCACCTGTGGGCTACTTGACTACAACTGGGAATGGGTGTGGTGTCTGTGCATTGCACCGTCTTCCCTGGCAACATCAGTGTAGGCAATGAGTCAGATGGCCTAGGTGTGTATGTGTTGTGTAGCCCTGGTGGTGTGTCTCCCTCATATGTGTCACGTTGCCTTTACTCACATGCCTGTGTTGTCCTTGCTGTTGCAGTTCGCATACACAGTGTAATTTTGCAGTTCATCATCCCCATAACAGCACCCACGTTGGAATCACAACAGAGGCAAGTATGGTGTATTAGTGTGTTTATTGTGATACATTTGTGTGAATAGTGCATAGGATGGGTAGTGCTGTACATAAATCTTGCAATAAGAAGTTCCTAGGTGAATTGAAAGTCCTGGTAGACAGAATCCCCAGTATCGGGGCCACAGTTGTCTGACACATTGGTCCAACTTGTACTCCCCATGCAATGTGTGGGAGTAGTGTTGCCGTCAACAGGGTGAACAGTCTGTGCACAAAGGTGAACATCCAGAACAGGTTCAGGCTTCCTGGGAGTTGCGCTTGGCCATCGGCCTCTCACTTGCCCCTCCTCGGACGATCCCTCTTCTTGGGAGGGGGCCCCTCAAGTACAGGCTGCTGCGGTGCAGGGGACTCTCCGCCAGAGTCATCCTCCCTCCCTGTGGCAGTTGCAGTTTGTTCGGCACCAGATGTTGTTGGCACACAGGGAGGTGTGGACTGGTTGCTGTTCATCTGGCGGAGGCATTGTAAAATGTCCCTGTGCACCGCCGTCATCTCATGCAGTGCATCCCACTTGGACTCCACGCGGGACATGTGTGAGTCCACGCGGACATGTGTGACTCCACGTGGGACATGTGAGAGTCCAAGCGGGCATGATGGGCAGCCTGCTGCTGTTTCATGTCTCTGAGGAGCCCCACTACCTGGCTGAGGTCTCCGGTGCTGGACTGGTACGCATCAGCTATGCGTACCAGTTGTGGGTCATCATGCACACCAGCAACCTCTGCAAGCAGCGATCTCTGTCTCCCACTCCTCCCACCACCCCTGCTGACATGTGCAGTGTGTGCAGTGGCACGCACAGATGACCCTGGTCCACCTTGGGGTTGGTGGTGGTGGTGGTGTCCATGGCCCCAGGTTGGTCCAGGGTCCCTGTGCTGGTGTTGCTCCTTGTTCTGTCCATGTCGGCAGGGATGGTATTTGTGGTGACAGTCGTTGGAGGGGTGGGTGCAGGGGGTGCAGCTGGTGGTCCTGCTGGTGCTGCAACTGGTGGTCCTGCTGGTGCTGCATGTAGACTTGCACTGGATGTGCCAGGTTGGTCTACTTCATCCGAGGAGGGCAGAGGCTGTACGACGCCAGTGAGCTCCGCATCCTCTTGAGCCTGGGACTGGGACTCCTCAGCGTCTGCTGCTGTGTCCCCATCATCACCTGTTTTTGGGAGACACACACAATGTATGTTATGTTTCTGCAGGCATCAATGGTTGACACACATGACAGTTGTGACTGTGCCTCTGGGTGCGGGCCTGTACATTGCATTGTCCTAAGTCGTCACAGTCAGGGGTTGATATTGGTGTGGCACATTGTCCTGCATTATTTGGGCATTTCTATGTATTTTTTGGGGTGTGAACATGGTCTGCATTGGTTGTGTTTGGTTGACAGCCGGCCCTCCTTCCCACCCACCCAGCCAGTCAGTTATCCCACCATGGACTGTGCTTGCATTGCAGGGAGTGGAAGTTGTCTCTCAATATGTCAGTCAGTGGTGTCCTGCTGTTTGTTGGTGCACAGTTGCCAGCAGGGCCTTGTGCTCCCCACAGCAGTAGCCAGTGTCAGCCATCTTGTGAGTCCTTCTCCACTTCCTGTGATGTGAGCATGGTTCAGGGTGGTGTTGATGGGACAGTTGTGGGGGTGACCAATATCAGTGACTACGACTCCCATCATGCTATTGCCTCCACCCCCCTTCCCAGCATGCCCATGCTTCCTTCCTTTTGACTCTGCTTCCCTGTGGGGTGGGCTGGCTGTGCTGACAGGATGGCTGGGAGTGTTGTCCTGGCAGTTGTTTGGCTAAAAGTCCCAAGAGTGTCCGTGCTTCACACAACATAACCCAGGGTGGTGGTTCTTTGTGGGATCTTGTGTTAGGATGGGGGGCATTGCATTCTACCAGGTGGGTTCTGTGGAGTTTGTGTTGGGGGTGTGTGAGGGGAGGTGCTTGTGACTATGGTCAGTGCTGCAAGTCCTCCTTCCCACCCACCCAGCCAGCCAGTTATCCCACCATGGAACGTGCTTGCATTGCAGGGAGTGGAAGTTGTCTCTCAGGATGTCAGTCAGTGGTGTCCTGCTGTTTGTTGGTGCACAGTTGCCAGCAGGGCCTTGTGCTCCCCACAGCAGTAGCCAGTGTCAGCCATCTTGTGAGTCCTTCTCCACTCCCTGTGATGTGAGCATGGTTCAGGGTGGTGTTGATGGGACAGTTGTGGGGGTGAGCTATGTCTGTGACTACGACTCCCATCATGCTATTGCCTCCACCCCACTTCCCAGCATTCCCATACTTACTTGCTTTTGTGGGGAGTTCAGTGTGTGTGGGTGTGAGAGCAATGGCAAGATGGCTGACAGTGGTGTCCTGCTGTTGGTTGGTGTGCAGTTCCCAGCATGCCCTTGTGCTCCCCACGACACAGCAACAGTGTCAGACATCTTTGATGGGCCTTTCCACTCTCTGTGGGATGTGCATGCGTGAGTGTGAGCTTGCTGGGCCATGTGGTGGGGGATGTAGAGCTGTGACTACGACTCCCATCATGCTATTGCCTCCACCCCCCTTCCCAGCATGCCCATGCTTCCTTCCTTTTGACTCTGCTTCCCTGTGGGGTGGGCTGGCTGTGCTGACAGGATGGCTGGGAGTGTTGTCCTGGCAGTTGTTT
The DNA here is from genome assembly GCA_963921515.1 of Calotriton arnoldi. Taxonomy (NCBI): domain Eukaryota; kingdom Metazoa; phylum Chordata; class Amphibia; order Caudata; family Salamandridae; genus Calotriton; species Calotriton arnoldi. Next base: position 284,540 of record CAWUFW010012459.1, read on the forward strand.
GGCTAAAAGTCCCAAGAGTGTCCCTGTGCTTCACACAACATAACCCAGGGTGGTGGTTCTTTGTGGGATCTTGTGTTAGGATGGGGGCATTGCATTCTACCAGGTGGGTTCTGTGGAGTTTGTGTTGGGGTTTGTGTGAGGGGAGGTGCTTGTGACTATGGTCAGTGCTGCAAGTCCTCCTTCCCACCCACCCAGCCAGCCAGTTATCCCACCATGGAACGTGCTTGCATTGCAGGGAGTGGAAGTTGTCTCTCAGGATGTCAGTCAGTGGTGTCCTGCTGTTTGTTGGTGCACAGTTGCCAGCAGGGCCTTGTGCTCCCCACAGCAGTAGCCAGTGTCAGCCATCTTGTGAGTCCTTCTCCACTCCCTGTGATGTGAGCATGGTTCAGGGTGGTGTTGATGGGACAGTTGTGGGGGTGACCAATATCAGTGACTACGACTCCCATCATGCTATTGCCTCCACCCCCTTCCCAGCATGCCCATGCTTCCTTCCTTTTGACTCTGCTTCCCTGTGGGGTGGGCTGGCTGTGCTGACAGGATGGCTGGGAGTGTTGTCCTGGCAGTTGTTTGGCTAAAAGTCCCAAGAGTGTCCCTGTGCTTCACACAACATAACCCAGGGTGGTGGTTCTTTGTGGGATCTTGTGTTAGGATGGGGGCATTGCATTCTACCAGGTGGGTTCTGTGGAGTTTGTGTTGGTGGGTGTGTGAGGGGAGGTGCTTGTGACTATGGTCAGTGCTGCAAGTCCTCCTTCCCACCCACCCAGCCAGCCAGTTATCCCACCATGGAACGTGCTTGCATTGCAGGGAGTGGAAGTTGTCTCTCAGGATGTCAGTCAGTGGTGTCCTGCTGTTTGTTGGTGCACAGTTGCCAGCAGGGCCTTGTGCTCCCCACAGCAGTAGCCAGTGTCAGCCATCTTGTGAGTCCTTCTCCACTCCCTGTGATGTGAGCATGGTTCAGGGTGGTGTTGATGGGACAGTTGTGGGGGTGAGCTATGTCTGTGACTACGACTCCCATCATGCTATTGCCTCCACCCCACTTCCCAGCATTCCCATACTTGCTTTTGTGGGGAGTTCAGTGTGTGTGGGTGTGAGAGCAATGGCAAGATGGCTGACAGTGGTGTCCTGCTGTTGGTTGGTGTGCAGTTCCCAGCATGCCCTTGTGCTCCCCACGACACAGCAACAGTGTCAGACATCTTTGATGGGCCTTTCCACTCTCTGTGGGATGTGCATGCGTGAGTGTGAGCTTGCTGGGCCATGTGGTGGGGGATGTAGAGCTGTGACTACGACTCCCATCATGCTATTGCCTCCACCCCCTTCCCAGCATGCCCATGCTTCCTTCCTTTTGACTCTGCTTCCCTGTGCGGTGGGCTGGCTGTGCTGACAGGATGGCTGGGAGTGTTGTCCTGGCAGTAGTTTGGCTAAAAGTCCCAAGAGTGTCCCTGTGCTTCACACAACATAACCCAGGGTGGTGGTTCTTTGTGGGATCTTGTGTTAGGATGGGGGGAATTGCATTCTACCAGGTGGGTTCTGTGGAGTTTGTGTTGGGGTGTGTGTGAGGGGAGGTGCTTGTGACTATGGTCAGTGCTGCAAGTCCTCCTTCCCACCCACCCAGCCAGCCAGTTATCCCACCATGGAACGTGCTTGCATTGCAGGGAGTGGAAGTTGTCTCTCAGGATGTCAGTCAGTGGTGTCCTGCTGTTTGTTGGTGCACAGTTGCCAGCAGGGCCTTGTGCTCCCCACAGCAGTAGCCAGTGTCAGCCATCTTGTGAGTCCTTCTCCACTCCCTGTGATGTGAGCATGGTTCAGGGTGGTGTTGATGGGACAGTTGTGGGGGTGACCAATATCAGTGACTACGACTCCCATCATGCTATTGCCTCCACCCCCTTCCCAGCATGCCCATGCTTCCTTCCTTTTGACTCTGCTTCCCTGTGGGGTGGGCTGGCTGTGCTGACAGGATGGCTGGGAGTGTTGTCCTGGCAGTTGTTTGGCTAAAAGTCCCAAGAGTGTCCCTGTGCTTCACACAACATAACCCAGGGTGGTGGTTCTTTGTGGGATCTTGTGTTAGGATGGGGGCATTGCATTCTACCAGGTGGGTTCTGTGGAGTTTGTGTTGGGGGTGTGTGAGGGGAGGTGCTTGTGACTATGGTCAGTGCTGCAAGTCCTCCTTCCCACCCACCCAGCCAGCCAGTTATCCCACCATGGAACGTGCTTGCATTGCAGGGAGTGGAAGTTGTCTCTCAGGATGTCAGTCAGTGGTGTCCTGCTGTTTGTTGGTGCACAGTTGCCAGCAGGGCCTTGTGCTCCCCACAGCAGTAGCCAGTGTCAGCCATCTTGTGAGTCCTTCTCCACTCCCTGTGATGTGAGCATGGTTCAGGGTGGTGTTGATGGGACAGTTGTGGGGGTGACCAATATCAGTGACTATGACTCCCATCATGCTATTGCCTCCACCCCCTTCCCAGCATGCCCATGCTTCCTTCCTTTTGATTCTGCTTCCCTGTGGGGTGGGCTGGCTGCGCTGACAGGATGGCTGGGAGTGTTGTCCTGGCAGTTGTTTGGCTAAGAGTCCCAAGAGTGTCCCTGTGCTTCACACAACATAACCCAGGGTGGTGGTTCTTTGTGGGATCTTGTGTTAGGATGGGGGCATTGCATTCTACCAGGTGGGTTCTGTGGAGTTTGTGTTGGGGTGTGTGTGAGGGGAGGTGCTTGTGACTATGGTCAGTGCTGCAAGTCCTCCTTCCCACCCAGCCAGCCAGATATCCCACCATGGAACGTGCTTGCATTGCAGGGAGTGGAAGTTGTCTCTCAGGATGTCAGTCAGTGGTGTCCTGCTGTTTGTTGGTGCACAGTTGCCAGCAGGGCCTTGTGCTCCCCACAGCAGTTGCCAGTGTCAGCCATCTTGTGAGTCCTTCTCCACTCCCTGTGATGTGCGCATGGTTCATGGTGGTGTTGATGGGACAGTTGTGGGGGGCAATATGTGTGACTGCGACTCCCATGATGCTATTGGCTACACTGACTTGGCCAGCATACACAGAATTCCTTCCTTTGAGTGGTCTTCACTGTGTGTTGGTGTTGTTGTGGTGGCTACATGTCTGGATGTGTTTGTTAGTTCTATTTGTGCCACTGCCTAGCTGTAGTTGTAGTTGTGTTTGTACATGTGATTGCACAGTTGGATGTGACTTTTTTGATGGCATGTGTTGTGTTTATCTGACTGACATACACATTTTGGGATGATTCTGTTCTGGTTGCTGTGTAATTGCTATGAGTGCATGGTTTGACTCTCCCCTTGACAGTGATGTGTGTGTGTTTTGTGGCAGTATATTGTGTACATTTGTTGTGTACTCACCAGGCTCTGGGATGTCCTCTAGTCCATATACGCTCACTGGCGGAAGGATGGCCCGCACCTTCTCCTCCCAGGTCCTGAGGTATATTGGCTTGGCAGGAGGGCCACTGCCGGTGTATTGGCTGTTGATGTAGTCTTTCTTGAGCAGGTCCCGTACCCTCCTGCGCACGTCATACCACCTGTTCTGGATGTCGCTCTTTGTGCGCCGACATGGTGATTGTGCGTTCACCCTGTTGATGATCCTCTCCCACATCTTGGTTTTCAGGGAGATGGGGGTCTGTTGGACCAGTGTGCCAAACAGCTGTGGCTCTACCCTGAGGATCTCGTCTACCATGACTTCCAATTCACAATCTAGGAACTTGGGATTCTTCTTGGGGGCATGGTGATGGGTGGTGATGGTGAGTGATGTGTGTGTTGGTGTGCAGGTGAGGGTGTGTGAGTGTGTGTTTTGCTGGGTGTATGTGAGGTAGGTATTTGTTGGTGTGCTGATGGTGTGTGGCTTGTGTGAGGGATGAGCTGTGGGTGTGTGGTTGCTTTCTCTTGGGTGCTGGCAGTAGAATGGCATTTGCAAAGGATCATGGTAGTGTTTTGTGTCCTTTATATGGGTGGAGTTGTGGGTGTGTCTTTGTTCTCTGTCCCCACCCCCCCCTAGTATTTATTGGCTTGGTAATTGCTTGTTTGGCCTTTTTTTGTGTGATTTTTCCTTTGTACTGTCTGTGTATGTTGGAAACGTTCTTGTGACCGAGTCGGACCCTGCATTTGTCTCGTACGGTATTCTCCGTTTCGTTCACGCTGTGTTTGTGCAGTTTTCTATGCTGCGTACGTGTCGGTCGCAGTGTTTTGTGTTGCTTCGGCTCGGTTTTGTATGCGTGTCGGTCGTACGGCTTGGCCTCCGTCCGACTCGCTCGTGGTTTTCGCGCCTTGCATCGTACTTTGCGGTTTGGAGTTCGCGTGTACGTTTCGGTCGGATTTGTTCCGGGTGCGTGTCGGTCGGTTGGATTCGCATGTTTTTCCGACCGGATTGCTGTTTTCCATGCGGCTCGGTCGTTCGACTTGGGTTCGGTACGTGTTGGTCGGATTTTGCACGTCTTGCATCGTACTTGGCGTGTCGGGCGCCACAGGTACGTGTCGGTCGGTATAATTTCCGGCTCCGAGTCGGTCGGTGCTTTTTCCGGCCCGAATCGGAATCGACCCCTATGTGTGTTGTTACTCGCAGTGTGACGTGCGCTTCAGTCACTGCAGGCACATGATTTGTCATGGGCAGGTATCTTTGCATAACTACTGTATGAGGGCCAGCTGTTCGGATGACATACCTTTCATGACACTGTGGCTGAGAGATGAGATGGATGATATGTTGAATGTGCATTGTGTGCCTGTGTGTTTCATGGGTCCAGTTGTCTTTGTGTGCAATATTGTGGTTCCAAGCTGTTACTTCTAGTACGGTCTGTCTTACGTGGGCGTTGTTGTACGATGTGTGGGTGACAGGCAGTGAGGACTACATGGACAGGACTTCGATGGTGTTGCTGATGTGTGTGATGGGTGGCACAGTGCCTGCCGTGTGGGTCTGTGCTCCAGTGGGACTTGTGCATGCAGAAGTGGCTCCTTAGGTGTTGCTGTATCTGTGATGGGTCATGTGGGGTTTGACTCTGTTGAACATGTCCGTGTGCACATTGGTCTCATGATTGTGACTGTGAGCAGTGCTGCGTGTTCCTCTGCTACGTGACATGTCCCATGTGTCAGTCGTAGTACAGTCCTCATGCCTACAGACGCCCCGCCCTGTACATTTTCCCACCTACAGGTTGTTTCTGAGTGCGCAATGCAATGGATGCCACATGGTACTGGGAGGGAGGGGTGCTCTACCTTGCTGGTCTGTGGTAGTGGGGGCCTGGTGGGTGTTTTACTTCAGCTGTCCCCCTCCGACCCACTGTCTTTGTGTTCCGGCTACTTACCTGTTACTTGTCGGTCAGTGCAGCTATGGCGGACACATGGATGTGGGGTGTGCTCCACCTTGCTGGTCTGTGGTAGTGGGGGCCTGGTGGGTGTTTTACTTCAGCTGTCCCCCTCCGACCCACTGTCTTTGTGTTCCGGCTACTTACCTGTTACTTGTCGGTCAGTGCAGCTATGGCGGACACATGGATGTGGGGTGTGCTCCACCTTGCTGGTCTGTGGTAGTGGGGGCCTGGTGGGTGTTTTACTTCAGCTGTCCCCCTCCGACCCACTGTCTTTGTGTTCCGGCTACTTACCTGTTACTTGTCGGTCAGTGCAGCTATGGCGGACACATGGATGTGGGGTGTGCTCCACCTTGCTGGTCTGTGGTAGTGGGGGCCTGGTGGGTGTTTTACTTCAGCTGTCCCCCTCCGACCCACTGTCTTTGTGTTCCGGCTACTTACCTGTTACTTGTCGGTCAGTGCAGCTATGGCAGACACATGGATGTGGGGTGTGCTCCACCTTGCTGGTCTGTGGTAGTGGGGGCCTGGTGGGTGTTTTACTTCAGCTGTCCCCCTCCGACCCACTGTCTTTGTGTTCCGGCTACTTACCTGTTACTTGTTGGTCAGTGCAGCTATGGCGGACACATGGATGTGGGTGTGGGGAGTGCTCATTCTGGCGCATCTGGAGTACAAGGGGACCTGGTGGGAGTTGCGGTGCTGGCTGACTGTACACATGCCCCCATGGTTTTGTTAGTTGGTAGCTTTGGGCTGAGTGTGTGTGAGTGTCTGTTGCATGTGTGGGTGATGTCTTGTGTATTGTGTACTGGACATGGGGGTGTTTGTCCCTAGGAGCTATGGTATGGTGGTAGTGCATGTGATTACATAGCGGTGTGGTGGTATACGTTTGTTTGTACTTACCAGCCTCCACTCCCCCTGGTAATCCGGTGAGGATCTCCGGATGTATGATGACTCGCACCTTCTCCTCCCACGCCTTGAAGGTCTTGAATAGCGCGGGATTCCCTCCGCCAGTCCTGGCAGCCAGCTCTCGATTTTTGGTCTCCTTCTTCTTGACCACGCTTTTGAGGTCGTTCCACCTTTTGTTAATTTCTCCTCTGTTGCGTGGAACGTTCCCGACTGCATTGACCTGGTCTACGATCCTGCTCCACAACCGGTTTCTGCTGGATAGTGGTGTCTGTTGGACCTGGTTGCCATAGATTTGTGGGTACACCTTGACGATCTCGTCGACCATGACCGTCAGCTCGGTGGAAGTGAACTTGGGCATTCTGTGTTGTGCCATGGTGTGTGTTTCGGTGTTTGTGGTGCTGGTGCGGTGTGTGGTGTGTGATGTGCAGGGGGTTTGTGTTGCCGGTGTTTGGTGGTGGTGGTGGTGATGGGTGTGATAGGTGCGTGTCTGTGGTGTGCTGCTGTCCTTTCTGTCTCGCTGTGTTGTGTGCTTTCGTCCTCATTTTGTAATGTTGCAGGGGGTTGTGGTCTGTGAAGGGGCTGGTTTTGTACTTATCTATGTGGGTGTGTCATGATGGTCTGTTGTTTTCAGGTGTGTTGTTGATTTTTTTGTCCAGGGGGGGTGTGTTTCAGGGATGTGTACTGTGTTTGGGTTTTTGTGCGTGGGTTGCTGTGTGGACTTGTTAGCCATGTTGTGTGTGTTTGTTTTCGTCAGCGGATGGTTTCTGTGCATGGACGTGGCCGCCCGGGCTTCCGCCGTGTCCATTTTCGTCACTGTTGTTTGCGCTGGCGGGCGGTGTATTTGTGGATTTTCCGCGCTCATGTCGGTACGATCCTAATTTCACGGGCGGTGTCTCGGTCGTCAGGGCGGGCGGTTTTGGCTTGTCGTGCGTCTTTCCGTCCGTGGCGGGCGGATGGACTTAGACTCGGACATGGGCGGGCGGTATTTTCTGTTTATTTTCCGCCTCCGGCGGTTTTCGGTTCGCGGCATCGTAATTGCTCGGTCGGCATTCAGACGGTGTAGGCGGGCGGATTTTCGCCACTGTGGTTGATGGCGGACATCGTAATGGACACCTAATTTTTTTTACAAATTTAGAATTTATTTTAAAAAAAAAGTAAATTTATATTTAAATTTCAAATTGATAATTAATTTTAGGAGCGGGATGTTGGGTTTATAGGAGATAAGGGTGGGCAGTGTTTTAAAAATATATATTTCAAATTAAATATTATAAAAAAAATTAAAATAATTGAGAATTTATTTATTATAAAATATTTATATTTAAATTTTAAATTGAAAATTATTTTTAGGAGTGACTTGCTTTTATAGGGGATAAGGGTGGGTAGTGTTTTAAAAATATATATTTAAAATTAAATATTATGAGCATTTTTAATAAATTTAGAATTAATTAAAAAAAAAAAAATATTGAAATGTAAATTAAAAAATATTTTTAGGAGCGGCATGTTGGGTTTATAGGTGATGATGGTGGGGAGTGTGTTAAAAATATATATTTAAAATTAAATATTATTAATATTTTAAAAAATGTATAAATTATTTAAAAAAATAAAAATATATAAATATAAATTTAAATTTGAAATTTATTTTTATGAGTAGCTTGTTCAGTTTATATGGGATAAGGTTGGGTAGTGTTTTAAAAATATATATTTTAAATTAAATATAATCAATTTGTTTAATAAATTTAGAATTAATTTTTAAAATAAAATATAATATTGAAATCTGAATTAGATAAATATTTTTAGGAGTGGAATGTTGGGTTTTTAGGGGATAAGGGTGGGGAGTGTATTAAAAATATATATTTTTAATTAAATATTATTAAAAAAATTGAAAAATTTAGATTTTATTGAAAAATAAATAAGTTTATAAAATTATAATTTTGAAATTGATTTTTAGTAGTGTGTTTTTGGGTTTATAGGTCATAATGTTTGGGAGTTATTATAAAAAAATAATTTTTGGGGGATGTAATTGATAATGTTTAGTGATCAGTATATAGTTTATTTAAATTTATATTGGAGTGTGAATAGTTAATTATTTATGTTTACTGTCCAGCACCTACCCCAATTTATTATAGACTGTAGTGGGAATAGTATATTATTTATGTTACTGTCCAGCATCTACCCCAATTTAGGTAGAATGCAGTGGGAATTGTACATTTTTAGGTTTAGTGCCCAGCACCTACTATAATTTATTATATATTGTAGTGGGAATAGTAATTTGTTCATGTTACTGTCCAGCACCTACCCCAATTTAATATAGACTGGAGTGGGAATAGTACATTATTTATGTTTAGTGTCCAGCACCTACCCTAATTTAATATAGACTGGAGTGAGAATAGTAAATTATTTATGTTTAGTGTCCAGCACCTACCCTAATTTAATATAGACTGGAGTGGGAATAGTAATTTTTTTATGTTTACTGTCCAGCACCTACCACAATTTAATATATATTGGAGTGGGAATAGTAAATTAATTTTGTTTAGTGTCCGGCACCTACCCCAATTTTATATAGACTGGAGTTGGAATAGTACATTATTTATGTTTAGTGTCCAGCACCTACCCTAATTTATTAGACACTGCAGTGGGAATAGTAATTTGTTCATGTTACTGTCCAGCACCTACTTCAATTTAATATAGACTGGAGTGGGAATATTAAATTATTTATGTTAGTGTCCAGCGCCTACCTTAATTTAATATAGACTGTAGTGGGAGTAGTAAATAATTTATGTTTAGTGTCCAGCACCTACCCCAATTTAATATAGACTGGAGTGGGAATAGTAAATTATTTATGTTAGTGTCCAGCAGTTACCCTAATTAATTTACATTGAATTGGGAATATAGAACTATTTAATTTTAGTGTCCAATATTTACTTTATTTAATGTGCATTGGAGTTCTTATAGTAAATTAATTATGTTCACTGTGAAGAATTTGCTGAAATTAATTTATATTGGGGTAGGAATAGTATATAAAAATATGTTAGTGTATAGTAACTGTATTTAATTATTATATATTGGAGTTGTCATAGTTTATTAATTAAGTATAGTGTAGGATAATAATTAATATTCAATTTTTATGTCATATGTTTCTTAATATATTAAAATTTAGTACTAGAAAAATATATAAGATAATTTTGCATTAAAAAAATGGGTAAAGGTAGTTAATAAATTGCCAGTATTTATTTATTATAATGTTTGTCAAAAAAATTGTATTTTATATATGTGAAATATAGATAATATAAGTACAATCAAAATAATTAGAAAACACACCATTTTTATTGTAGTTTTTATAATTTTTTATTGTTTATTAAAAACATTTATAACAATTTTTTATACATTGTTTCATTGTATTTATTTGTTTCTGTAATTATAATAATAAATATTATATTTATTATAATATTTATTTTTATAATTTTACAAATTAGGTACATTATGTCACAATTTTTTATTAAATCGAAATAAATTGTACTATTTTATTTAAATAGTTGTACATTTTTTCTATGTAAAGTAACATTTTACAGTATTAAATGAGTTACATTTTCTATGGTCAAACTTTTATTAGGTTCTGGGCGTTTTATTTTGTAACCGGGTTATGTTGTTTTGTGTCATTTTGGTTGAAGAGAAGCTTACGGTTGGGAGACACTTCACGTCGCTAAAGGTAACGTTTGTTTTCTTTGTTTTAAATAAGTTTTAAATATATTTTGAACCTAGTTAGATACTGTTTAGTGTAGTTAGATGTTTATTAGTTATATTCGGAAATGTTATATGTTATAGTTACGTGTGGTGTATTTACGTATTGTTAACGTTGTGTAGGCCTGTTTAGAGAGTTAGGATTACGGTGTTCAATGTATATTTCTATCAAATTTAAAGCTAGTAGTATTGTTAGTAAGTGTTTATGTGTTTTTTATGTGGGTGGGAATGTATGTGCTTTTGTTTTGACACTTTTTATTTTCAAAAGTTCTTCGTATCGGAAGGAGTCGTTTTTTTCTTTAAAGAAGTGTTTGTTAGTTTTATTGACTAATATATTTATTACACTTCTTTAAATTTTTGGTTTTCCTGGAGCGTTTTTACTATTTTATACATTTTCGGGTTTTTTATGGTTTTCCTATGGACCTTTGCTACATGGATAATTAATTTTTGCTACAGTTGTATTTTTCCATTTTTTTGGGGAAACTGGTTTTTTATATTTGGATTGTGTTAGCAGAAAATGCATTTTACAGCATTTGGAATAAACCTGGTAAGTTTATTTATTATTATTTATTGTGGGCGGGTAATGTTTTTATTATTATTGTTGTATTTTATTTTATTACAAATATTATTAATGTGTGTTAATATATTTTATTAAAAAATTAAAAATATGTTACACACAGTAATTATTTTTGTGATAAAATAAATAAAGTTTTCTTTTATGGTATGTTTGAAAGATGAGTAATTTGTAATTTATTTGTATTTATGCTTTAAAGAAGAGTTTTGGATATTATGGGGTCAATTCCAATCTCGGCCGGAAGCGCACCTAACAGTATTCGTCCGAAAAAATACAAGCCGAACGCGTGTTTCCCGACCGATTCGAACACTCGTCCGAACGAACAAGTACGATGCGCACAACAGCCAAGATTCCGAGCGAGCCGTACTTACCCATTTCAGCTCCTGTTCCGTAAACGCCGATTCGAGTCGCACGGAAGCAAATACACAGCACCTTCCGGCCGGACTAGTACGATGCGCCTTCCGTACGCGCCGAGCCCGTCGCTACGTCTGGCACGTTTGAGCATCCGGGAGAGCTGTACATAAGCTCCGATTCGCGCCACAAGACGATCCACGGCGACGAGACGGACAAGCCAGCGACGAGTGCGAGTCGAAGCCACGAGAAACCCGAACGAGACGACCCAACCATGAATCCCATCGCGCAGGTCCTACCAATACTCTACATCTATTACCGGGACCAGTACGGACGCGTACGGCGCAGACAGTAAGTCAAACACCCACAACACAAACAAACGACACGTACCCGAAATATGTGACACACACATAGGGATGCACAAATGACGTACACTAGCAACAGCAGAACCATAGGGGCGGGATGGCTATCACCAATGCCATACACACCCATAGGGGGATGGATGCCTACCACTATCACCACCCCTACTCAGGGGGGCCTGGATGCCTGTCACTACTACCCTCCCCACCCATAGGGGGATGGATGCCTGCCACTACTACCATCCCCACTCATAGGGGGATGGATGCCTACCACTACCACCACCCCTACTCAGGGGGGCCTGGATGCCTGTCACTACTACCATCCCCACTCATAGGGGGATGGATGCCTACCACTACCACCACCCCTACTCATGGGGGCCTGGATACCTGCCACTATTACCCTCCCCACTCATAGCGGGATGGATGCCTACCACTAATACCATCCCCACTCATAGGGGGATGGATGCCTGCCACTAATACCATCCCCACTCATAGGGGGATGGATGCCTGCCACTATTACCCTCCCCACTCATAGGGGGATGGATACCTACCACTAAAACCATCCCCACTCATAGGGGGATGGATACCTACCACTACCACCACCCCTACTCATGGGGGCCTGGATGCCTGTCACTACTACCATCCCCACTCATAGGGGGATGGATGCCTACCACTACCACCACCCCTACTCATGGGGGCCTGGATGCCTGTCACTAATACCATCCCCACTCATAGGGGGATGGATGCCTACCACTACCACCACCCCTACTCAGGGGGGCCTGGATGCCTGTCACTACTACCCTCCCCACTCATAGGGGGATGGATGCCTACCACTAATACCATCCCCACTCATAGGGGGATGGATGCCTACCACTACCACCACCCCTCCTCATGGGGGCCTGGATGCCTGTCACTACTACCCTCCCTACTCATAGGGGGATGGATGCCTACCACTAATACCATCCCCACTCATAGGGGGATGGATGCCTGCCACTAATACCATCCCCACTCATAGGGGGATGGATACCTACCACTACCACCACCCCTACTCATGGGGGCCTGGATGCCTGTCACAACTACCATCCCCACTCATAGGGGATGGATGCCTACCACTACCACCACCCCTATTCATGGGGGCCTGGATGCCTGTCACTACTACCACCCCCACTCATAGGGGGATGGATGCCTACCACTACCACCACCCCTACTCAGGGGGGTCTGGATGCCTGTCACTACTACCATCCCCACTCATAGGGGGATGGATGCCTACCACTACCACCACCCCTACTCAGGGGGGCCTGGATGCCTGTCACTACTACCCTCCCCACTCATAGGGGGATGGATGCCTGCCACTACTACCATCCCCACTCATATGGGGATGGATGCCTACCACTATCACCACCACTACTCATGGGGGCCTGGATGCCTGTCACTACTACCATCCCCACTCATAGGGGGATGGATGCCTACCACTACCACCACCCCTACTCATGGGGGCCTGGATGCCTACCACTAATACCATCCCCACTCATAGGGGGATGGATGCCTGCCACTAATACCATCCCCACTCATAGGGGATGGATACCTACCACTACCACCACCCCTACTCATGGGGGCCTGGATGCCTGTCACTACTACCATCCCCACTCATAGGGGGATGGATGCCTACCACTACCACCACCCCTACTCATGGGGGCCTGGATGCCTGTCACTACTACCATCCCCACTCATAGGGGGATGGATGCCTACAACTACCACCACCCCTACTCAGGGGGGCCTGGATGCCTGTCACTACTACCATCCCCACTCATAGGGGGATGGATGCCTACCACTACCACCACCCCTACTCAGGGGGGACTGGATGCCTGTCACTACTACCCTCCCCACTCATAGGGGGATGGATGCCTGCCACTACTACCACCCCTACTCATGGGGGCATGGATGTCTGTCACTACTACCATCCCCACTCATAGGGGGATGGATGCCTACCACTACCACCACCCCTACTCAGGGGGGCCTGGATGCCTGTCACTACTACCCTCTCCACTCATAGGTGGATGGATGCCTACCACTAATACCATTCCCACTCATAGGGGGATGGATGCCTACCACTACCACCACCCCTACTCATGGGGGCCTGGATGCCTGTCACTACTACCCTCCCCACTCATAGGGGGATGGATGCCTACCACTACCACCACCCCTACTCATGGGGGACTGGATGCCTGTCACTACTACCATCCCCACTCATAGGGGGACGGATGCCTACCACTACCACCACCCCTACTCATGGGGGCCTGGATGCCTGTCACTATTACCCTCCCCACTCATAGGGGGATGGATGCCTACCACTAATACCATCCCCACTCATAGGGGGATGGATGCCTGCCACTAATACCATCCCAACTCATAGGGGGATGGATACCTACCACTACTACCAACCCCACTCATAGGGGGATGGATGCCTACCACTACCCCAACCCCTACTCAGGGGGCCTGGATGCCTGTCACTACTACCATCCCCACTCATAGGGGATGGATGCCTACCACTACCACCACCCCTACTCAGGGGGCCTGGATGCCTGTCACTAATACCCTCCCACTCATAGGGGGATGGATGCCTGCCACTACTACCATCCCCACTCATATGGGAATGGATGCCTACCACTACCACCACCCCTACTCATGGGGGCCTGGATGCCTGTCACTACTACCATCCCCACTCATAGGGGGATGGATGCCTACCACTACCACCACCCCTGCTCAGGGGGGCCTGGATGCCTGTCACTACTACCCTCCCCACTCATAGGGGGATGGATGCCTACCACTAATACCATCCCCACTCATAGGGGGATGGATGCCTGCCACTAATACCATCCCCACTCACAGGGGGATGGATGCCTGCCACTACTACCACCCCTACTCATGTGGGCCTGGATGCCTGTCACTACTACCATCCCCACTCATAGGGGGATGGATGCCTGCCACTACTACCACCCCTACTCGTGGGGGCCTGGATGCCTGTCACTACTACCATCCCTACTCATAGGGGGATGGATGCCTACCACTACCACCACCCCTACTCAGGGGGCCTGGATGCCTGTCACTACTACCCTCCCCACTCATAGGGGGATGGATGCCTACCACTAATACCATCCCCACTCATCGGGGGATGGATGCCTACCACTACCACCACCCCTACTCATGGGGGCCTGGATGCCTGTCACTACTACCATCCCCACTCATAGGGGGATGGATGCCTACCACTACCACCACCCCTACTCATGGTGGCCTGGATGCCTGTCACTACTACCCTCCCCACTCATAGGGGGATGGATGCCTACCATTAATACCATCCCCACTCATAGGGGGTTGGATGCCTGCCACTAATACCATCCCCACTCATAGGGGGATGGATACCTACCACTACCACCACCCCTACTCATGGGGGCATGGATACCTGTCACTACTACCATCCCCACTGATAGGGGGATGGATGCCTACCACTACCACCACCCCTACTCAGGGGGCCTGGATGCCTGTCACTACTACCATCCCCACTCATAGGGGGATGGATGCCTACCACTACCACCACCCCTACTCAGGGGGCCTGGATGCCTGTCACTACTACCCTCCCCACTCATAGGGGATGGATGCCTGCCACTACTACCATCCCCACGCATATGGGGATGGATGCCTACCACTACCTCCACTCCTACTCAGGGGGGCCTGGATGCCTGTCACTACTACCATCCCCACTCATAGGGGGATGGATGCCTACCACTACCACCACCCTTACTCAGGGGGGCCTGGATGCCTGTCACTACTACCCTCCCCACTCATAGGGGGATGGATGCCTCCCACTAATACCATCCCCACTCATAGGGGGATGGATACCTACCACTACCACCACCCCTACTCATGGGGACCTGGATGCCTGTCACTACTACCATCCCCACTCATAGGGGGATGGATGCCTACCACTACTACCACCCCTACTCATGGGGGCCTGGATGCCTGTCACTACTACCATCCCCACTCATAGGGGGATGGATGCCTACCACTACCACCACCCCTACTCATGGGGGCCTGGATGCCTACCACTAATACCATCCCCACTCATAGGGGGATGGATGCCTGCCACTAATACCATCCCCACTCATAGGGGGATGGATACCTACCACTACCACCACCCCTACTCATGGGGGCCTGGATGCCTGTCACTACTACCATCCCCACTCATAGGGGGATGGATGCCTACCACTAACACCACCCCTACTCATGGGGGCCTGGATGCCTGTCACTACTACCATCCCCACTCATAGGGGGATGGATGCCTACCACTATCACCACCCCTACTCATGGGGGCCTGGATGCCTACCACTAATACCATCCCCACTCATAGGGGGATGGATGCCTGCCACTAATACCATCCCCACTCATAGGGGGATGGATACCTACCACTACCACCACCCCTACTCATGGGGGCCTGGATGCCTGTCACTACTACCATCCCCACTCATAGGGGGATGGATGCCTACCACTACCACCACCCCTACTCATGGGGGCCTGGATGCCTGTCACTACTACCATCCCCACTCATAGGGGGATGGATGCCTACAACTACCACCACCCCTACTCAGGGGGCCTGGATGCCTGTCACTACTACCATCCCCACTCATAGGGGATGGATGCCTACCACTACCACCACCCCTACTCAGGGGGCCTGGATGCCTGTCACTACTACCCTCCCCACTCATAGGGGGATGGATGCCTGCCACTACTACCACCCCTACTCATGGGGGCATGGATGTCTGTCACTACTACCATCCCCACTCATAGGGGATGGATGCCTACCACTACCACCACCCCTACTCAGGGGGCCTGGATGCCTGTCACTACTACCCTCTCCACTCATAGGTGGATGGATGCCTAACACTAATACCATTCCCACTCATAGGGGGATGGATGCCTACCACTACCACCACCCCTACTCATGGGGGCCTGGATGCCTGTCACTACTACCCTCCCCACTCATAGGGGGATGGATGCCTACCACTACCACCACCCCTACTCATGGGGGACTGGATGCCTGTCACTACTACCATCCCCACTCATAGGGGGACGGATGCCTACCACTACCACCACCCCTACTCATGGGGGCCTGGATGCCTGTCACTATTACCCACCCCACTCATAGGGGGATGGATGCCTACCACTAATACCATCCCCACTCATAGGGGGATGGATGCCTGCCACTAATACCATCCCAACTCATAGGGGGATGGATACCTACCACTACCACCACCCCTACTCATGGGGGCCTGGATGCCTGTCACTACTACCATCCCCACTCATAGGGGGATGGATGCCTACCACTACAACCACCCCTACTCAGGGGGCATGGATGCCTGTCACTACTACCCTCCCCACTCATAGGGGGATGTATGCCTACCACTAATACCATCCCCACTCATAGGGGGATGGATGCCTACCACTACCACCACCCCTAATCATGGGGGCCTGGATGCCTGTCACTACTACCAACCCCACTCATAGGGGGATGGATGCCTACCACTACCCCAACCCCTACACAGGGGGGCCTGGATGCCTGTCACTACTACCATCCCCACTCATAGGGGATGGATGCCTACCACTACCACCACCCCTACTCAGGGGGGCCTGGATGCCTGTCACTAATACCCTCCCACTCATAGGGGGATGGATGCCTGCCACTACTACCATCCCCACTCACAGGGGGATGGATGCCTGCCACTACTACCACCCCTACTCATGGGGGCCTGGATGCCTGTCACTACTACCATCCCCACTCATAGGGGGATGGATGCCTGCCACTACTACCACCCCTACTCGTGGGGGCCTGGATGCCTGTCACTACTACCATCCCTACTCATAGGGGGATGGATGCCTACCACTACCACCACCCCTACTCAGGGGGCCTGGATGCCTGTCACTACTACCCTCCCCACTCATAGGGGGATGGATGCCTACCACTAATACCATCCCCACTCATCGGGGGATGGATGCCTACCACTACCACCACCCCTACTCATGGGGGCCTGGATGCCTGTCACTACTACCATCCCCACTCATAGGGGGATGGATGCCTACCACTACCACCACCCCTACTCATGGTGGCCTGGATGCCTGTCACTACTACCCTCCCCACTCATAGGGGGATGGATGCCTACCATTAATACCATCCCCACTCATAGGGGTTGGATGCCTGCCACTAATACCATCCCCACTCATAGGGGGATGGATACCTACCACTACCACCACCCCTACTCATGGGGGCATGGATACCTGTCACTACTACCATCCCCACTGATAGGGGGATGGATGCCTACCACTACCACCACCCCTACTCAGGGGGCCTGGATGCCTGTCACTACTACCATCCCCACTCATAGGGGGATGGATGCCTACCACTACCACCACCCCTACTCAGGGGGGCCTGGATGCCTGTCACTACTACCCTCCCCACTCATAGGGGGATGGATGCCTGCCACTACTACCATCCCCACGTATATGGGGATGGATGCCTACCACTACCTCCACTCCTACTCAGGGGGGCCTGGATGCCTGTCACTACTACCATCCCCACTCATAGGGGGATGGATGCCTACCACTACCACCACCCTTACTCAGGGGGGCCTGGATGCCTGTCACTACTACCCTCCCCACTCATAGGGGGATGGATGCCTCCCACTAATACCATCCCCACTCATAGGGGGATGGATACCTACCACTACCACCACCCCTACTCATGGGGGCCTGGATGCCTGTCACTACTACCATCCCCACTCATAGGGGGATGAATGCCTACCACTACCACCACCCCTACTCATGGGGGCCTGGATGCCTGTCACTACTACCAACCCCACTCATAGGGGGATGGATGCCTACCACTACCCCCACCCCTACTCAGGGGGGCCTGGATGCCTGTCACTACTACCATCCCCACTCATAGGGGGATGGATGCCTGCCACTACTACCACCCCTACTCATGGGGGCCTGGATGTCTGTCACTACTACCATCCCCACTCATAGGGGGATGGATGCCTACCACTACCACCACCCCTACTCAGGAGGGCCTGGATGCCTGTCACTACTACCCTCCCCACTCATAGGGGGATGGATGCCTACCACTAATACCATCCCCACTCATAGGGGGATGGATGCCTACCACTACCACCACCCCTACTCATGGGGGCCTGGATGCCTGTCACTACTACCATCCCCACTCATAGGGGGATGGATGCCTACCACTACCACCACCCCTGCTCAGGGGGGCCTGGATGCCTGTCACTACTACCCTCCCCACTCATAGGGGGATGGATGCCTACCACTAATACCATCCCCACTCATAGGGGGATGGATGCCTGCCACTAATACCATCCCCACTCACAGGGGGATGGATGCCTGCCACTACTACCACCCCTACTCATGGGGGCCTGGATGCCTGTCACTACTACCATCCCCACTCATAGGGGGATGGATGCCTGCCACTACTACCACCCCTACTCATGGGGGCCTGGATGCCTGTCACTACTACCATCCCCACTCATAGGGGGATGGATGCCTACCACTACCACCACCCCTACTCAGGAGGGCCTGGATGCCTGTCACTACTACCCTCCCCACTCATAGGGGGATGGATGCCTACCACTAATACCATCCCCACTCATAGGGGGATGGATGCCTACCACTACCACCACCCCTACTCATGGGGGCCTGGATGCCTGTCACTACTACCCTCCCCACTCATAGGGGGATGGATGCCTACCACTACCACCACCCCTACTCATGGGGGCCTGGATGCCTGTCACTACTACCATCCCCACTCATAGGGGGATGGATGCCTACCACTACCACCACCCCTACTCATGGTGGCCTGGATGCCTGTCACTACTACCCTCCCCACTCATAGGGGGATGGATGCCTACCACTAATACCATCCCCACTCATAGGGGGATGGATGCCTGCCACTAATACCATCCCCACTCATAGGGGGATGGATACCTACCACTACCACCACCCCTACTCATGGGGGCATGGATACCTGTCACTACTACCATCCCCACTCATAGGGGGATGGATGCCTACCACTTCCACCACCCCTACTCAGGGGGGCCTGGATGCCTGTCACTACTACCATCCCCACTCATAGGGGGATGGATGCCTACCACTACCACCACCCCTACTCAGGGAGGCCTGGATGCCTGTCACTACTACCCTCCCCACTCATAGGGGGATGGATGCCTGCCACTACTACCATCCCCACGCATATGGGGATGGATACCTACCACTACCTCCACCCCTACTCATGGGGGCCTGGATGCCTGTCACTACTACCATCCCCACTCATAGGGGGATGGATGCCTACCACCACCCTTACTCAGGGGGGCCTGGATGCCTGTCACTACTACCCTCCCCACTCATAGGGGGATGGATGCCTGCCACTACTACTATCCCCACTCATATGGGGATGGATGCCTACCACTACCACCACCCCTACTCATGGGGACCTGGATGCCTGTCACTACTACCATCCCCACTCATAGGGGGATGGATGCCTACCACCCACACAACCCCTACTCATAGGACGGGTAATGCATGACACATCCAGCATACTCCAACATAAGGAATGTCTGAAAAATACATCCCCCCCAACACCATGACAAGCGTGTGTAGTCTGTGTCAAATGCCTACGACATTGAACATACAATGTGACCCCCTATCACATGTGTCACACATAAATGTGTGTGGCCTCCACAATGCAAGCAGACCATGACCACTGTGGCAATGGGGTCTAAAGCCCTATCACCACAGTGACCAAAAGGTAAGTGTGGGGTCCATAGCTGAAGCACATTTTGAACATTGTGGCAATGGGGTCTAAAGCCCCATTACCACAGTGACCAAAAGGTAAGTGTGGGGTCCATAGCTGAAGCACATTTTGAACATTGTGGCAATGGGGTCTAATGCCCCATCACCACTGTGACCAAAATGTAAGTGTGGGGTCCATAGCTGAAGCACATTTTGAACTTTGTGGCAATGGGGTCTAAAGCCCCATCACCACAGTGACCAAAAGGTAAGTGTGGGTTCCATAGCTGAAGCACATTTTGAACAGTGTGGCAATGGGGTCTAACACACCATCATCACAGTGACCAAAAGGTAAGTGTGGGGTCCATAGCTGAAGCACATTTTGAACATTGTGGCAATGGGGTCTAACACCCCATCACCACAGTGACCAAAATGTAAGTGTTGTCATATGAAAAGCTGCAAATGCCAAACTGCATGGATGATTCCTGGTCACACAACAACAAACACATCAGTGGCATAGTAGTGCTTGTGTCCCATAGCAACATAGATTGGGTGAGGCAAACAGTGCAGTGCCAATGAAACATCGCTTTGGCCATGTGCAGACAAACATCACCCATGGGGGCTCACATTGTCAACATTCACGAATTACACAATGACAGAAGTGACCATCATAATGCAGACCCACACATCAGCACCAATGGACACACAAATGTAGATATCCTGTGGAGACTGTAGATGTCAGGTGAACAAATACCATTCCATGGCAGCAATAGGACATACAAACCATGATCATTGTGCTGACTGATGACCTAGGAGTCCCAGGGACCGCAGGGGAAACCCACCAAACAACATACAGCCAATGGCACACTAAAGAAATGCCAATGCAGTGGCGCAAATGCACAAACACAAACAGGCAGACTCACACTGCATATCAAACACAACAGGTGATGGGGGTGTGCCAGTGTCCCCAGGCAACCACACAACACATGAGGAGGCCTGAATCCCTATTACACAGATGTCAATACAGTGCCACACAAAAGTAACTCATGGATCAGATTCCCTATGTGGGCAATCAGGCATTGTTAGATGAGAGGGAGCCCAAATTACAAATGTCACACAAGCTTGTAGGAACAGCAACTAACACATCAAGAGACAGACCCACCACAGCACTACCCCCAGGGACCCCACATTGTGGTGACACTGGCCTGCATGATAATCCCACTGTGATGACAAAGGTAGATGTCGTACACACTGTGAACCACAGTCATGTGTCCTGAGCAACTAACTACCATCACACCTACACAAGCACAAATCAATCAGCACGGCCTGTCAGCCAAGGCCAACATGGAGGTAGGGGTCTAGCCGTGCAACAACTCTCATTTGCACACACTCAACACCACACACCTTGACCTCCACCAATGTGCAGCAGTGAAGCTCACATGGACTGGTGACATTGCACATGCACCCATGACAATCCCAGGGGTGGTGGGGGAACTAAGGTGGAGATACCCATCACACATGGCCAGTCAACAAGACTTGTGAATGTCTGACACACTGCACAGTGCGCTGTACACGCCAACCAATGGTATCCCGGCCACAGTCACACACCAATGAAGAAGCCAAGGTCACCCACCAGAACACACATAGACAACTTGCAGCTCTGACCCTGAGGAGTGGCAGCAGTCACACACACAACGTGTCACAATCACTGAAAGCCTACATAACATGTAAATTACATGACTTGTGTAACCAACAACTGCCAAGGGGAATCCTGACTTTGTCTCATCTGCGTTTGCCCACAAACTCAGCCTTGACAGCAAACACACCTATGGATGACACCCTGATCACCAGTAATGTGCCATGCACCCACATCACAGAGAACCCAGGGCGAAGATTTGGGGGGAACATTGCTCAACTCAGCAAGCATCACAAACAGGAACATCACTAGGGACCCCAGCCTGCATAGCAAAATGGAAGTGAACACACACAGACATGCTCACACAACACACACCTTGGGCTCAGGCAATGTCACGGAATTACACACTGCCATGAGGGGACTCCACTCCTGTGTAAGGAAAGCTTTGAAATACGTTGTCTCTGCAGGGCTCAATCATGTCAGCAGAACACTTCGTCACTCAGTCAACAATTAGCACAAAATGAAGGCTCTCGTCACATCAGCCTGGTCATGGCAGTGTCACCAAAATCATCTGCACCGATCAAATACACATGTATAGCAAGTTGCACTGATACCACAGATGAGTCCTTCCCCATTGATGCCCAAACTTGCATGTTCAGTGGAGATGGTCACACGGTCAGGGGAATAGACAAATTGAACAATGGCAAGCACATCTGATGTGCAGGGGTGTAAGCCACAGATGTGATATTGCAAAAACATGTAGGGAATCCCATTGGCAAATATGAAAAACATGACACCCTCATATTGCTGCAAAGGATGACATGGCTACACCCCAGGATAGGACACATTCACCCTGGACCACATGGGGTCCTGCACAGTAACACTTCATTTACCTGATAGCAAAAATCACCATCACTGCAGCAAGGGCATGTTTAGCATCCTCAACATCATGTACATCTGAAGCAAAACCACTGGAGAACTGAACGGAGCTTTATTCAGCATATGTCATATTAAAAAGAAAGTCCAGACAAAACCCAAAGGCCAATGGCCAGTCCATGACTGAAGTCCAAACAGGGTGACAGTGGCAGATGTCACCCTTTGCTTTCCTGCACTGCTAATAACCAGGGACACTCCCTCGGAGGGGCATACGGGGGTCAGGCCAGGCACCGCAGGGACAGGATCAGGGCTCACCAGAAGGAGGCAGGGAAGGGGTGGCTGGTGGTGGAGAGTCACTGACAACTGCAGTGGAGGTGTCTGACATGGTGTGTGCCGGCACAACTGGGGGCATGAGTCAGATGGTGTGGGTGCCGGCACAACTCCAGTGGGCTGGCCAGATGGAGTGGACAGGTTCCCACTGCAGTGCCCAAGTCAGACGGGGTGGTAGTGGACTCCACTGCAGTGCCCATCTCCGGGGAGTAGAATGGGGTTCAGGTAAGGTGGGCAGGACAGAGGGGGAGGACACGGTCTCCACACCAGTGGCACAAACATGTGCCACGGGGGGTGTGGGGCTGGAAGAGCAAGTGGTAGGTGGCGAAGGACGCATCATTTTGGGGATGGTGTATCTGTGGGTGGGGGAACCTGGGACAGGGTGTGGTGGGGAAACCTGTGTTGTGGATGACTGAGGGATGGAGGAAGGAGACTGTGTGGTTGACCTGCAGGGCGGTGGCGGGGTCTTGCTCTTTGGGGACCAGGGGGACTTGCGGGTGGGGGCCTCAGGCTGTCTGCGTCTGGGGGAGGGTGTCCGGGGCGAGGGCACTCCCTCTGTGTGGTGGACTTCCTCTTCCCCTGTATGCTGGATCAGCGGGATCGGAGGGGAAGAGGCCGAGGTCACAGAGGAAGAGCTGCTTTGTAGGTGGGGTTGCAAGTGAGGCAAGGGAAGGGGTCTTGGAGGGAGAGGATTTTGAGGATCGTGGAGCGACTGTGGATGCCTGTGTGTGTGTCTGTTCCCCATCCCCTGTGGGTGTGGTATCAGTCCCCTGAGGATGCTTGTGTGCACGTTGTGCCCTTGTTTTGTGTGTTTCTGTGCTGCTCGTGTCTGTGTGTTTGGGTGATTGTGCAGGTGTGCATGTGCTTGGGACAGGTAGGGTGCCAGGAAGTGTGGATGGGGCAGAGGTAGGAGGGGTGATGGACTGTTGGAGGAGGGACACTGCTGCAGTCAGGGAGGAGTCCATGGACCTATTGCTCCTCTGTAGGGCAGACATGACCGCCGAGATGCTCCTCCATGAACGACACCAGCTGTGTCAACAGAGTGGTATGTGCATGGAGGACACTCAGCATTGCTGTCTGCCCTACATGGAGCTGCCGAGTAGGTACACAGACTCCTCACTCAGGGCAGCAGGGGACACAGGGGCAGGGGTGCGGTGCCTGGCACGAAGGAGACACGCTCCCGGACACGGGAGCCTCCACGGACCTCTGGAATGGGAGCCAATGGGAGGGCGGTGGTGGTGGTGGTGGTGGTGTAGAAATAAAAACCTTCTTAGGGGTTCACTGATACATCTGGTCCTTAAGACCAACAAAGAAAAGATTGGCACGGAAGCTGTAATATCAAAAAACATGTTTTAATAACCTCAGATGAGGGAGATTGCGTCTTACGGTACCCGCAGGCCACTGTAGGAGGCATTCTAATGAGTGCAGAGAACAGGGTCCTTATATATGCATTTGTTATATAGTCAGCATAAAATCAAGGGGAGGTCCTAGCACATACAAGCATGCTTATTGACTAATATGGGTATACAAAATTTGCTTGCTCCACAAAGTGGGAGGGGAGACTAAACTGCTTACATCAGTAAGAATAGCCTGACAGTTCTATACTAGGAGCAGGTGCATTCTACCAGCTAGGCCCCTCTGAGCATGTGCAAGACTCTGGAAGAGGGAGAAAGCACATGGCGAGCACATGGCTAACTAAAATGGCTGCCAAGTACAAAATGGCTTTCAGCTCATGCTAACAGCGATTCCTGCAATCTTTAACAGATGATCCTTTTAGCATGAGCTAAAGACATTCCCATGATCTAGTAGAGACATAGAAAATATTTTGCACATTTTCTTCTCATAAATTCATCAATATCCTATGCTAGGTGGGCATTTACATTCTAAACATTTCATTAAGCAGGTATATATAAGGTATAAGCAGGAGTACAAAGGGAACAGAGCATTGGGTCATACAGGTAGCAAGAGAGAATAATGACTATTATCTCAAACAGAAATCTCAATATTTTTCCAACCCTAAGCAGAAAGCAAATACCAAAACCATCTAGTCTAATTCTAAGTTTCAGGGCTCTGATGTATTTCAGTGACTATCTATTTCAATTTCAGAATAGCCAACAGCACATACCTAATAAAAACATTTTCAATAGACTTTCTCAGTATTTTTTATGATGGCTAAAGTATCAATTAATATACTTAAGGAAAGAGTAAAGTAACATGCTTAGATGAACTTTTCTCGTGCAGAATAAACATTACTCTTAAAAAAAATATTAATGCAGTCAGACATATTATTACAAAAACAATCCTGGCTCCGGGGGACCAGGAGGACCACACAAGGCCATTGGAATTAGGACAAGGAGCCGCAAAGGGCTGCTCCTCCTCAAAAATGGGACGACCAAAGGGGTACATTACTAACAAAAAAAGAGTCCTTGGGAAATTGTAGTACAACCAACCAGAGGGGAGTCTTCTCCCTGTGTCCGTTTGAGCCTCACAGGCAGGCTCTTGTTGTTCCCACGGTGGAGCTGCACAACTCGCAACTCAAGAATCACGGAGAAGGAAAAGTCTTTCTTTCAGGATAGGGCAATCACCCCCCAGGGCAAATACCCTCAATGATCCTGTCCAGTGTCTCAGGCAGTGCACCAGTTTTCTTCACTTTAATCTAACAGGCACCAAGGGCACAGCACCTGTACCCTAAACTCAAGTCCTTCCCTAACTCCTGTATTGCACCTCTGGCGCACTGCTCTTTTGTTGGGGCCACAAATTGTAGCCAATATGCTCAGGCATCCCTTGATCAACAAACAAAGGCGTAGACTTGCATTCACTTGGGACCAGGACTCAAAGGCCTGAAGCAACCCTTGTTTCAAAGGGGGTCACCTCAAGCAAAAGCCTCCTTGCCGTCCTTGTCGTTCTGTGACTCTCTCAGCTGGGCATCAAAAACTGGATCCACACAAAGATTTCTCCATCCTGATTTGTAACCCCGTCTTTCGCCCAAGACAGTGGCAGGGGTACACACTTCACGTCCCAGTGCTTCTGCCTTCACTGAGGTCCTAGTTGCCAGCAACACCTGTGCTGGTTCCTTTTGTTTTGACTGCAAGCTGGACTGGTGCTGACTCCCAGGCTGGATCTGATGTCCGGGCCCCTCTGGCAATGGTTGTAAGGCAGCAAATATCTATTGGTGGACAGAACAAGAGGTCTTTAGACAAGGCACAGAAATAATCTAACAACAGAATACTTCCTTAGTCTTGGGGCGCCCCATACATTAGCAAGGCACCCAAGAACCACTTCATCTATCTGAGAGTAGAAAACCCTGGACCTATTGGCAAGTATAAAAGGAACGTTTTGGTGAACTGACAAGAGTAATACATCACCCAATCCCAAACAGCCAAGGAAGTCTGTGTTCATTTACTAAATTCTGAGGAAAAGAGAAAAACAATACAGACATACTCCAAATACTTACATTGGTGTATTCCTATATTACTAATCTGAAGAACCCTCAAGAAAAAGGAAATGTTCTACACTTTTACTCATAGATTTTACATTACTTGTACAGGACTGCAGACACTTGTAAAATAATTTCTCTTACATGTTATGCTTAGGACCATGCTCTCATGTTATAGGCGCAGCAGGAAAATCTAAAACTGCTAATTTAACAGGGATTCTTATTGCAAAAAGAACTAAACTTCAACATAGTGGGTACATTTTCTCCAGCAGAACATGTTATGACAAACAAACTCCTATAAAACAATATTTTCCTTCAAAATGTTTGCTAAGGATCACATAGGCGTCTTTCCTGCATTGTACTTTTCACGATCCGGACTATGCAACATCATTTTCAAAAGGAAAAAAAACCCTATCTCCAGCTCTAATAAGGGCTGTCAGCTTATTGACAGAGACTAGCTAATAAAAGACTAGCAATGCCCTTGCAAAACTGTATAGAACATGAGAATAACATAAACAATAATAGTGTTGCCACCTGAGATTTTTGAACAGAAACCCCCACTATACAGTTCCCCTTAAAGATCAAATAAGGGAACATCAATCTGTTCTACTCATTCTTTCATACAGGATGGGCAGTAACATAGCTTATATGTTTCATCATTTTATTAATTCTAACAATTTTAAAACAGTATTACAGAATAGCCAATAACTGTCATATGGCCATTTCCTAGACAGCTTAGACAGACTCAAGAAAGAGTGAGAAAAAGAAGAGAGAAAACATAATTTTGCCTACCCTTAATTTGTAGAGGAGCTAGCCTCCTTCCCCATTTTGACAGTAGGAAAACCTGAAACAGGTTTCACTTCTGTCAACACTTTCAACCCCTATTTGTAGCAACTGGGCACAAACAAACTTGTAGGAGATATCTTAGAAAGTGGCTATTCTCTGATTCAGCCTAACACAAGCACATTGAGTACTGTGGAAAGCGTTAGTAACCAATGTACCAATTCCTTGAGCAATTGTACTAGATTAACATGAGGGCGCATGAATGCAAACTAAAATCCATTTCCTCCTTATCGTAGCCCCTACACAGTATTCTTTAAACTAAAACCATTATTTTTATATACATGACAGATCAATGCTCAACTCAGGGCTGCTTTTCCTTCGTTTCATATGACTGCGCAAAACGTGTGTTTGCCAAAAATAGGAAGCAAAGCTTCTCATTCCTCTCTCTGCGCTGTCATCTCGTCTTTCAAAAACTTTTCAGAGGTCGAAGTGGCCAAGCAAACCTTACCCTTCACCCTGCTAAGTTGCTAAATGCAGAACTCCGACCTTTGACCCGTTCAGCAGCTGGTCATTTTTTTTGTGCAAGGCTTGCCATGCGGTTTTTGTAATGCAAAGCAACTCTGGAGAATCACGGCTGAAAGGCAGTCCTGTCCGGTCCGTTTGCCAATAATTTAAAGGTAGGATAATAACGTCTGCTGGTTTCTGTATACTTATTTTCATTTGTGTACAGTATGTGGTGTGCAGTCTAGTAATACAGAGGTCAGCTGTTTGTTCTATACTGGCATATGTATACTTTATTGAAGCCTGAGAGCAGGTTAAAAACTGCCCTGAGTGGTAGAACTGCTTGTAAAATTGTGAATTTTGCTCAATTTCGACTTTGGTGGTAGGGGCACTTAAAAATGAATATCCTACAATATTTTTGCATAATAGGAACCCCCAGAGTGTTCTCTAGATAGCCCAGGAATGGGAAATCAGAAATGTATAAGGTATACCCTTATAAAAATGAGGTTTGTACGGCTGGGTAAAGTGACATGTCACATTTAAGGTTCCTGCTATTATGGTACAGCACTGCTTAAATCCAACTTTGATGCTAGGAATTCACAGTATGATGATTAGGCTTTATAAAGATGAAAAAACGAATTTAAAGCATTTATTTTTAATAATATATTTTTTTTCATATAATTAATTTTTTATTTTTTTTATCAAACCAACCATTTTGATGATTCCACATTTGAAAAGCAAGCTTCATTCGTAGCCTATCATATTTAAACGCATTCATGTATAACCCTAAGCACAGAAGCCTTACTTGAAACATGAAAAGTCTGCGCCACTTTTTAAAGGACAGTTATTATTTAACATCAGAACCACAGAGGTACTTATGAAAAAAGGCATTAAGAAAGGAAATCCCTACTTTCAATTTTGTTCTCTGTTATCCAAAATAATGAAACTGGTTTTTTTTAAACTTTTAAAATAATGCAGGCCTTCATACCAGTTTTACACTGACTTAAAATTTCGCTGACTCAGCATTCCTGTCTGTGGCCGCGATCAGGAATAGCCATATGCTATTTATGCAGCTGTTGTTTGTCAGCAGGCGTCGAATTTTCACGCCTTTCTCATGAAAAAACCCCTTTATTATTTGAAATACCCTGACAGAGTTAAATCCCCATTTGCTGTGTCAAACAGCTTCTTTTCAGTTAGTCAGTTTAAACACAGCTGTTGGAAAGCTTTTTTCTCGGGTGCTGAAAGAAAAGCATGTCACAGTCTATTTAAAAACTGAGGCATTTCAATGCAGTCAAATCTATCTTTCTATAATGTGTATTTAGTTCAGCAACGACCAAATTCACTCAGATGATGTGCATGCCTTTTAATGTCTAATACAATGTATCTAAGGAAAATGCTGTAACGTTGTATTTTAGTCTATTGATTACAAAACACACAATTTCGTTTTTCTTCCTCTGTATGAGGCCTATTTTAATCCTATTGAATACGAATTCTAATTTTATCTTTAGCATTGTGGCAATTTGCACACATGTATAGTGTCTTACTCTGTCAATTTAATAGTAACATGCAGCTATTTAGCATATGTTATATAATCTCATTTCTGGATTTTTATTTAATATGTAAGTAACTAAATGACAGTTTGCATAACAGAATGATGACAGCAAAAAAAATATAAACAAACTCATTGAGCTCATTCCAGACATTTTACAGAAGGGGGTCATACACTCAGAACACACAACACAGCGCGCTTAAAGCTAGCCATTCTTACACAAAGAGCGCAATCGCTATTTACTCACACAAGTATCACCAATGTCAAACCACATAGACATTGAAACACACATTTAACCCACAAATCAACACTTAGGACTTTAAGACAGCTTACAAATTGTACGCAAGACCAAACTATTTGTAAATACTAATTGTAAGTCATATTTACAAGAAGAGCTCTCAAAAGTAGCCCAAAAGACTGTTCCATGGTCAAGAAGCCAAAATACACCAAATTCGCCAGTTTTGGCTGGTAGAACACTCAAAAAGCGCTCTGCATATCACCACTTATGAATGTTACTAAGTGCGCAGATCCGGATCCGTTTTATGTACATATTTAGTTCCATGGGGTACTTAGTCACCAAGGAAGAAATATCTTTTTACTATACCTAAACCTATTTAGGTATCCCCTCTGAGGGGAGTCAGCTGAGTACTTCCTAAATCCATATCGGTACCTCCAAGACAGCAACACTTTCTACGAAGTGTGCTAGAAGCAGGCATGTCAAGAATATTATAACATATATAATATTATACTCCAAGTGACACTTAACACAATGTGTGCCGTTCAAGTTTTCAAAGTTAGAGAAAAATCTCCTCATTACCTGCCTTCATTTGCTGCAGCAAAACAAACAAACAAACCAAAATCTTGGCCAAGTCATTCCAAACAAAAGTGTTGCTTCAGCAACCTTACCAAAGTCTCCAGCTTCCAACTGCCAAGTTCTGAGTGACCTAACGGTTGTTTTAAAATACTCACGCCAAAGAAGTTCTCAGTCGGGAGCGGCAAACACTTGGAGGATCAGATCAGGAAGACCAGAAATATACTGGGCTGGAAGACAAACAATCTCCGTGCGCAGGGTACCTCCTCAGTAGATTCCTGTCCTGTACTCCTCAGTAGATTACTGACTCCCTTCAAGACCACTCCCTTGGATAGCCGCTGCACCGATGAGGTCCACTTTCGGGCGCCATTTGTAGAAATAAAAACCTTCTTAGGGGTTCACTGATACATCTGGTCCTTAAGACCAACAAAGAAAAGATTGGCACGGAAGCTGTAATATCAAAAAACATGTTTTAATAACCTCAGATGAGGGAGATTGCGTCTTACGGTACCCGCAGGCCACTGTAGGAGGCATTCTAATGAGTGCAGAGAACAGGGTCCTTATATATGCATTTGTTATATAGTCAGCATAAAATCAAGGGGAGGTCCTAGCACATACAAGCATGCTTATTGACTAATATGGGTATACAAAATTTGCTTGCTCCACAAAGTGGGAGGGGAGACTAAACTGCTTACATCAGTAAGAATAGCCTGACAGTTCTATACTAGGAGCAGGTGCATTCTACCAGCTAGGCCCCTCTGAGCATGTGCAAGACTCTGGAAGAGGGAGAAAGCACATGGCGAGCACATGGCTAACTAAAATGGCTGCCAAGTACAAAATGGCTTTCAGCTCATGCTAACAGCGATTCCTGCAATCTTTAACAGTGGTGGCAGGGCCAGACATACTAGCTGGGGTGTGGTGGCTGCTGACACCCGCCTCCACAAGGGAGTCATCCTCCGAGCTGCTGTGGTCCTCAGCTGAGGTGGATGGTGTTGAGGACTCCTCGGTGTGGCTCCCCTCGCCCTACGTGCCACTGGGTCCCTCCGACCACTCATCGCCTGCTGACCCAGTCTGGCTCTGCAGCTCCTCCTGGTCCGTGGAGCTGTCCCCTCCTGTGGCCGTGGATGTATCTGCAAACAATTAGGGAAACAGACAAACATCAGTCACCTGCACTGACCGCACACACCACAGTAAGTACAGCACATTACAGAGCAAGCCCTGGCATCCTCAGTTGAACATTGCCAAAAGTCCTCACACAGATTAGGAGAAGCCAATTGTCAGTCTGATGGTCAACCATGGCACTCACACCCCTCCTGCCCTTGCACCCATCTGTCTGGTGCCTGTTGGATGTTAATACCCCAGTGTGGACACATGCACCACGTACACAGTTGTTGGACATTGCAGAGAACACGGTGAAGTATGTGAACATGCACACATCACATCTCTTGCCACTGAGTTAGTACAGGTGTCCGGATAAAGGGATGGCCAGAGTCTAATTGCACATGTCACTCCCCTGCAGGATCACTCTTAGGAAGTTAAATGCCATGGCACAGGCATGCCTGCAAAGTCATACATCACTGTCTCCAGTCACATGGGCATGGCAGCCAGCCAACAACAGTCTGCACTGTGTCACAATCCTAGGAAATGGGGAATGCAAGTTATGTAGCTGACAAGTGCACATGTCCATCCCCCACAAACCACATCATCTGAACTCTTATTTGGCCACGTCATGCCAATTGGACATATGGGAGACATGAAACACAACTCTATGAACCTGAGCACCTCACAGTCTGCTGTGAATGTAAAACAGCTGCCTGAAGTTCACAGTCTCATACACCTGTGTGCACAGTCAAGTGATCAAACACCTATGAGTCACAGAAGTATCGACTCTCATGGTCACATCTCAGATGGCATGCTGAGCCCTAAACGATAAACATCCCAGTAGTCCTGACAACGAAGCCACAGCACAATGACACAGAGGCAGACACCTGAGGGAACATTTCACTGATCACAACATGTCAGCTGATACACGGGAGTGGGAGTAAAGAGTGTATTGTATGCCCTGGAGTAGGCATGACTGTCCTGCTCCACCTGAAAGAGGGATGAGCCCTGGACAGTAGGCAGGTGGCTAAGCATGTGTGACACACTTGATATACATACTCCTGAGGCCCAAACATTGTTCCCACCCGCAGCATGGGTGTGTGCCAAATACCCCAGGGACATGTGGTGATTCAGATCAGCAAGTGGACCACATATCAAAGTTACACCCAGATTACATGTCAGAACTTAGGCATTGTGTAAGCAATTGACCCACCCATGAATCCCACAACATAGTCACGGGAACAAATACTGTCCCCCACCTTGAGCGAAGCAAAATGCAAGGACACAGTACCCAAGTGACACAATTTCCTGACTGTAAGGGCCACACATATGCGTATCAGATGAGGAGTGGGCATTTCACAATTGAGGGACATGGGTCCTGGACCACAAGACTGATGTACTGTGGAAGTTTAACCAGGCCAGAGGAGGGCACATAGCATGTCAGACAAAGTGCACAGTGCAGTCAAGGACTCACCCCCTCCTTGCTGCTGTCTGGCCTTCAGCTGCCTATCCAGGTCAGGGAAGACCACCGCCAGGATCCTGAGCATGTGGGGGGTCAGGGTCCGGTGTCCGCCCCTCCTGCGAGGAGGCGACAGCTTCAGCTGGACCCTTGCGATCCTCCGGGTCCAGCCCCGAAGGTCCTGCCACCTCTTCTGGCAGTTGTGGATCCGGCGCTTGTAGACCCCCACGGATCTTACTGCCAAGGCGATGGTAAGGCCAGATTTCCTGCTTCTGGTGGGCATCAACCTATGAGGATGACAAAGTGAAAATGCCATTACTACACATGCAACATATACGTGCATCACACAGTTGGATATACATGTCTCAATCACAGGGGCATATGATGTACACAGGCAGTGCAACAATGGCTATGAACAGTTTGCCAGCAGTTACTACATGGTATCATTGCATGGGAAGTAAACCTTGTTGGAATGCACTGTTACTGCACTGTACCTGTTCAGTGCATGTATCTACACACTTTGGGGGGTGAGAACTACTCAGTGAGCATGCTAGCCAGTGGTGTGCACACTGTAAGTCTTGCTAGTCAGACAACATGCACAATTAGTAAGGCAGTGGACAGCACACTCACCTGCTCCCCTGGTTTCCCATACAGCTTGCTGTACTGTGGAAGGAGGCTGTCCAGCAGGGCCTGGTTCTCCTCAAGGCTGAAGGCTGGGGCTCTCTCCACAGTACGTGCCATTGCAGTAGCCAGAGGATGCAGAGACAGCAGCAGTGTTGGCGGCAGATGTCATCCTGGAGCATGTAGTGCAGGCAAGTGAGCTCTCAGGGGAACAGCCAGCATTATATGTGTGCTGCAGAGGCAGATACTGTCCCATGTGTCCAAAGTGATAGGTCCAAGTCGTTTGCATCTTCTGAATCTGGCCAATCCATGGAATAGCACCACTTATACACGCCCACAGCATCCTTCAAGAGTTAAACTTCATGACACCCATGTATTTGCAACATTGTTGTGGCTGGCCAACTGAATTTACTGCATCAGACTCGTTACAGCTTCGAAAACGCGTCCGTTGCCATGCCAGGCCCTAGCCAATGCATTCGCACCGTCCGGACCATTGCTGTACAACGCGTATTTCAATAAACAACGCGTACACGCTCACATCAATTGCAATGTCCAATGTGTGCGCACCGATCGTTCGATTGCTGTCCAACGCATACCCGCTCACAACAGATGCAATGGCCAGTGCGTGCACACCGATCGGTCCATTGCTGTACAACGCGTATTCCGGGAAACAACGCGTACCCGCTCACAACAGATGCAATGGCCAGTGCGTGCACACCGATCGGTCCATTGCTGTACAACCCGTACCCGCTCACAACAGAAGCAGTGGCCAGTGTGTGCACACCGATCGGTCCATTGCTGTACAACGGGTACCCGCTCACAACAGATGCAATGGCCAGTGCATGCACACCGATCGGTCCATTGCTGTGCAACGCGTACCCGCTCACAACAGATTCAATGGCCAGTGCGTGCACACCGATCGGTCCATTGCTGTACAACGCGTATTCCGGGAAACAACGCGTACCCGCTCACAACAGATGCAATGGCCAGTGCGTGCACACCGATCGGTCCATTGCTGTACAACGCGTACCCGCTCACAACAGATGCAATGGCCAGTGCGTGCACACCGATCGGTCCATTGCTGTACAACGCGTACCCGCTCACAACAGATGCAAATGCCAGTGCGTGCACACCCGATCGGTCCATTGCTGTACAACGCGTACCCGCTCACAAGAGATTCAATGGCCAGTGCGTGCACACCGATCGGTCCATTGCTGTACAACGCGTATTCCGGGAAACAACGCGTACCCCCTCACAACAGATGCAATAGCCAGTGCGTGCACACCGATCGGTCCATTGCTGTACAACGCGTATTCCGGGAAACAACACGTACCCGCTCACAACAGATGCAATGGCCAGTGCGTGCACACCGATCGGTCCATTGCTGTACAACGCGTACCCGCTCACAACAGAAGCAGTGGCCAGTGTGTGCACACCGATCGGTCCATTGCTGTACAACGGGTACCCGCTCACAACAGATGCAATGGCCAGTGCATGCACACCGATCGGTCCATTGCTGTGCAACGCGTACCCGCTCACAACAGATTCAATGGCCAGTGCGTGCACACCGATCGGTCCATTGCTGTACAACGCGTATTCCGGGAAACAACGCGTACCCACTCACAACAGATGCAATGGCCAGTGCGTGCACACCGATCGGTCCATTGCTGTGCAACGCGTACCCGCTCACAACAGATTCAATGGCCAGTGCGTGCACACCGATCGGTCCATTGCTGTACAACGCGTATTCCGGGAAACAACGCGTACCCGCTCACAACAGATGCAATGGCCAGTGCGTGCACACCGATCGGTCCATTGCTGTACACCGCGTACCCGCTCACAACAGATGCAATGGCCAGTGCGTGCACACCGATCGGTCCATTGCTGTACAACGCGTACCCGCTCACAACAGATGCAAATGCCAGTGCGTGCACACCGATCGGTCCATTGCTGTACAACGCGTACCCGCTCACAAGAGATTCAATGGCCAGTGCGTGCACACCGATCGGTCCATTGCTGTACAACGCGTATTCCGGGAAACAACGCGTACCCCCTCACAACAGATGCAATGGCCAGTGCGTGCACACCGATCGGTCCATTGCTGTACAACGCGTACCCGCTCACAACAGATGCACTGGCCAGTGCGTGCACACCGATCGGTCCATTACTGTACAACGCGTACCCGCTCACAACAGATTCAATGGCCAGTGCGTGCACACCGATCGGTCCATTGCTGTACAACGCGTATTCCGGGAAACAATGCGTACCCGCTCACAACAGATGCAATGGCCAGTGCGTGCACACCGATCGGTCCATTGCTGTACAACGCGTCCCTGTACAGGTCACTCGCATATGTCACCATGCTTGTCACTGGTGAACGTATGCCAGCCACATATACTTGCCAGGGACTCAGGGGCACACCTACAATACCACAACCAGTCTACACTGTATCCTAAGGCATGTAAGGCTGCATTACCTTTTCTGTGTATGGGGGTAAACATGTGGTTTTTGGGGTGGCACTTGGGGGCAGCCACTCCCAGGCTGTGCACGTGTTCATGGGGACAGGATCCTTTGTGTGTTGTGCACATGACCACTGTGATGTGCAACTGTTCATTTCGGAGCATGTGGCATGGTCACATTTCCAGGTTGTGTATGTGTATGACATGTCACATACCTCCAGAGTCCCATGTGGGAAGGCATGTACGTCACAGGGTGACCCATTGCCACAATAGTGATGGCCCTCCACAGTCTGTGTGCATGTTGTGTTTCCGATGTCTCTGATTCCATGTGCACAATGGGAGACAGTCTCCACATCCACGTTGTTTGTGCATGGACTTTGATGTTGTGCGTGTGTGTGTCACAGACGTCCATGTCTGTCCTGCGGAGGCAACAGGGGCCGCTACCTGTGGGAGTCATGTTTGTTTTTCTGACGTGTACATGATACGCCATGTCATGCCAGTGTCCATGTGGCAAGACAGGGTCACTGGGAATCTACCTGTCAATGAGCTGTGATGCCTGTGGTGCATCTGTCCAGACATGTCACTGTGGTGTGTGTGTGGAACGTGACAGCAGTAAATGGGTACTGTGACACAGCATAATCGTTTCCCATAGCACAACCTGGAACCTGTTGTCAACACATGTTGAACTGAGATGTTAGATGATGTCCATGTAGGTGCCATATATGTCCATACAGAACGGCACACACATCAAGTACTTGTGTCTCGTAATGATGAATCATGTGATATTGCGTATGGTGAATGGCACATATGTGGGGTGACTGACAATCTTTCTTTCTTCACCTATGCACTGCAGGGCACCAGCTGTCCATAGACCATTCCCTGCCCAAGCAACGATGGTGGAACGTGACAGCATCCGACGGTACCACTTCACCAGGCAGCTGATTGAAGATTTGGCAGTGTGCTTGGCCCCGCATTTGCAACCTGGCCGGCCGTACCCTACAGCGCTGACCCCCAAGGTGAAGGTGATGGCAGCCCTACACTTCTTTGCCACCGGTACCTTTCAACACACTGTGGCGACTGCTGGTGGGATGTCACAGACTATGTTCAGCCGTGTGCTACGCAATGTTTTGGAGGCAATGTTGAGATGCCTGAACCAGTACATCTATTTCCCTACACGTCAACAACTCACTGACGTCAAGAGTGACTTCTATGCCCTGGGGAGGATGCCACATGTCATTGGCTCCATTGATGGGACACATGTGGCTTTGGTACCACCACAGGCACATGAGCAGGCATACAGGAACAGGAAACATTATCATTCGATCAATGCTCTGGTGGTATGTCTTGCAGATATGAGCATCTCACATGTGTGTGCCCGTTTCCCTGGTTCGGCACACGATGCCTACGTGATGAGGTGTAGTCGCATCCCGAGGATGATGTCACAGATGCAGAACCAGCGTGCCTGGCTTGTCGGTGTGTACTGACTTTGTACCATTGTGTGTGTTCTGCTATGTTGTATTCCGCCCTCTTTTCCAACTCTGCTAATGTGCAATTGTCTGTCTGTAGGTGACTCCGGATACCCCAACATGCCGTGGTTGCTGACACCCCTCAGGAACCCTGTGACACCAGCCCAGATGCGCTACAATGAGGCACATGGTCGGACCAGGAGAGTGATCGAGCGACATTTGGTCTCCTGAAGAGCCGCTTCCGCTGCCTGGACAAGACAGGAGGGGCCCTCCCATATGCCCCAGCAAAGGTGTGCAAGATTGTCATCGTCTGCTGCATGCTACACAACCTGGCAGTGCGGAAGGAGTTGCCTCTCATCCTGGATGACGATGACCAACATCCGCCACCTGTGGAGGATCCTGGCCTGGGCCACGATGTCAGTGATGATGGTGATGTCCGCACACAGCTCATAACCAACTTCTTCAGCTGAATGTGAGTATCCAGAGATGTCATGTCAATGATGTGAGTTTGCATGATATGTGTTGGTGGTGCTCTGTTGCTGTTTGAGTGTGGCCATGTGCTACTTGACTGGAAGCGTGCAGCGATGTGTCCTTACAGGTAGTCTGTACTCCCCAACAGTGTTGACATGCTAACTTGGTTTTCTGTGAGTATCTTGTGACATGTATTGGCCATGAGTATTGCAGTTCTGTCCTGTTCTTAAGTACTTTTGACTGTGTGTCATGTCTGTCCTTCACAAGGTACTTTCAGAGTTGTTTGGTGAACTGTGATCCACCGACACCATGATTCAACTTCCAGGGTGGAAGCAGTCGTTTCCCTACAGGTGATGTGCCACACACACCTGGACACCTGGACTTTATTTCTTCTACACTTGTTGACTGTTTGGCCACTGCCACGTAGGATTACCTTGCATCTGTAGTGGAAACAACATGTTGCAAATGTGTAATAAACCTGTGCTTCACTTTGGGATGTGCGTTGTCTGTGGCAAACATCTGACTGACATGTGCTTACTGCACCTGTGGGCTAGTTAACACAGACTGTGAATAGGTGTGGTGTCTGTGCATTCCACTGTATTTCCTGGCAACATCAGTGTAGGCGATGAGTCTGATGGCCCTGGTGTGTATGTGTTGTGTAGCCCTAGTGGTGTGTCTCCCTCATATGTGTCACGTCGCCATGACTCAAATGACGGTGTTGACCTTGCTGTAGCAGTTAGCATGCACATTGTTATTTGGCAGATCACCTTCTACATGACAGAAACCACGTTGGAATCACAACAGAGGCAAGTATGGTGTATTAGTGAGTTTATTTCCATACATGTGTGAGGATAGTGCACAGGATGGTGGGTGATGTACATTGGGATTGGAATCCAAAGTTCCCAGATGAGTTGGAAGTCTTGGTAGCAGAAATGTCCTGAGTAAAGTCCACAGTCATCTGATACATTGGGCCAACTTAAGCTCCCCATGTCTTGTGGGAAAGTTGTGTTGCATTCGACAGGGTGAACAGTTTGCACACAAAGGAGAATTTCCAGAACAGGTGTTGGGTTCCTGGGGGATGTACATGGCCATCGGCCTCTCAGTTGTCCTTCCTCGGATGACCCCTCTTCTTCCGGGGGGGACCCTCACGTGCAGGCTACTGCGGTGCAGAGGACTCTCCGCCAGAGTCATCCTCCCTCCCTCAGTTGCAGTTGTTGCAGCACCAGATGTTGTGGGCACACAGGGAGGTGTGGCCATGTTGGTGCTAATCTGGCGGAGGCATGTCAATATGTCCCTATGCACATCTGTCAGTTCTTCCAATGTGTCCCACTTGGACTCCATGCCAGACATGTGTGTCTCCACACGGGACATGTGTGTCTCCACACGGGACATGTGTGAGTCCAAGCAGGCATGATGGGCAGCCTGCTGCTGTTGAATGTCCTTGAGGATCCCCACTACCTGGCTGACCTCTCCGGTGCTATTCTGGTACGCCTCAGCAATGCGTGCCAGTTGTGGGTCATCATGCAGTCCAGGCCCCTCTGCAAACAGCGACCTATGTCTACCACCCCCTCCCACCACCCCTGGAGACACGTGCGGGACCTGTGGTGGCACGCACAGGTGACCGTAGGCCCACTTGGGGGTTGTTACTGGGGTCGTTGTCCGTTGCTCCACGTTGGGCCGGGGTCCCTGTGCTGTTATCGGTGGTACTTGGTCTGTCCGTGTTGGCAGGGGTGGTCTGTGTGTTGGCAGTTGTTGGAGGGGTGGGTGCAGATGTTGGTCCTGCTGGTGCTGCATGATGACTCGCACCGGATGGGCCAGGTAGGTATTCGCCATCCGAGGAGTGCAGAGGCTGTTCCACACCAGTGAGCTCAGTGTCCCGCGGAGCCTGGGACAGGTACTCCTCATCGTCTGCTGCTGTGTCCCCATCATCACCTGTTTTTGGAAGAGACACACAATGTATGTTATGTTTCTACGGGCATCAATGGTTCACACACCTGACAGTTGTGACTGTACCTCTGGATGCGGGCCTGTACATTGCATTGTCCTAAGTTGTCACAGTCAGAGGTTGATATTGGTGTATCACATTGTCCTGGCAACCTGAAGCTTTTCAATGTGAATGTTGAGGTGTGTGCATGGCCAGCATTGGTGGTATTTGGTGGACATCCGGCCCTCCTTCTCCCCCCAGCCCAGTTATCCCACCATGAAGCAAGCATGCAGTGTGTGCAGGTTGACTCTCAGGATGTCAGTCAGTGGTGTCCTGCTGTTGGTTGTTGCACAGTTCCCAGCAGGGCCTTGTGCTCCCCACAGCTGAGCCAGTGTCAGACATCTTTGAAGTGGCTTTTCACTGGCTGTGAGGTGTGCATGCTTCAGTGTGAGCTTGCTGGGCCATGTGGGTGGGGGATGTTGAGCTGTGACTACCACTCCCATCATGCTATTGCCTACACCCCCCCTTCACAGCATGCCCATTTTTCCTTCCTTTTGACTCTGCTTTCCTGTGGGGTAGTGTGCCTGTGCTGACAGGATGGCTGACAGTGTTGTCCTGGCGGTTGTTTGGCTACAAGTCCCAATAGTGTCCCTGTGCTTCACACAGCATAACCCAGGGTGGTGGTTCTTTGTGGGATATTTAATTGGAGTGTGAGGCATTGCATTTTCCCAGGTGAGTTGTGTGGAGTTTGTGTTAAGGGGGTGTGTGAGGAAAGCTGCTTGTAACAATGGTCAGAGCTGTCAGTCCTCCTTCCCACCCAGCCAGATATCCCACCATGGAACGTGCTTCCATTGCAGGGAGTGCAAGTTGGCTTTCAGGATGTCAGTCAGTGGTGTCCTGCTGTTGGTTGGTGCCCAGTTCCCAGCAGGGGCTTGTGCTCCCCACAGCAGTACCCAGTGTCAGCCATCTTGTCAGTTGTTTTCCACTCCCTGTGATGTGAGCATGGTTCAGAGTGGTGTTGATGGGCCAATTGTGAGGGTGACCAATATATGTGACTACAACTCCCATCATGCTACAGCCTACACCCCCCTTCCCAGCATGCCCATACTTCCTTCCTTTTGAGTGGACTTCACTGTGTGTGAGTGTGACAGCAATAGCAAGATGGCTGACAGGGGTGTCCTGCTGTTGGTTGGTGCCCAGTTCCCAGCAGGGGCTTGTGCTCCCCACAGCAGTACCCAGTGTCAGCCATCTTGTCAGTTGTTTTCCACTCCCTGTGATGTGAGCATTGTTCAGAGTGGTGTTGATGGGCCAATTGTGAGGGTGACCAATATCTGTGACTACAACTCCCATCATGCTATTTCCTACACCCTCCTTCCCAGCATGCCCATACTTCCTTCCTTTTGAGTGGACTTCACTGTGTGTGAGTGTGACAGCAATGGCAAGATGGCTGACAGTGTTGTCCTGCTGTTGGTTGGTGCCCAGGTCCCAGCAGGGCCTTGTGCTCCCCACAGCTGAGGCCAGTGTCAGACATCTTTGAAGTGGCTTTTCACTGGCTGTGAGGTGTGCATGCTTCAGTGTAAGCTTGCTGGGCCATGTGGGTGGGGGATGTTGAGCTGTGACTACCACTCCCATCATGCTATTGCCTACATCCCCCATTCCCAGCATGCCCATACTTCCTTCCTTTTGACTCTGCTTCCCTGTGGGGTAGTGTGCCTGTGCTGACAGGATGGCTGACAGTGTTGTCCTGGCGTTTGTTTGGCTACAAGTCCCAAGAGTGTCCCTGTGCTTCACACAGCATAACCCAGTGTGGTTGTTCTTTGTGGGATATTTAATTAGAGTGTGAGGCAATGCATTCTCCCAGGTGAGTTGTGTGGAGTTTGTGTTAAGGGGGTGTGTGAGAAAAGCTGCTGGTAACTATGGTCAGAGCTGTCAGTCCTCCTTCCCACCCAGCCAGATATCCCACCATGTAACGTGCTTCCATTGCAGGGAGTGCAAGTTGGCTTTCAGGATGTCAGTCAGTGGTGTCCTGCTGTTGGTTGGTGCCCAGTTCCCAGCAGGGGCTTGTGCTCCCCACAGCAGTACCCAGTGTCAGCCATCTTGTCAGTTGTTTTCCACTCCCTGTGATGTGAGCATGGTTCAGAGTGGTGTTGTTGGGCCAATTGTGAGGGTGACCAATATTTGTGACTACAACTCCCATCATGCTATAGCCTACACCCCCTTCCCAGCATGCCCATACTTCCTTCCTTTTGAGTGGACTTCACTGTGTGTGAGTGTGACAGCAATGGCAAGATGGCTGACAGTGGTGTCCTGCTGTTTGTTGGTGCACAGTTCCCAGCAGGGCCTTGTGCTCCCACAGCAGTACCCAGTGTCAGCCATCTTGTCAGTTGTTTTCCACTCCCTGTGATGTGAGCATGGTTCAGAGTGGTGTTGATGGGCCAATTGTGAGGTTGACCAATATCTGTGACTACAACTCCCATCATGCTATCGGCTACACTGACTTCACCAGCATACACAGAATTCCTTCCTTTGAGTGAGCTTCCCTGTGAGGTGGTGTTCTAGTGGTGGCAAAATGTCTTACTGTGTTTGTTGTTTACATTTGTGCCACTGCCTTGCTTTATTTGTAGTTATGTTTGTACATATCATGACACAGTTACATATCACTATGAGATGGCATGTATTGTGTTTATCTGACTGGGGTGATTATCTTTTGATTGCTGTGGATTTGCTAAAGGTGCATGGTTTGACTATCCCCTTGACAGTGATGTGTGTGTATTATCACACAATATTGTGTATATTTGTTGTGTACTCACCAGGCTCTGGGATGTTTGATAGTCCATATACGCTCACTGGTGGTAGGATGGCCTGCACCTTCTCCTCCCAGGGCCTGAGGTATAGTGGTTTGGCAGGAGGGCCACTGCCGGTGCGCTGACTCACGATGTAATCCTTCTTTACTAGGTCCCTGACCCTCCTGCGCACATCATACCACCTGTTCTGGATGTCTTCCTTTGTGCGCAAACATGGTGATTGTGCATTGACCCTGTCAACGATCCTCTGCCACATCTTGGTTTTCTGCGACATGGGGGTCTGTTGTACCAATGTACCAAACAACTGTGGCTCTACCCTGAGGATCTCATCTACCAGGACTTCCAATTCACTGTCTAGGAACTTTGGATTCTTCTTTAGGGGCATGGTGATGGGTGGTGGTGGGGATTGATGTGTGTGTGTGTGCAGGTGAGGGTGTGAGAGTATAGGTTTTGCTGGGTGTATGTGAGGGTGCTATTTGTTGAGGTGCTAATGGTGTGTGGCTTGTGTGATGGATGAGCTGTGAGTGTGTCTGTGGTTGCTGTGTGATGGTGTTCTGTGCTGGCAGGTCAGTTGAATTTGCAAAGGATCATGGTAGGGATTTGTGGCCTTTATATAGGTGGAGTTGGGGGTGTGTCCTTGTTACATGTTTTTTTCCCTGTATTTATTGACTTTGTCATTGCTTGTTTGGCCCTTTTTTTGTATTTTTTCCTTAGTATTTTTTGTGCATGTAGGAGACGTTCTTCTGACCAAGTAGGACGCTGCAGTTGTCTCGTGCGAGCTTCTCCGAGTCGTTCACTCAGTGTTTCTGCTAGGTTCCTTGTGCGGCGTACGTGTCGGTCGCCGAGTATTGGCTTCCTTCGGCTGGCTTTTGTATGCGTGTCGGTCGTTCGGCTTGAGCTCCGTGCGACTCGGTCTGGTTTTCCACGCATTGCATCGTACTGCGTGGGTCGGAGTTCGCCGGTACGTTTCGTTCAAGTTGATTCCTGGTGCGTGTCGGTCGGTTCTATTCGCGTGGTTTCCCGGCCGGATAGCTTGTTTCCGTCCGGTTCGGTCGTTCGGCTTGTGTTCCGTACGAGTCGGTCGTGATTCACATGCATTTCATCGTACTACCCAGGTCGTGCAACGCCGGTACGTGTCGGTCAGACTATATTCCCGTACCGAGTCGGTCGGTGAGATTTCCGGCCCGAATCGGAATCGGCCCCTATGTTTAGGTATTCCAGGCCCTTTGTACTAGGGTACAATTTTACTTGTTGTTCTAGATATTTATTCATTTGTTTAGTTTGTTTTGATGTTTTTGGAGTTAATTGAGTTATGGATTGTTCCATTCGGAACTCCTGATAACTCTGTTCTTTTTGTAGGCATGATATACATTTTTCTAGTGTTGGTTTTGTTCTGCCTGTTGATTGAAGGAAGGCATTATGCCATCCTTCGACTGCGTTATTAGTTTTGGATTCTCTGTTTAATGTGCTTCTGTATACGTTCCACCAGGGTATTAAGAATTTAGGGTTTCTTCTGTGGCCAGATCTGTGTAGTCTGCCGACCCATGTATCCTCAAAATAGTCTAATAGTGGACTTAGTTTTGCTTCATTTTGTTTGTAGAAGGTGCTGCCTATTAAGATGTTGTAATGTTCTGTGACGTCTGTCTCAGGTACATAAGCTAGGGCTGTTAATTTTTTTATTTGATATGCAAAAGAAGAATTAGTTGCATATTCAATGCTTAGTGCTGATTTTTGCACGTGTCTCCATAAGCACTGATTAAAATGATAGTAACAGCCTTGGATGCAGGTATGGGGGTGCGTTTTAATATAGTATTAATCATTGACTGTTCAAAATCTAGAATTATTTTTTGTGGAGAAAAGTCATTAGTTTTTTGTTTTATTGTATTTAATAGTTCCATGAATGTGGAGTTCTGTTTGTTTGGTAATAATGCGTAAATTAATGGTAATGGCAATTCTGATGTAGCCCATGTATTGTATACAGTTGGAAAAAGGGCTTGGGACATATAGTAAAAGTCCCATCCATCATCCAGTATTGACATTCTTGTAGTTTTAATAGATTAGTTGCAGTTCCAAAAATTATTAATCTTTTGTGATTGCTTTTATTATCAAAAATGAGAAATGGTTCTATGTTTAAAGTGATACTTTGTTCAGGAGTTATAATAACTTCACTATATGTTCTAGGAATTGGGGTGGAAGTAGTAGTAATTTTTTTAGTATGTGCTATAGTTCTCTTTAGTGAAGCTACAGATGGCATTTGTGTAGTAGCAGTTTTAGGAATTTTGGGAAGCTGCTCTTTTAAAATTACACTTGTAGGTTTTTGAGAACTTGTACTAGCTTCCTTTATTGTTTCTAATGC
Source organism: Calotriton arnoldi (assembly GCA_963921515.1). Lineage (NCBI taxonomy): Eukaryota > Metazoa > Chordata > Amphibia > Caudata > Salamandridae > Calotriton > Calotriton arnoldi. The sequence goes on from CAWUFW010012459.1 coordinate 329,184, forward strand.
TGATCTGACTTCTATTTCTGTTACGTTTGGTGGGTGGTTATGTTCTCTAGTATACAGTACTGTTGTTTCCCTAGTTGTAGCACGCCCGTAACATTTATCAGAGTAGTATTTACATCATTTCCATTTAACTTTTAATCCAAATTGTTTTTCTTGTGTGTAAGTGTATCCCATATAGCATAGTAACATTTTCCCTTTCTGGCTTGTTATAAATTCGGCTCCTTCAGTCATTTTGATGTATGTTAATCTATGAAAAATATATATTATTGTTATTAACTATGTTGTTCTATGTATTTTAATTTAAGCAAATAAACATTTATTTAAAATATACTTACAAAGTTGGTCTTTATGTATTTCAGTTTGTTGACGGTTATTCTTTAGTTGTGGAATGTTCTTTCTGTATTTTGTTGGTCTGAAGAAGAAAAAATACATTTGTTTTATTATTTGTTTCTATATTTTTTATCGGGGGTGGGTAGGGTATTGGGGATTGGTTTTGACTTTGTGTTGTTCTTTAATCTATTTGTTTAAGATTTGTTGGTAAATACTAAGGGGCCCATTACGATGTCGGGCGGAAGCACAACCGCCGTGCTGTCGGAGGCAAAAACCGCTAGTTACTGTCCGCCAGCAACGGCCCACACGCCTGCAAAATTAGGATGTGAAAAGTCAGGCAAACACCGCCCGTAACCCTGCGACGCCGCCCGCCATCAAAGTGCGCCCGTCTACGTAGCGGCGTGAGCCAATGGAGACACACCGTCCGACGAAATGACGTACCGCCCGGCGTACAAATTACGATGCCACAACCAAACAGCCTCACCGGCAAAGAGACACCGCACGAGATACCAAGGCGGAAACCCGACTGTTCAGTACGGAGACTAAAAAGGCGGCCCACTCAGAGATGAATCCTGCACTCCAGGCCATCCCCATGCTCTACCTGATGCACCACCTAGGAGTAAACGCGCCACGACGACGCAGGTAGGCAGACACACAACAAGGGCACGCAAACACTGCACACAGTGCAAGGCGGAAAAACTGTACATGACCCCCCCAGACACCCCTGTGTGGACAGGACACATCCATCACTGGACCCACACATGTCCCACCTGTTAAAATAAAACAACTCGCAACATCCTGGGCACCCAGTACCCGGGACCAGGAAGTGACGTCCCCGTCACGGCACCGCAGCGCAGCGGCGATGACGCAGGTACACATGCACACAACGCAGAGGCCAACGACAGCGCCATGCATGGGCTGCACACAAACACCACAGGGTCACAACTACACACCCCACACACCAGCCCCACCCTGAAGGCACATGTCACGTGGCCTTCCTGCATCAGTCGAGTCCCCAACCGACAACTCACAGTTGTCAACCTGATGTCACACAAGTGTCCCGAACAGGGGAGTAATGTGATGGCAAAATAGGACACACCCTTGTGTGCAAAACATGGCGAAGCACACGGCGGCTGCTACATAACAGCGCAGAATATGGACCACGTCCGCAAAGGCACGCCAGTCTCATCCAAAAATACCTATACCACCCTGCTCGCAATATCAAGCCATGCAATGTACAAAATTGAAAAACCCTGCTGCCTGAGAACAGGTGTTTCCAATTACTACACCCACACAGAAGCCCCAATGTATAGCGGAAACACAGTGTCCCGCCCACACACGGGAGAGCAGATAGCACTGAATGGCCTTCCATTCCTACTCTGAAATCACCTTGCAACAATTTATGCAGGAGAATGGAGCCAATGTACCAACAAGAAGCCAAACAGAGCCATGCAGGGTAAACCGTCCACTAGCAGATAGCGGCCAACATGAAAGAAAGTTAATAACACCCCAAAAAATTATACCACTCCTCCATGTGGGGCAAATGCAAGTAATCTGGAAGGAGTCAGACACCACTGGCCTTGACCATTCATTGAAGCATGTGGGATGAGGGCCTGTGTCCTCCGCCCAAGCTATAATCCAAGTCCTGCTGCCATACAACCATTCCAGAATTCCCAGCATCGTCGGAGGTTGCACTCTGCTGACTGCACAGGCAGCCAGAGCACGCCATCACATCACCCTGTAGCAAAATGGCTGTTGCACCACTGCTTCCCAACTACGCCGGACAGATGCAGCTGTACATTGAGAGCTTGCTACAGATAGTGGGCTGTGAAAATATGGCTATGCTGAACGTAAGTTACCGAGTAACTTACCGCATTGCAATGTTCAGCTGAGTCATCCCCGTTTTCTACTGTCGGAGGTGTCCGTTCCACTGTCCTGTGGATTTATGTCTCTCCAACCCGGCATGTCCAAAGGCGGACTTGGTACACTTGTTTGCACCCCTGGACGCCCACGACAGGATCTGTTCAGTGTATGGGGGCATGGCGTATGTGGCTGCAATCGGACACACACTGCAATGGGACAAGTGTGCCTCCACACAACGTATTCTGGATCACAGTTTCATCGAATGTCATCCAACATGTCCCATCAGGCTTCTACAAGGGACAACTTACGATGAACACGTTGCTAGCCACCATCCGCTTCATTGGATGGCATCCATGTTTACCACCAATGCCATGGATGCCCTGCTGGAAGGTATCGCATACCTGACAACTTGTCAATTCATCGGTCCCCGACTCAATACCCCCAATTGAACAATGATGTTCAACACCGTACCTATGCTTGGCTTTCGCACGGAGTGGGCAGTTAGTTGTACAACTATACCATACAATCTGCAACAAACACCTTACCATCAACTCCACTTCCATGACATCGGACATTTTCGGGACATGCACTCTGTTCCTCACCATATCCCGTGTCTCTGCATGAACAGGGGGAGGCAGAGGTATGGGACTTGTGTACAGTAACCACATGGCCAATACTGCACAAACAACTATGCCATAATATGTATTCTGCGCACCTGAACACATGCACCTGTCAGTGCACACTTATCTGTCTGCTGTATTATGTGAGAACTGTCACCTCACCATCGTCTGTACTTCCGTGCCAGGACATTTGCATGGACAACAAATGCAACCCCTACAACATGACCCTAGTTATTGTGTCGTGTTCAGTAGCCACCACATTGCAACAACTAGTGAGACGCTGCTGCATGCATGTAGGCTCATGCTCTGATGTCACCTCTGACGCAGGTGTGTCGGAGTTACTATTGTAGTAAACCTGTACCATGGAACTGAGATGTACTGTGCCTATGATGTCAAGCTGTCTGGTAGGCAAAATGAATACTGTCTGTGTCAAAGTCTACAGCTCCTCAGTAATTAGCAAATGTACTTTAGCATAGCAAGGGCAAGGCAGTTGTAACTCTGAAGCCTTCAGTCCACAGTCAACAACTAATCACATCTACCCGTACCCCCTTTTGTATGTGTAATCATGCTAAGTATATGACCGCGTCAACCAGACGGGAGGAGGCATCGCCATCGTACACAAGAACACCATCCGCATCTCGACTAACTCCGACGAGACCTTCTCCGCCGCCGAACACCTACACTTCCAGATACACACTGACCCCAAGACCACCCTCCGAGGCACCCTCATCTACAGACCCCCGGGACCACGCACACTATTCAGCGAAGACATCGCAGACTTCATCAGCCCGCACGCCATGCCCTCAGCCGACTACATCCTCCTAGGGGACCTCAACTTCCACCTGGAGAACAACAACGACAGAAACACCACCGCCCTGCTGGACAACCTCGCCAACCTCGGACTCAAGCAACTGGTGAACACGCCCACCCACTACGCCGGCCACACGCTTGACCCCGTCTTCTCGTCCAGCAAGCACATCTCCTTCAGCCACGCCACCGGACTCCACTGGACCGACCACAGCTGCGTCCACTTCAGCTTCAGAAAGACTGCGACCCACCACCACCCGCAACAGGCTCCCCGCCGGAGCTGGAGCAAGATCACCGCCCGAGCAGCTCACCGCCTCCCTCAGCCAGAACACACCCACCAACACAACGGACCCAAACGAAGCAGCCAGCAACCTCGCCAAGTGGCTGACCGCCTGCGCCGACGACCTCGCACCACTAAAAAACCCTCCCAGCAGACCCGGAAGCAAGAAAACCCCTTGGTTCACCAACGAACTCAAGGAATCCAAGAAGAACTGCCGCACTCTCGAGAAAACCTGGCGACTCGACCAGACCACAGACAACAGGACCGCCCTCAAGCACGCCACCCGCAATCACCACCAGCTGATCCGTGCCACCAAGAAGTCGGCACTCAAAGAACGACTGGACAACAACGCCCATGACAGCAAGGAACTTTTCAGCATCGTCAAAGAGTTCTCCAACCCCAGCGCCGGAAACAACGACATCACCCCTCGCAAGACCTCTGCAACTCACTCTCCGCGTTCTTCCACCGCAAGATCACCGACATACACAACAGCTTCGACGCACAAACAACGCACCCTACCGCCGAACCAACGCCCGCCACCACCACCCTCTGCAACTGGACCCCGATCAGCACCGAAGACACCACCCGCACGATGAACTCCATCCACTCCGGATCACCAACCGACCCCTGCCCACACCACGTCTTCAACAAAGCCGACGCCACCATCGCACCCCATCTCCGGGACATCATCAACTCCTCCTTCCACACCGCCACCTTCCCGGAGAGCTGGAAGCACGCCGAGCTTACCGCCCTCCTGAAGAAACCAACGGCGGACCCCACCGACCTCAAGAACTACCGTCCCATCTCGCTCCTTCCGTTTCCGGCCAAAGTCATCGAGAAGACCGTCAACAGACAGCTTGCCGCCTTCCTCGAGACGAATGGATCCTCGACCCCTCGCAGTCCGGGTTTCGGGCCAACCACAGCACCGAGACCGCCCTTATCGCAGCCACCGACGACATCAGAACCCTAACCGACAACGGGAAACAGCTGCCCTCATCCTCTTGGACCTCTCTGCGGCGTTCGACACCGTCTGCCACCGCACCCTAGTGAAGCGCCTCAGCAACATCGGAATCCGAGAGAAAGCACTGGAATGGATCATCTCGTTCCTCGCCGGAAGAACCCAGAGAGTCCGCCTCCCCCCGTTCAGATCCGAAGCCACCGAAGTCATCTGCGGCGTTCCACAAGGATCCTCACTCAGCCCAACCCTCTTCAACGTCTACATGAGCCCCCTCGCAGCCATCGCACGCCGACACAACCTCAACATCATCTCCTACGCCGACGACACCCAGCTGATCCTCTCCCTCACCAACGACCCCACCACCGCCAGAGCCAACCTACACGACGGGATGAGAGACGTCGCCGACTGGATGAGGAACAGCCGCCTTAAACTGAACTCAGACAAGACGGAAGTCCTCATCCTGGGCTCATCACCCTCCGCCTGGGACGACTCCTGGTGGCCCCCGGCCCTGGGCACCGCGCCCAAGCCAACGGACCACGCACGCAACCTGGGCTTCATCCTGGACTCCTCCCTGTCGATGACCAGACAAGTCAACGCCGTCTCATCTTCATGCTTCAACACCCTGCGCATGCTCCGCAAGATCTTCAGATGGATCCCCACTGAAACCAGGAAGACCGCCACCCAGGCACTCGTCACCAGCCGACTGGACTATGGGAACACCCTCTACACCGGAACCACAGCCAAACTTCAAAAGAGACTCCAGCGCATCCAGAACGCCTCCGCACGACTCATCCTGGACATCCCCCGACACAGCCACATCACCGTGCACCTGAAAGACCTGCACTGGCTCCCCGTCAGCAAGAGAATCACGTTCAGACTCCTCACCCACGCACACAAGGCCCTCCATGACCTGGGCCCAAAGTACCTCAACGACCGCATGACCTTCTACACGCCCACACGCCAGCTACGATCAACCAGCCACGCCCTTGCCACCGTACCACGCATCCGCAGAACCACCGCCGGAGGAAGATCCTTCTCCTACCTGGCAGCCAAGACCTGGAACTCCCTCCCCACTCACCTTCGCGAACCCAGGACCATCTCTCCTTCAGGAAGCAGCTCAAGACCTGGCTGTTCGAGCAGTAACTTACCCCTCCCCCAGCGCCTTGAGACCCTCCCGGGTGAGTAGCGCGCTCTATAAATGCCGTGATTGATTGATTGATTGATTGATTGATTGATTAAGTATATCCTCCACATGCATTTTGCTGCCAGTAGTGTCCACTATACTGCATCACAGAGGAAGTAAGTCCAAATACATGCCTTGAAGCAAATATGTGACTCGGTAGAATTAATTTATGAAGACAAGTACGAATGAGAGAGGATGAGAGTGTGTGAAGTACACGAGAGTCGTGAGATGACCATGTAGTCTAGTGTCATTGGATGTCAATGCATATGGGTTGCCGCAACAGTGGACCTAGTGAAATACTACAGCTCGTGGGCCTGGACTTGTCAGACTCTGACGTGGCCCAACAGATCATCACATTAACACTGACGGCCTGGTCACTACAAAGCACAGTCCTACATATGTGTATAATTACCTTCACAGTCTGACATCACACTCATCAAGCAAAAGTAGGAGCCATGCAAAAGCATGCTACAGCAATGCATGACAAAACACACACACGATATCAGTGTGGGTGGGCAGGACTGCACAGTGAGTAAGAACTGCAGAAATTCACATACATGCTCAATTGAACAAGGCACAATCTTGACAGTCACACACCCTGCAGACACACAATGTCCTAAACATATCAAGTAGGAGTCATCCTGAACTACAAGGACACACCCACACACTGCACACTGTGCAACATACAACACACACATTTGAACACATTCACAGACCTGAACACGGATACAAACATCCACCATGGGCCTGGGTAACACATGTGTGTAGTCGACATTGCCAGAGCGCACACACACACACCAACACTACCCCAAAGTCACACCACTCACACCACACACACCTACACCTCCCAAATGCACACATTGAAAGTAAGCCATGTGCCCAGGCCCAATGTTCATCACAAGACTAACATACACCTACACTGCTGGCCACACAGCAAGTAAGCTCACACATACCTGCATACTCTGCACATGCTACCTGTCATCCTGTGGCTAGACTCACACCCTGTGCTTTGCTTGCACGCAAACATGACACGGATACATTTTCCCTGAAATACCACCAAATACATGCAGACAATGCGTGTCACAAAAATACTTATTCATCACAAACACAAGTAGCAGAGTCTGAAAGAAGTGAAGTCCCTGCCACGTGTACAACACATTGGAATGTGAGACCAGACATTGCAATTGTTGAGGTACCATACACGGCATGTGCCTCACTTAACTATGCACACACAGCAACAACTGCAATCAGCAACTACACAGACACAACCGACTACAGGAACAACAGCATCCAGTCACAGATTACATAGACAGGCGGCAATATTGATCAACACCAGGGACAGTGGCCAGTCCGATGTGCCGAGTAGTGACACGAAAAGCTGCGTATGCAATGTGTGTGAGTGTACCCTGCCATGGCCAGCAACACTGCCATGGCAGTCACAATAGCCATTACAGCCACCACTGTGTCACAGGTAGATGTGTGAGGGTGCCTACCATTCAAACAGGATGCCAGTCTGACTCGGTGCTGTCTGTGTGCTACGGGACAGTTGGAGGTCCGCCCCTGAGAGGGAAGCACAACTGTGGAAGACACACATGTAGCATGTGAAGCGGGAGGGCTGCTTGGCCCAGGTGGGTGGGTGGCTTGGGTAGGTGCACTCATGCAGTGTTGAAACAGACTGTGTGGGGAGGATTCCAGAGGGGTAGATTTCCACTGTGTTGTGTATTTGGAAAGCCCACCTGTCTGGGGATGAATGTGAACTCGTGTGGGCACAACAGGCGGGCACACGATCAATGCTGCATCAGGTGTAGACATTAGCCCTCCCTCTGGAGACATGCTGGATTCTGCTGTGCGTCTGCCAGGCCCTTGCCAAGGCACTCACATCCCCTGTCCTCCAGGTGTACCCCCTACATTGTCCACCTGCACAGGCTACCCAGGGCACAGGATGGCAGTGGAGCTTGGTGGGTGGGAGGTCATGGCGCCCTTCTCCTGGTCACATCTTGCAGGCAACACATTCTCAGTGTGCAGCATGGCACAAGTCCTAAATAAGAAGTGGGGGACGCAGACGTCACGACAGGAAGTGACGTCACGAAAGGTGGCTTGCACCATCAGACTTATTGCCTCCCTTCGCCCACCCCTTACATGCGATTGCAACAGAGAAGCCAGCGCGTGCACAAGCAGCTCCGAGCTCGCCCCAGAGAGGCCAAAGAGTGAATGTGTGGGTCCATTTGCTCCAGTTATCGTGCTCGCGGTAAAAATAGTGGTGGGACGCCTTCCACCCGCGTGGTACCCCGACTCGAGACCTGGTGTGCAGGCAAAGTGTCCTATTGGCTTTGCGATATGTGTGAGTTGCATGACACTCGTTGGCGGGGGATGGCTCGGAGGCCCGTCACCCTGAGGCCCATGTCTCACCACATGGGTCCCTTGTCAATGGCAGCAGTTGTAATGACTATGCGCGCCGGGGTGGGTCTACCTTTCGTCTGGGATTGTGTTTGCAGCCTGGCCCGCTAGGGCAGCCATAGCCTCTGTGTGTTGCATGTGGTGTATCCGGACTCCGGAGGCTGTCATGCATTGTCACTGTTTTCCAGGTCTCGAGTCGGGGTACCACATGGGTGGACGGCGTCCCCCCACTTATTTAACCGCGAGATAGATAACTGGGGCAAATGGACTCACACATTCACTCTTTGGCCTCTCTGGGGCGAGATCGGAGCTGCTTGTGCACGCGCTGGCTTCTCCGATGCAATCGCATATGAGGGGTGAGCGAGGGGAGGCAATGAGTCTGACGGTGTAAGCCACCTTCCGTGATGTCACTTCCTGTCGTGACGTCAGCGTCCCCCCACTTCTTTTTTTAGGACTCGTGCCCTGCTGTTGTCAGATGTGCCACTTCCCAGGGGGTGGAGAAAGGGTCAGGAATGTCAGCCTGAGATTGGCCCAGTTGAAGGCCCACCTTGACTGGGGGGGACAACCATTGGACAGTCTGGTGTAGCCCACCCACGCGTACATGTGGGCCCTCCATGAACTATGTCACCTGCGGCAAAGTGATGTCATGGGCAATGACGTTATTGAGGAGAGCTGTCTGCCCCACGCAGAGATGGCGCATAAGCTCAACAGACCCAGCACTGAGGGCAGCAGGGGTCACATGTGCAGGGGCAGCTGTGCCTGGTGTGAAGGACACTCTATCCTTCATCCCTGTGCCGACACGTGTTGCACCAGTGGAAGTAGATGGGAGGGCGGGCATTGGCCTCCGCGTGGCTGAAGAGGAGCCAGAGTCCACGTCCCCTGTGTTAGCAAACATGGATGCATCACCTCTGTCCTCAGATGACTCAGAAATTGCCGTCTCGGCCTGTGATTCATCCAGCACACGTCTGGCCCCTCCGAGGCGCTGGTCACATCTGTCTCACTCAGCACCTGTGCAGCTGCTACATCCGATGCCACACCACTGTTGACCGTCCCCTGTCCCTCAGCACCCACGGGAGATGCCACATGAGAGAGAGCGAGGTGGCCTCACTCATCTGGCATCAACTAAACAGACATGTGCAAGGGAAGCAGCACAGAACATACCCAAATCCACATGTTGCACGATACCTGTGCAATTGCATACAGCCACCACAATCAACACGTAATGGCTGGCGTACAGTAAATGAAGCCGCTAATAAGTGGCACATGTGTTGTGCACATAGCACTACACCCGGCACTGTGTCACCCTGCGACCATAGCCACAAATCGCGGTGTGCACACCCACTGTCCTGATGGTGGCAAGGATGACCACTACGTAATTAGGCCAAAGACATACCTGCATGGAGCAGAATGGGAAACCACTCACACAGACTGCAACATGACAGGCCACAATGGCCATGAGCCCATGCCATCCACCTGTCGTTCACACGAGCACAACTGCTGTTGCACAGTGTGCCGGATGTGTAAGTACCAGAGAAATGAGGTGAGGCATCGCACACATATGACCGAACGAAATCAGAGTAGGCACAGTGCCTCAAACATACATGTGAATTGCCACTCCAGCCTACTACAGGTTGTTCCTGAGGGCTACGACTCTGAGTGCATTGAGAATGCAGAGTGCTCAAATTACATCTTGACCCTCAGGAATAGCATATGCATGTCAGATGCACACAGCACAGAGTACACTTACAACCCACTGCATCACACAACAAACATCACATTACCCAGATTATGGGTAGGCTGTGGACACATGCTGCCTCTCACAGCAAAAGACACCATCCCACAATACTGTACACTTGCTTGCTGCTGATGCCCCTACAAACATGCATCCGGCACAGGCTGTGTGACTGTCAAGATGCAGACCATTACTGGTGAAATGCAGCGCCGTGCTGACCTGACAATACGAGGGGGCATCCCCGATTCGTTATCGCCACGTAGTAGCTCATCCGGCAGATGACGTCACACCCTTTGTGGAATTGGCTGCACTGTCGGTCACACATACACAGAGGCATCAACTTGGATGCAATGGCTCATCACAAGCCCTTGGGCTGGAGGACTTCAAACTGCAGGGATGGTACACAAGAGGCTTGGAATATCACTCATACACTTCTCAACATCACCCACATCCACCAATCACAGTGGCATGCTGCTGACCCATCCCAAATACTCAGAGACGTGTAACAGAGCCAAGAAGTAATCGGACATGGCCTAACAGCATGTGTACACCACACGTGAATGCATGCTGGTGGGAGTGTGTACACAGTACCTGTCCATCCCATTCACATGCAGGTTGCCAGCACATTGAGCAATGTGTAGTCTGCCCACATCTACTGTCCATTGTCAGGTGGACCAACACATAGATCACAAGGCAACACATCTTTGTGGGTGGACTCACTGTGTCCAACACTGCGCAGCCCTCAACGTACTCGCCCTGTGAATGGCTCACCCCGCAATGGAGGTCACATTCAGTGCCACTATCTCTCACACACATCCCTATCACAAGGCATGGTGTGTCCAATCGACAGGGCTGAGTTTGCGCATTTCAGGAGAGTCCTGAACAAAAGACACATGTAACCCACTGTACAGTCAGTGTTGTCTCCTTCTAGGATTGTGCGGTCAATGTGCAGCCCAGGTCTGCTGCGACTGAGAAGGCCAGCAGGGACCCAGCCAGCCATTCACACAAGCAATGACTGCCCTGAGTCCTGCATTGCCAAGTGGCTGCGTCACTGGATGTGTGACATGGAAATGCCATGTACCACCACTCGTGAGGGACATGCATGGGAAAGCGCCAGAAAGCCTACATACCCCTTACACCTGTAGTTAGCATTGTAAGCAGTGCATGTTGGGACCGCACAGGCTCAGAATCATAGTGCTGCGGATCAACGACATGTGTGTCCCCCACATGCACTCCCACACACACTGTAGTTGTCTTACACACACAACTTTTGCTATAAATAGTCTTGGGCAGTGTGCGTGGAGCTCGGAATCCATGATCTCCAGCTCCTCGCTGGTGAGTGGACCTGGACATATCTTCAGAGTCGTCGACATGTAGGTGGACATGTGGCAGCAGCGGCAGGTGCTGTTGAGGGATGCCAGGCAGCAGTCCCTGGAAGCTGTGGTAATGCCGGTCTCCCTCCCACACTCATATAGCCCCCTGGGGCTGTTCCAGTGGGTCCAAGCTGCTGCGATTGGTGTACCATGTCTGCCTACTTCAAATGCACACAATGGCCTGCACCGAGCTGTCCCGGTATGCTTACCTCTATCGTCGAACACGCAGGATGCAGTCGCGAGGGCCATTGGAGTTGGCCTCAAGGGCCTGGTCCATGGCGGGTACAGTCCGCTGGTGCCATGTGGAATCCACAGTTGAATGTGCGCCATGCATTTGCAGGTGTGGCCATGATTCGTGTGTGGGAGCATGTCCACACTGGACAGGGCCACTTCATGCTGTGTGCATAGGCATTGACGGCCAGTGCTCAGCCTCCACATGTCTGTTGGCACATCATCATGTACACATTAGCATGGGAGCATGGGATGTGCATATGCACACACATGCCATATTTCTCAATGTACATCTCCCACTTGGCACGTGCAACGTTACGTGTCACTTGTGATGTGTGTTTGCATTCACACAGCTGTGTTGTCATGGAGTTGTCAATGTGTACACCTGTCAATTTGTGTTGGAGGTGTGATACGTACAGTGCTGTACATTGGGTGAACTAGGGACATCATTGACTGTCTCATATCCCGTTGTGCAACAGGACCCACTTGTTTTGGCCGCTCAGCCTGTGTACATTGTGTTGTTGGTGTGTGCCATACTCACCCAGCCTCGGTAGCTGTGTCTGGCACAGCAGCTAGGTATATTGCCGTTGTGTTTCCGCTTCCCACATATGCAGTCTGAAATCATCATGATGCCTTTCAAGCTATTAGGGCCTAAATCCCCATGTGCATGCTCATAGCAATGGTTTGTGTCAGTAGCCATTGCTATTGGTAAGGGGACCTGTGTAAGAGTATTGTAGCTGTGCTGTCCCTACTTGTCAGCTGTTCTGTGATTCTATTGCTTTGTCAGTAATTGTAGTTATGTGTATGTGAAAGTGCCATGTGGTGTGTTGCATTGACATGTGTCCACTTCCATCTGTCCTAGGAGGAGACCAAACATACATCGCCCCTACCAATTGCTGTCAGACATGGAGGATGTGGAGGTCATTCGTAAATTCCGGCTGGACCGACCCACCCTGCATCACCTATGTGCCATGTTGGAACCCCACCTTCGTCCTCGCAGGGTGTATCCAACAGCATTCACCCCCACGGCTAAGGTGATGGCTGCACTGCATTTTTTCGCTACCGGATCTTTCCAACACACGGTAGGCAGTGGAGGTGGATTGTCCCAACCCATGTTCAGCATGGTGCTACGGGATGTCCTTTCAGCCATGATGCTGTACAGGAACTGGTACATCCGATTCCCCAGGGCTCGTGATTTGGCGGCAGTGAAGGGTGCTTTCTATGCCCTTGGTCGCATCCCCCACGTTGTTGGTGCAATTGATTGCACCTATGATGTTGGCCTTGTTGCACCACAGGCCATGGAGCACATCTTTCGTAACCGGAAACATTTCCACTCCCTGAATGTGCAAGTGGTGTGCCTGGCGGACATGATCATCACACACGTGTGTGCGAAGTTTCCCGGTTCCACCCATGACTCGCACATCATGCGCCACAGCATCCTCCCACGATTGATGTCCAATCTTCAACCGGACCGTGCATGGATTGTTGGTGAGTATGCATACTCGTGTAGCGTGCTGGGTGTGACATGCTGTCTTGTATCCTGTAGGAATTGCAACGATTCTCTGTGTTTCTCACACCCAGGTGACTCGGCATATCCTAACGGGCCTTGGCTGCTGAGCCCACTTCGTAATCCCAGGACACCAGCTGATGTCCGATACAATGAGGCACATGGGAGGACCAGACGTGTGGTGGAGCGGACTTTTGGACTCCTGAAGTCCAGATTCAGATGCCTGGACCGCACCGGGGGTGCACTGGCATACTCCCCACAGAAGGTGTGCCAGATAGTTGTGGCATGCTGCATGCTGCACAATCTCGCTATTCGCAGGCAGATCCCCCTGATAGTGGATGACGATGATCAGCCAGGGCCCCCGCCTGCAGACCAGGCCGTGTCCAGTGACGAGGACAGTGGAGAGGAGGAAGCAGTGAATGAGCGTCAGCAGCTCATCGCCCGCTACTTCACTTGACGGTGAGTGACCATGTACGTCGGCTGATGTTGCTGTAGTTGTGTAGGTGTATGTGTGCATTGTGACGGCGGCCTATTGTTCACTGAGTGCTGTGTGGCAATGGTCCATGTCCAGGGTAGTATGCCACTGACAGTGGCTGTGGCATTGTGCCCTGTTGCTCTGTGAGATGTGTGTACATTGCTTAAACTTGATGACAAGTACTGTGTGATGAGTGTGTGACACACACATTCAATGGACTCTTGTTCTGTTTTTCACCCCTAGGTCCCTACAGCCTCTCCTGGCCTATCGACATACCACACTCCTGATGCATTTCTGATCATGGTGACGGTTGCACATCCTTGATTAAACACAGAGCAGATACAACAGAATGTGATCCAGGTGTATTTATTTTGAGCAGTGACATGTGATTGTGGGCAAGGTGATGACAAAAGTGGTGCATGCTGGAACAATGAGTTGACGGACATGTCCGCGTGATGGTCAAGGTGTACCCATGTTGTTCTGGGTCCACAGTCCGACAGACACATGCCATTCACATGGCAGTGTGGGGTAGGATAGTAGTCCAAGTGAATGCAGTAGATGGCCACCGTGGCTGGCTGTCTCACTGGCGTTTGGAGCGTGCAAAGTCATCTCTGGACACCTGTTTCCTCTTCGGACGACCCCTTCCACGTTTGAGAGGGGGGTTGTGTTTGTGGGCTGCTGGTGGTGGCTGAGGATTGCCCACTCGCTGTGGACGCAGGGGAACTGGATGTTGCACGGACCTGCGCCCCAGCAGGTGGTGGCGGAGGTGGTGTGGTTGGCCTTGATTGGGCCCTCACCGCCACCACTAGCTGGCCCATGAGGTCGACAAGTTTGCCCATACGGGTCACGAATTGGCCCATATGGGCGTCCATGGACCTCAACACCCCAAGGACTTCCCGCGTATCGGCAGCTGACCGGGCCCATTGTCCCTGGGCCTCTTCATAGGCCCCAAGGACTCTGGCGATTTGCGGCAGGGCTTGGCTCCCAGGCTCTGATGGCGTTGGCCTGACCCTGCTCCTCCCACCTGAACTGCTGCCACCGACCTGCCCACTCGCCACAGTGGTCACCCGGGGCCTCGTTGTGGCTCCCAGGGTCGATGTCGACGTGCGTGCAGCCCCTTGCGCAGGGTGAGTGGTCAGGGAGGCCCGGTGGTGGTGGTGGTGGTGGTTGCGGCGGTGGTGGTGGCCGCAATGACCATGGCAGCAGGGGCCTGGGACTGGTCACCAGCCCTGGGAGATGGGTTGGTGGGTAGGAGGGGTCCTGGGGAGCGGTTGCGCCCTGCCACACCAGATGTGCCTGGTCGGGAGTCCTCGTCCGAAGAGGTGTCCAGGTCTTCCACATCCGTGAGTCCGGGTGGAGGGCTTGTGGACTGGCTGTGATGGCTGCTGTCTCCCTCTCCAGCATCATGCTGTTCGTCACCTGTGGGGCGGAGACGAAAGGTTATTGTGTTGCACCTTGCAAGGTTTGTGTTAGATGTCTGACATTCACAGTTGGTGCACAGTTGTGCACTGATTTCCCAGATGCGTGTGTATGGCTCTACAATGTGTGTGCGTGATCAAGGCAATGGAATAGTGTGATGGGTGCACATGGCATGGGACGGATTTGGATAGCCAATCGGTGTGTGTTGCAGTACCCCTACATTTTGTGGCTTTGGTGGAAACGGGGTACAGCCCCATGAACGCTTTGGAGATGAAATATGGTTTTGGGGTTCAAATGAAACGCTTAGAAACGCAGATGGCAAAAGGGGTACTGCCCCATGAACGCTTTTGAGGTGAAATATGGTTTTGGGGTTCAAATGAAACGCTTAGAAATGCAGATGGCAAAAGGGGTACAGCCCCATGAACGCTTTGGAGATGAAATATGGTTTTGGGGTTCAAATGAAACGCTTAGAAACGCAGATGGCAAAGGGGTACAGCCCCATGAACGCTTTTGAGGTGAAATATGGTTTTGTGGTACATACTGTGACATATGGGTGCAGAAGGGGACATGTGTTTTGGCCACACGACACTGCAGAGACAAAGGTGTGTGTATGTCTGACATACCCAGCATATCTGCTCACTGTTATCATTTAGGGACATTACACTGCAAGCATTGTAGTGAGTGAGTAATGGTTGTGTGCCACACAACGTATTGCAGATGGGACAATTCCTTGGTGTGCGTGCTACCCTCAGCCATGTGCAGCAATGCAGTGCTCTTGGGGTGTTGACTATATTAGGTATGTTGTAAATCACAGTGTGACGTGCGCTTCAGACACTGCAGACACATTATTGGTCATCGGCAGGAATCTTTGCTGGACTACTGTATATGGGACAACTGTTTAGATGATATACCTTTCATGACACTGGGGCTGAAAGATGAGATGGATGAGATATTGAATGTGCATTGTGTAGCTGTGTGGTTCATGGGTCCAGTGGTGTATGTGACATTACTGGGGTTCCACTCTGTTACATTGAGACAGGATAGACTTACATGGGTGATGTTGTACGATGTCAACGGAACAAGCAGACACGACTACATGGACAAGACTTCGATGGTGTTGCTGATGTGTGTGATGACTGGCACAGTGCACGCCATGTGGGTCAGTACTCCAGTGAGACTTGTGCATGCAGACGTGACTCCTTACGTGTTAGTGTATTTGAGATGGCTCATGTGGGCTATGACTCTGTAATTCATGTCCGTGTGCACATTAGTCACATGATTATGACAGGGAGCAGTGCTACCTGTTCCTCTGCTACGTGACATGTCCCAAATGTTAGTCGTAGTACAGTCCTCATGCCTACAGACACCCCGCCCTGTACAGTAGTCTACCTACTTGTTGGTTTGGAGGGAGCAATGCAATGGCTGTCACATGGTTATGAGAGGGAGGGGTGCTCCATCTTGCTGGTCTGTGGGAGTGGGGTCCGTGTTGTGAGTTGTGGTGAAGGCTTACCACCCACAGTCACCCCTCCATGTAGGGAAACATATCTACCTGTCGGGTGGAGTTGTGCACTGCAATGGCTGACACATGGGTGTGGGGAGTGCTCCATCTTGCTGCGCTGTAGGACTAGGGGCCTGGTGGGGGTTGTACTTCTGCAGTCCCCCTCCGATACTCGGAGTTTGTGGTAAGGCTACTTACCTGTTACTTGTTGGTTAGTGCAGCTATGGCTGACACATGAGTGTGGGTGTGGGGAGTGCTCCTTCCGGCGCATCTGGGGTACAAGGGGACCTGGTGGGAGTTGTGGTGCTGGCTGACTGTACACATGCCCCCATGGTTTTGTTTGTTGGTACCTTTGGGCTGAGTGTGTGGGAGTGTCTGTTGCATGTGTGAGAGATGTCTTGTGTATTGTGTACTGGACATGGGGGTGTTTGGCCCTCGGAGCTATGGCATTCTGGTAGTGCATGACAGTACATAGCGGTGTGCTGGTATACATTTGTTTGTACTTACCAGCCTCCACTCCCCCTGGTATTCCGGTGAGACTCTCCGGATGTAGAATGCCTTGCACCTTCTCCTCCCATGCCTTGAAGGTCTTGAATAGCGCGGGATTTCCGCCGCCAGTCCTGTCAGCCAGCTCACGGTTCTTGGCCTCCTTCTTCCTGACCACGCTTTTCAGGTCGTGCCACCTCTTTGTGATTTCACCCCAGTTGCGTGGCACGTTCCCAACTGCATTCACCTGGTCTACGATCCTGCTCCACATTCTGTTTCTGGTGGCTACTGGTGTCTGTTGGACCTGGTTCCCATAGATTTGTGGGTGCACCTTGATGATCTCGTCGACCATGACCGTCAACTCAGTGGCAGTGTACTTAGGCATTCTTTGTGTTGCCATGGTGTGTGGTTTGGTTTTGTGGTGCTGGTGTGGTGGTTGTGTGGTGTGTGGTGTGTGATGTGTAGAGGGTTCGTGGTGCCGTTGTTTCAGTGGTGATGGTGGTGGTAGTGGTGGTGATGAGTGTGATGTGTGCGTGCGTGTGGTGTGCTGCTTTACTTTGTGGCTCTCTGGGTTCTCTGATGGCGTCTTTGCTTTGTCGTAGTGCAAGGGATTGTGGTCTGTGAAGGGGCTGCTTTTGTACTGACCTATGAGGGTGTGTCATGATGGGCTGTCGTTTTCAGGTGTGTTGTGTCTGGTGTCCTGGGATTTGTAGTTTTTTAGTTTTGGCAGGGGGGATGTGTCTTTGGGATGTGTTCTGTGTTTGGGTATTTTGGCGTAGTTTGCTGTGTGGACTTGTTGGCCATGTTGTGTGTATTTCTTTGTTCCGCAAAGGATTTCCGTGCACGGACGTGGCCGCCAGGCCTTCCGCCGTGTCAGTTATTCATCACTGTTGTTGACCGTGGCGGGCGGGGAATATGTGGATTTTCCGCGCTCATGTCGGGGAGATCATAATTTCACGGTCGTTGTCTCGGTCGTCAGAGCGGGCGGATTTGGGTTTTCGGGCGGGATTGCGTCCGTGGCGGACGGTTAATCTTCTACTCGGACATGGACGGGCGGAATTTTGTGTGTTTTTACCGCCGCGGGCGGAGGTTGCTTCGCGACTTCATAATTGCTCGGTCGGTATTCCCATGGTGCAGGTGGGCGGTTTTCTCAGGCTATCGTAGATGGCGGATTTTTTAACACCGGTTATCGTAATGGGCCCCTTACTTTGTTAGTTGTATATTATTTTGGGGCTTTTCAGTAGTTTGTTACTTTCCTCTAGAGTTTCCTGTAGTGGTAATATAAAATAGAAAGAAGACATTGATTAATTTATAGGTTATGTATATTGTTTATTAAAGTTTTTTACTTTTAGTATTATTTCTTTTAATTTAGTTTACTTACTTTTGATAGAGTTAATTATTGGGTATATGTTGATCTTCTTATATCTGTAGTTGAATTCCTGTAGAGTTTCTTCTTCTTTAGTTTTCTTTCTTTTGGGTGTGGAATAGGAATGAAGTTTAACTGTTTATATAGTGTGTTGGATGTTGTAATTTCGATTTTATTGGTTAGTTTGAATTTGCAGTTTTTCTATTGGTTAATTTGTATTTTTTAAAACTGTTTTGGTAGTTAGTTTCCAAATAACGAAAACGCGAATTAGTAGTAAGTTATGTATAATTTTGTATATATTTTTAAATAGCTTTTGTTATGTATTATATTATATAATTGAATTGTAATAGTAATATTTAATATTATTAATGTTTAATGTAGTAATGTTGTTTATAATATTTTAGTAATTTTATTGCTGTGTTAATTAATTTTTTTATGTAGTAAAATAGTTATTGTCATTTATTAAATTAGGATTGTGTTTTTAGTAATTTAATTATTTTTATGTCGTTTTATTTTTATATTTATTATAGTTTTATATAGTCGATATATTTAATTTTATGATATTAGTGTTGTCGATATTTTTGTGTACGATATTTTTTACCTAGTTAATGTATTTTAATGAAGGTCGATATTTTAGAATTTCGATAAGTATGTTAGCGAGATATGTGAAATAGATATTTATGTACTTCGATATTGTATCCTCGATATTTTTGTAATTCTTTAAATAGGTATATGATTTCGATATTAATGTTATCGATAATTTTGTATCGATATAATTGTAGCTCGATAATATGTCTTTAGATATTTTGTCAGTGATTCATGTATCAGATGTATGGGCTCTGTATTTACAAACATATTTCATGCCCCAGAAAGGGTGGTAATAAATATATCTAGAAGAATGAAAACGTCTAGAATTGTGAAGTATCCGCTTTATAAGGAACAACCTAAGTTATATGTGATGGGATGTATTAAGAGCCATGAGATTAGAAGTTGTGAATTAAGACCTTCTAGTGTGGATCAGCTTTTGATCTCATATTTAAAGCATTATAAGCTGGTGGCATTTGTGAGCATTGTGTGATGGGCTACATGGCTTCTGAGAGAGGCAGGTATGAATATATGCCAGGGTAAATTACATTCTTCAAGATCACCAATGGCTTCTAAAGCATAGGTTTAGGGGAATGCTTGGAAGACATTCTACATTCTGCTGAATGGTCTAATGTGGCAACAATTGCTACTTTTTATTTGAAACCAATTGAACATGTATCTGAATGTGTAGTGCAAAGTCTGTGAGCTTT
This sequence comes from Calotriton arnoldi, assembly GCA_963921515.1. Classification (NCBI taxonomy): domain Eukaryota; kingdom Metazoa; phylum Chordata; class Amphibia; order Caudata; family Salamandridae; genus Calotriton; species Calotriton arnoldi. The sequence continues at coordinate 349,001 of CAWUFW010012459.1, forward strand.
CATGTAGTCGAAGCCTCCGGTCTTGGCATGAAATTGTGATTTTCAAAGCTAGTAAAGTGTAAAGAAAATAAAGTTTTTACTGAAAACACAGAGGCCCACATTACCCCTCACTGGTAAATCCTCCCTTCTAAAGGACTTTCAGGATTTCTTTAAGTTTGAGTATGTGTCTATAATTTGATATATGAGATGTTATTGTAAACAGCGACTGATGAGTGGTAATTCTTGTGTAATTTGGGTATTTTCTTTTCTTATAAGAACTCATTTTTGAATTTATTGCAGGCTAATTTTGGAGGTCAACTTTCTTCAAAGAATTCATTATGCTTTATCATTGAAGAGAAAAGAGGTGTCTTTGTTTGAAGTTGCAGGTTCGTGCTGTGTTTCTACTGGGCCATCCTGGATATGGCAGGCATGTGTGAATTTATTTGACTATTAGGTAAGTGAAACCTTTTGACTGATTTGGCTGCTGCCATCCAACATGGTGAGATATCTATCACCATTTGTAACACGCTTGAGAAGAAACCTGATTGTGATAATGACTGGTCATACACATATATGCCTAAAGAAACCCTAATACCCCACACAGTCTTAGAGCTCCGAATACCACATACAAAGAAACACACACACACGCACTCACTCACTCACTCTCTCTCACACTTCTGACATAGTTGAGACTGTATATTGGTCAAAGCCTAGGGTGCTGGCACTATGGTGTTACTGGGCATGGGTGGGGTTGTGATTGCAGCGAAGGGGATGGCCTAAGGAGTTGTGGCTGGTGCATGGGGATGCTAGAGCAGCTACAAATGCACAAAGAGAAGCTGCTCTTCAATTACCATTTTATTGGACTGTGCTTCTGACAGTTCAAAGTGCTGCCAGTTGCACAAGAGAGGGGATAGGAAGGGCTTTATTGATTGTGCCTATTTGGGGATTCATCTCATTTTTGCCCCTCCCAGACACAGAATATATAGCCCCATGCTTGGAGGTCCATTGTACACCCCTGATGGCATCAAGCAAGGGGAGCAATGAAAGTACAGCTTTTTTCCCTCCTTTTATTTCAAACTGTTTTTATTAAAATTGTTTGGAAAACATACATAGGGTCCCATTATGACCGGTAAATCACAATATGATCAGCAAGACCATAAAGACATTGCAATAGTATAATATCATAAGCAGGTGGCAGTTTGTGTTGGTTCTTTGACTACCATTAAGGGTGGATCAATATCACTTAAGGTATGTGGGTCTGCGAGGTCTATGTGTCTGGTGCATCTGTGCCATGGAATAAACCCAGGAGGAGTACCCGCCCTATGAGACTAATCTAATATAGAAGAGGGGGTAAAGAGAAAGCAGGAAGGCCAGGTACATAAGAGGGAGGATCTGTGCACCTAAGGGAAGCAATGAGCTGGATGAGTAATGTGGAGTTTCTGGAGTCTCAGCCCGAATATCATGGTCAAGAGAAGAAAAACATGACCTACTAGGACGCAATGGTGTGGGGTGAGGACATGTGTTTAGTGAGCACATTGCTGTGAGGAGGGAGTCCTCTGAGGCTATGGATCAGGTCAGGGTCCTGGGACTGGGACTGGGGTCCCCCAGAAGGGGCAGAGGGCCAACCGGGTCTCGGAGCAAGGCGGGAGAGGGAGCCGCGTGGAAGGCTAATTGGCGAAATTGGTTCGGTAGTGTGTCCCAGGCATCAGAGAGGGGAATTTTATGTAGTCGATGGGCTTACTTATATCTGGGGGCCTGGACCCCAGCGCTTCCACGTTTACAAATCGCCCCATGCCATGTGGCCACTAGTGGTGCCAACAGTGCCCTCCAGTGCATTGTCAGAGTCCTTTTTGCCAACAGGAGGGCCACGCTGGTGAACCGGCCCCTACCTTATGCCGTTTCCGGCATTTGAAGATGCCCAAGGCACTGGCATCCCATGAGTCCACGTCTGGGATCTCCATGACATCGCAAAGGGCTGTGTATATGTAAGACCACTAGTGAGAAAGAGATGGACAGGACCAGAGCGGATGCCAATCGACACCAGGGACAACATAGGTTCACATGAGGTAAATAGCAATTGAGTTGATTTGGTGTTAAGTAGGCCCAAGTCAAGATGGAGAATTTAATGTTTTTGAAAAGTGCTTTCCGTGAGACAGATTGAGGGAATTCCAGAGCCTGTTCACACTCTGTCATGCAGCACCCTCCCAATATCGTCCTCCCACTTGGAGCGCAGGGTCTAAAATGAAGGCCGAGTGTGTTTCCTGAGTGCCCTGTATAGCCGGGGGATGAGAGGGCTCCTGATCCTCATCTGGAGCAGCGCCTGGAGGACCACGTGGGTCAAGGTCTCTTCATCCACTATGGACCAGTAGCAGCATCCCCCCCCCTTCCCTCCCCCCAGCGCCTTGAGACCCTCGCGGGTAAGTAGTGCGCTCTACAAATTCTGTGATTGATTGACCAGAGAACAGGGAAAGAGTTGCAGAACTGTCCGTACATGAGGAATTGGCCTGGGGGTATCCCATGATCAACTCTGAGCTTGTCAAATGGCTGTAGTCATCCCTCAAAGGTCCCCCACCATCTCCAGTGAGTGCTTTTGCCAATGGCGCAAGTCTAGTGCAGTGTATGTCCTGGGGGGCGGAAGGCCTTGCAGCGAGCGTAGGGGCATATGGTGTAACATAACACATAATAAATGTACCCTGTCCATACACAGTCAAAATATTGTGTGTAAGAACCCTGGGGATAGAGGTGCGTGTTTTGGAAACAGAAAGTTCCGGACTGCAGCTGCCATGAGGGTGTGCGACCCCTGTACCGTCTCGCCTAGGTTTCTTCCTGCTAGCCAGCGGGACATCCACTGCAATAGAGTCGCCAGATAGTATGCCTCATAAGAAGGGGCACCCAGTCCTCCCATATCCGTTGGCAGCTGCAACTTCTCCAATGCAATGCAATGCAAGGTCGCTGGTCCCCCCCAGAGTAGCTCTCTCAATAGGATGTCCAGGTCTCAGAAAAAGGAGGAGGGTACCGGGGGGAGATGTGTAATATAATACAGGAGTTGGGGAAGGATAACCATATTTGATAAGGCTATTTTCCACGTTACTGCCAATGGGAGCTGCTTCCGGAAGCGCACCCAAGGGCCGTCTCGTTTTCCCATCGAAGAGATCAGCTGTCGAGTGGTACAGTTGTATTCTGAGGTACTAGACCGTGGTGTTTCGCCAACTGAGTGTGGCCCTGCCTAGTGACACCTCTCAAGGGGGACCTCTGGACATAATGGGTAAACCTAGGATTTAGCTCAGTAAACGCGGAGGCCCCCAACGGTGAACTCGTTTAACTTGCCAGTAAGGGAGTAGAGATCTGAACGCACATTGCGGAGGTAGAGTAGCAAGTCGTCCATGTAAAGGGACAACGCGTGCAGGCAATCAGCTAGGGGGATACTCCATTCGCGCCTCTCTACACAGAGGGAAACAGTGAGCGGCTCCATCGCTATCTCCCAAAGGAGGGGGGACAAAGGACATCCCTGTCTGGCCCCCTTGCCCACCGCAAGGCCATTGAATGGAGCCTTCAAATTCACACCCTGGAAGTGGGCATTGTATAAAGCAATTTTGTGTACCATAGGAGATGACTGCCTACCCCCATGAGGGTCAGTATTCAGAACCGGTATTCCCACATCAGCATGTCGAAAGCCTTTTCAAGGTCTAGGATCAAGCACATTGCTTGTGGGAAATGAGCTTGGAACTGGTCCTGCACATAGAAAACCTGATAGAGATGCCTGATAGTCCGGGAGGTACTCCAAGCAGGCACAACGCGGTTCTGCTCAGTGTGTATAAGTGTAGGAAGGACCTGCACATACCTGCCCGCTTGAACTTTACCTAGTATTTTGCAATCGGTGCCAAGGATGGCTATCGGCTGATAGGAGGTTATCAGGGTAGGGTCCCTGTCGTCTTTGGTCCCGGATATTCCAGGAACGATTCACGGCGGGATGCGGGATCTCTCTGGTGTTGAGAGCCTCATTATACATTTCCGTTAAGCGGGGTGCAAGACTTGGGGTGAAGGTCTTGTAAAGGCCTCATAATATTCAGCAGGCAGGGCATCCAGGCCAGGAGTTTTGGTCCGGGCAAGGTCATAGATGGCCTATTTCAACCTGGCGATCGAGATGAGAGCAGCCAGGCTCTCGCGACCTGCCGCCTCGAGACAGAGGAGAGGAAGCCCAGTCAAAAAGGCATCCACAATGCCATTGGCGGGGGTGGTTCCTGTACACTGTGGAGTAATAATTATGAAAGTCTCCCAAAGTGGTGGACTGTTTTTTCAGGGCGCCCCCTCTGGAGCAGAGATTTCTAATAAAGGGCTGGGGAGAGTGTTGCTACAAATCAGCCAGGCCAGCCACACTTATCCCCTTACCGGTGGACTTTGGAGGCATAGGCACTGAATCTGAAGCACTGTAAGCACTCCAAGAGGGTGGCATGTTGTTTTTTAGCTTCAGTCAGCCCCAGTTTCCCGGCATCATCCCTGTCCGCCTCTCTAATGCTGGAAGTCTGCGCACTATGTCTTCAATTTCTCTATTGAGGGTCCTAAGCACTCCTGCCACCTCCTGCAGGTACAACTCTCACGTCACGACCTTGAACACGTCCCACTCCACTGCTCTGGTGGATGCAGTGGTATGATTTTCAGTGAAATATTGGCGTATGTGGGACTCCTGTGAACTCCAGAAGGCTCTGCCTTCCAGGCAGTCCTTGGAAGTTGCCATGTTGGTGTCGGGGGAAGAGAGGTGTTCCACCGCATGTCAACTGCATGAGCAGCATGATCCGAAATCACCATGCCCAGGTAGTCCACCCAATGCACCATGCTCAGAATAGCCTGGGAGCGGAGGATGCAGTTTAGGAGCACATATAGAGAATGAGCTGCAGAGTAAAACTAATAGACCCAATCAGTGGGGTGCTTTGCCCTCTAGGAGTCCGTAAGTGCACAGTGTTTGACCCAACTGGCAAATAGCTCTTAGTGGGTGGGCAGTGGGGAATGAGAGAGGCGGGTGCGAACGATCCAGGTCGAGATCCAACGCACAATTATAATTCCCCCCCCCAGGATCCATGCAATATGTGTTTTTGATGGCGGGACCCCAGACAGTGTATCCCAGAAGGATTTCTAATCTGCATTTGGGGTGTAGATGCTGCCCAGCTGGACTCTGGAGCCAGCCAAACAGCCCTCTACAAGTACGAAGTGCCCCTCTCTATCTATGGTCATGTCTAGGACTTGGAAGGGTACCCCTGGTCGAATCAAGACCATTGTGCCCCGGGTGTATACTAAGTAGGTAGTGGCATTTATCATCCGCCTCCAGCACTTTTGCAGGCATTGTAGTTCTCGGGCTGTAGTGTGTCTCCTGTGAGAAGATTATGTAAGTGAGCTACCTCTTAAGATAGGAGAACACCACATATCTTTTCCGAACTGTATGCATGGCGCATACATTGAGGGTGAGGAACATAGTGAGTGCCTGTGTAGCGATGGGGTGTGTAGTAGAAAAACCTGGACTGTGCTTTAACGTGCAAGGGGAGATCGCTGCAGCTTTGTGGGGGCACAGATGTGAGCTGCACCTAGAAAACTGGCCTAGGTTCATGTTAGGGGTAACCAGTGGTTGGGCACTGGAGATAACAACATTTTTGGGAGCCTACCGCAAATGGCAGTATGCCCAAACCTGGCAGTATAAGTTGTCAATGAATAGCAGTGAAGGGATGTGGCGGGTGGCAATGAACAGTGTCTGCATGTGAGGTCACCAAGTATAGTCAAATCATTGAAGGGGCAGGGCACGCAAGTGTGTGCAAATAAATCAGAGTAGGACGAGGGTGTGGGTGGAAGGAGGTGTATCAGGTCCCAGAGGCCTGGGTCACGGTCCGCCCCTGGCAGGGAAGAGGAGCATGAGTAACTCGCACAGCAGGGGAGGGCTTCAGACAGCAGTTCCTGGTCAGATGGTGGGGACAGTCATAACAGGCTATTAGCAGTTTGTAGGCTCACCAGTGGGGTGGTATGCGAATCGTGGAGGGAACCATGTGAAGAGTCAGATTTTTTGTCAGTGGTAAAGGTGTGCAGGACTCCCTCCCCATCTGTAGCCCCTGCTCCTTTGCCAAGGAATGCAGCAGCCTGGAGTGCCCAGTGTTTACCTGCACTGTATTCCTACAGTGCCTTTGTGGATGGAGAGATGCTAGGAGAAGGACCCCGCTGCACTCAAGCTCTCTTCTTGCATCTGGGGTGAGGTGGACGAGGAGCCGCCAACCTTGGGTCCTCACGGGCAGCGGTGGGATATTTGTCCGCCCAGTCTCAAGTCTCTCCAGGGTCAGAAAAGAAAATCGAGGTGCCCTCTACTAGTATCTTGAGGCGGGCTGGGATTATCAGAAAGTATTGAATGTTCAGTTGTCACAGGCATTTTTTTACCCCCAGAAAGGTAGCTCTCTGCCATTGCACAGCCTGGGTATAGTCTGGGAAGAAATTGACAGTCTTGTCCTCAATTTTTAATGGCCCTTTCACGCTGGCACCTGCAGCAGGGCATCCTTGTCTTTGAAGTGAAGGAGTTTTGCAAGCATTGGATGTGTCTGGGAGCCCGACGGTGGCCGTTGGGCTGGAATCCGATGGGCTTGCTCTAAGGAATAGAAGGGAGTGAGCTCAGCGGGGTCAGAAAAGGTCTGAAACCAGTTTTCCAGGACTGATATAGGATTGTGACTCTCGATGCTTTCAGGCAATCCAAGGATTCAGATGTTACTCCTTGTGGAGCGGCCCTCTGCATCATCAGCCCACTCCTTAAGGTCCCAGACTTTCCTCTGCAATTCCTAGATAGAGTGCTGATGTTCTGTTATTTGTGGTTGTATGGAAGCCAACATCTTTTCGCCCTCCATTACCCCGTCTGCCAGCTTGCAGTGGTCGTCTCGAAGGAACCCATCTAAACCATGAGGGAGCCCAGCTTTGACTCCATAGAGGTAGGGGAGATCTCTATCACTGCCAGGACAGCATTCAATTTGTCTGCCTGTGGGGCTGCAGTTTGTTGCGTGCCTCCTGGGGTGAGGATATTTGAGACTGCTGTTGCTGAGACTACTGACGGTGACAGTGAGTAAGGCGTGTTAGAATGAAGCTAGTCTGTGCCTACTTGTTCTGGGGTAGTGGGGGTAGAGGAGGAGGAGGAGGGCCACAGTGGGTAGTCCGGGATTTATCAGGGGCTCCATACATGGTGGACCAAAATGCGGGGCAGCGTGCCCCGAGAGGCTGGTCAATGGGTATTCAGTGCAGCCTCACCTTGACAGTGAGTGTGGGGCCCTCCCAAGCCAGTAATCTCACCATTCGCCATCCCAGCGCCCCCCCCCCCAAGGGTAGGGGAAGAGAGTGTTGCAGTTCACTTCCAACACAGCAGAAAGAGTCAAGGGAGAGGTGTGGGGCCCAGGGGGCCCACCCTGTTCCTGCAAGTGAGGTCTCTGAAGGGGATGGGGCTGGGGCTGTCGCTAGTGCCCGCCCAAATCAGTGGAGGGAGTCTCCCGGTGTGTCTAAAGGAAGGGCCCCTGCTGGTCCCCTGCCAGTGTTAAGGCAAAGTCAAGCAATAGGGAAGCAGGGGGCCACACCGTCCCACAGCTGCAGGATCTCCATGCAGCTGCTCAGGTCATGATGTCCCCCCTCATCGCAGGGCCCCTCAGCCCAGTTGCTCAGTCCTCATAGGTTGCTGCAGGGATGTTTAAATCTGTTCTAGGTCGTTCATTGACCTGCTACCAGATTGTGCTGTCCTTAGAAGTAAAGGAAGTTTTTTATGCATGGTAGTTCAGAAGGCATGACACATTGCAGTTGCACTAGGAAGCTGTAACCTTGTATTTGCTGCACTTGGTCAGAGCAGGGTTAGAGTATTGTTTTGATAAAGTTCATCCCTCTGCCTTTACTGCCTTTTAGAGACAATCTGGGCAAATTTCTTTGTTTTAGGTACTAGTTACCAGTAATGTCCTTGGAGTGATAAAGACATCTGCCAGGCCTCAAACCTCCTCAACACCGTTCTTCTCAGATGCCTCTCCTCACGCAGGGCCTCACTGCCAGGTGCTCAGTCCAGAGGAGGCGGGGGAAGAGAAGCCCCTCTTCTGCCCCTAAGTTGCAATGCTGGAGCCTGCCTACTCACAAGGAAGCAAGAGTGGGGGCGAGGAGTGCCCAGATCACCAGCCCCCCAACCAGAGAAAGGGGAGTGAAATGAGTCTTTGCCATCAGCCTGAGGCCTCACCAGATACAGCGCTGCTTGCACGAGAATTCCCATAGCACCCGGGCCTGATCTAATGCCTCTGCCCTGGTGCGGACAAACAATGTCGTAGCGGCCGATGCCGCGAGGTGTCCGGGTGGGTCCCACAGGATCAGCAAGGCACTGCCGAGTTAGGCGTTTCCCCATGGCCTCCAAAGGAGCCACCCATCCACACCTCGGGCCATAGCATCCCGCAGTCTGCCCCCTCGAGTTTGTGCCGTGGTCCCTCAGACCTCAAGGACTCCTGGCGGCGATGCAGGTATGCAGGTGGAGAAGAAGTGCGGGCAGCTCTCCCTGGCCTCTTCGATGGCTCCCCAGGTGGCCTGCGGCTCGGCCACCCCGCAGGGCGAGGTGCTCAAAAGAGTCCCACAAGATGCTGCGTATGTTTCCGGGCAGCTCCGGCCTCTCAATGTGCCCAACCCGCAGATGGTAAAGGATTATGGCAACCCACGATGAGGAGCTCTAAGGAGGAGCCACACCCAGTAAGCATTTTTTTCCCTCAAGTCTGTTGAAGTAGACTGACCATTCCACACTAAAGGAGAACTATAGCTAAATTCTATGTATACATTTGAATATTTTTAACCTAAGTGTATTCTTTATTCTCAACGTTGTGGACTAAAAGAGTGACGGGCACTATTTCCACTGCATGTTAGACTGACACTCAACGTACTATTGAATGGCGGTTAAGTTCATGTGTCTGATCCTTTACTTTCAATCTGTACTACCTCTTGCATCCTAAAACTAAGGGCCTAATTACGATAAGTCCGCCCGACACCATTGCGGAAAGAAACCACCCGACCTTAGGTCAGCGTTCCGACCACTGTATTACGATGCAGCCGCCCATAGAGATGTCGCAAACCTCCATTTCTCAATGGAAGCTTGTGCGGCGGGCAGAAAAGGCCCAAAAGGCACAAGCTTCCATTGACAAATGGAGGTTTGTAAACATCCCTGCACCGTGTAGAAGACACATCACTGTGCCTGCCACACGGTGCAGGGATATTTAGGGTGGCCACCATAGGTGCCCCCCAGGCCCCATTGTGGAGGGCCAGTTGGGAAGGGGGCCCTGCTAGCGGCCACCAATGTCACTTTCTGACAGTCTTTCCATGTCAGAAAGGCTGACATGGAATGGCTGCTGAAAACCGGCATCATAATTCGGCAGGAGCCGCCGTCATTAAGGGATTATGCGGTCTGTCTGACGCAACGACGGGCTCCTTGAGCCTGTTGGAACCACGTCGGAATCACCTCGCAGGTTTACCTTCGACCGCCGTCATCCTAATACAGCGGTCGGACTGTAAACCTTCTGTGTCACGCAGAAAGCCTCCGACTTTACGCCCAACATCGTAATTAGGCCCTAAAATAATAATTATTTTTCAGAAATGATGAAGCTTGGACATGCACACATTTGAGTGAGATGCATAAGTAATGTAACAAGTTAAATTGTTGATTATTTGTATACCACTGCTGAATTTTCTTGTGTATTTCAATATTGATCCCATTCCAACCCCAGCAATCTTTTAAAGGGCAACACTCCCTTTTTTAATGTCTCTATTTTCTTCAGCAGGATAGCCTTGCATCAGCTACAAGCTTCCCCCGTCCAACCATAAATGCATTTACGTATTCATGAAGTGTTAGAAATGGGGTTTCTGGTTGGCTAGGATATGTCCCTAAGGCAGGCAGAATCCACCACTCTAGTCAGGGCAAGGGAGTTCCACACCTAAGATAACCCCTGCTCACCCCCTTGGTAGCTTGGCAGAGCAGTCAGGCTTATCCCAGAGGCAATGTGTAAAGTGTTTGCGCAACACACACACACACGAGTGACACACTAGGCACACCACAGTAAGAGACTCCACACAAGGTTATATAAAAATATATCCTTTGTATTATTCATAAAAACATATTAGACCACAATCACATAAATTACTGCACCACTAGGTGCTTGTCATGACGTCACATAGATCATAAATCACTTGGTAGTATGTAAAGCGCATTTAGATCACCACTCACATAAATCACTGTCCCACTAGGCATGTTTCAAAATACATGTAGATCATAAAATCACTTTGCCTGTTATGTAAATCAGATTACACCATAAGCACATAAATCACAGATTACATAACCCAATATTCAACTTGCCACTAGGCAATTATCATAATGTCATATAGCTCATAAACCACTTTGCCAACTAGACATTTGTCACAACATTATATGGATCCTAAACCTAGTAGTGTACTAGGTAACTACTTGTAAGTTGAACATGTTATGAACACCATCATGCTTTGTGGCCTTACACCAGGGCCTGACAAGGCAATAGTTAAGTGCAGAGCATAAATCACTAAGGGGCCGATTCCGATTCGGGCCGGAAATCTCACCGACCGACTCGGTACGGGAATATAGTCCGACCGACAAATACCGGCATTGCCCGAGCTGGGTAGTACGATGAAATGCATGTGAATCACGACTGACTCGTACGGAACACAAGCCGAACGACCGAACCGGACGGAAACAAGCTATCCGGCCGGGAAACCACGCGAATAGAACCGACCGACACGCACCAGGAATCAACCCAAACGAAACGTACCCGTGAACTCCGACCCGCGCAGTACGATGCAATGCGTGGAAAACCAGACCGAGTCACACGGAGCTCAAGCCGAACGACCGACACGCATACAAAAGCCAGCCGAAGGAAGCCAATACTCGGCGACCGGCGCGTACGCCGCACAAAAAACCTAGCAGAAACACAGCGTGAACGACTCGGAGAAGCTCGCACGAGACAACTGCAGCGTCCTACTTGGTCAGAAGAACGTCTCCTACATGCACAAAAAATACTAAGGAAAAAATACAAAAAAAGGGCCAAACAAGCAATGACAAAGTCAATAAATACAGGGGAAAAAAACATTGAACAAGGACACACCCCCAACTCCACCTATATAAAGGCCACAAATCCCTACCATGATCCTTTGCAAATTCAACTGACCTGCCAGCACAGAACACCATCTCACAGCAACCACAGACACACTCACAGCTCATCCATCACACAAGCCACACACCATTAGCACCTCAACAAATAGCACCCTCACATACACCCAGCAAAACCTACACTCACACACCCTCACCTGCACACATACACACATCAATCCCCACCACCACCCATCACCATGCCCCCAAAGAAGAATCCAAAGTTCCCAGACAGTGAATTGGAAGTCCTGGTAGATGAGATCCTCAGGGTAGAGCCACAGTTGTTTGGTACATTGGTACAACAGACCCCAAAGTCGCAGAAAACCAAGATGTGGCAGAGGATCGTCGACAGGGTCAACGCACAATCACCATGTTTGCGCACAAAGGAAGACATCCAGAACAGGTGGTATAATGTGCGCAGGAGGGTCAGGGACCTACTAAAGAAGGATTACATCGTGAGTCAGCGCACCGGCAGTGGCCCTCCTGCCAAACCACTATACCTCAGGCCCTGGGAGGAGAAGGTGCGGGCCATCCTACCACCAGTGAGCGTATATGGACTATCAAACATCCCAGAGCCTGGTGAGTACACAACAAATATACACAATATTGTGTGACAATACACACACATCACTGTCAAGGTGATAGTCAAACCATGCACCCTTAGCAAATCCACAGCAATCAAAAGATAATCACCCCAAGATTTGTCTGTCAGTCAGATAAACACAATACATGCCATCTCATAGTGATATGTAACTGTGTCATGATATGTACAAACCTAACTACAAATACAGCAAGGCAGTGGCACAAATGTAACCAACAAACACAGTTAGACATTTTGCCACCACTAGAACACCACCTCACAGGGAAGCTCACTCAAAGGAAGGAATTCTGTGTATGCTGGTGAAGTCAGTGTAGCCGATAGCATGATGGGAGTTGTAGTCACACATATTAGTCACCCTCACAATTGGCCCATCAACACCACTCTGAACCATGCTCACATCACAGGGAGTGGAAAACAACTGACAAGATGGCTGACACTGGGTACTGCTGTGGGGAGCACAAGCCCCTGGTGGGAACTGGGCACCAACCAACAGCAGGACACCACTGTCAGCCATCTTGCTATTGCTGTCATACTCACACACAGTGAAGTCCACTCAAAAGGAAGGAAGTATGGGCATGCTGGGAAGGGGGTGTAGGCTATAGCATGAAGGGAGTTGTAGTCACAGATATTGGTCACCCTCACAATTGGCCCATCAACACCACTCTGAACCATGCTCACATCACAGGGAGTGGAAAACAACTGACAAGATGGCTGACACTGGGTACTGCTGTGGGGAGCACAAGCCCCTGCTGGGAACTGGGCACCAACCAACAGCAGGACACCACTGACTGACATCCTGAAAGCCAACTTGCACTCCCTGCAATGGAAGCATGTTCCATGGTGGGATATCTGGCTGGGTGGGAAGGAGGACTGACAGCTCTGACCATAGTTACAAGCAGCTTTCCTCACACACACCCTTAATACAAACTCCAAACAACTCACCTGGGAGAATGCAATGCCTCACACTCCAATTAAATATCCCACAAAGAACCACCACCCTGGGTTATGCTGTGTGAAGCATAGGGATACTATTGGGACTTGTAGCCAAACAACCGCCAGGACAACACTGTCAGCCATCCTGTCAGCACAGGCACACTACCCCACAGGGAAGCAGAGTCAAAAGGAAGGAAGAATGGGCATGCTGTTAAGGGGGGGTGTAGGCAATAGCATGATGGGAGTGGTAGTCACAGCTCAACATCCCCCACCCACATGGCCCAGCAAGCTCACACTGAAGCATGCACACCTCACAGCCAGTGAAAAGCCACTTCAAAGATGTCTGATACTGGCCTCAGCTGTGGGGAGCACAAGGCCCTGCTGGGAACTGTGCAACAACCAACAGCAGGACACCACTGACTGACATCCTGAGAGTCAACCTGCACACACTGCAAGGGTGGCATGCTTCATGGTTGGATAACTGGGCTGGGGGAGAAGGAGGGCCGGATGTCCACCAAATACCACCAATGCTGGCCATGCAAACACCTCAACATTCACATTGAAAAGCTTCAGGTTAGCAGGACAATGTGCTATACCAATATCAACCTCTGACTGTGACAACTTAGGACAATGCAATGTACAGGCCCGCATCCAGAGGTACAGTCACAACTGTCAGGTGTGTGAACCATTGATGCCCGTAGAGACATAACATACATTGTGTGTCTCTTCCAAAAACAGGTGATGATGGGGACACAGCAGCAGACGATGAGGAGTCCCTGTCCCAGGCTCCGGGGGACACTGAGCTCACTGGTGTGGAACAGCCTCTGCACTCCTCGGATGGCGAAGACCTACCTGGCCCCTCCGGTGTGAGTCATCATGCAGCACCAGCAGGACCAACATCTGCACCCCCTGCACCCACCCCTCCAACAACTGCCAACACACAGACCACCCCTGCCAACACGGACAGACCAAGGACCACCGATGACAACAGCACAGGGACCCCGGCCCAACGTGGAGCAACGGACAACGACCCCAGAAACAACCCCCAAGTGGGCCTACGGTCACCTGTGCGTGCCACCACAGGTCCCGCACGTGTCGCCAGGGGTGGTGGGAGGGGTGGTAGACATAGGTCGCTGTTTGCAAAGGGGCCTGGACTGCATGATGACCCACAACTGGCACGCATTGCTGAGGCGTACCAGAATAGCACCGGAGAGGTCAGCCAGGTAGTGGGGATCCTCAAGGACATTCAACAGCAGCAGGCTGCCCATCATGCCCGCTTGGACTCACACATGTCCCGTGTGGAGACACACATGTCTGGCATGGAGTCCAAGTGGGACACATTGGAAGAACTGACAGCGGTGCATAGGGACATATTGACATGCCTCCGCCAGATTAGCACCAACATGGCCACACCTCCCTGTGTGCCCACAACATCTGGTGCTGCAACAACTGCAACTGCCACAGGGAGGGAGGATGACTCTGGCGGAGAGTCCTCTGCACCGCAGCAGCCTGCACGTGAGGGTCCCCCGGAAGAAGAGGGGTCGTCCGAGGAAGGAAAACTGAGAGGCCGATGGCCATGTACATCCCCCAGGAACCCAACACCTGTTCTGGAAATTCTCCTTTGTGTGCAAATTGTTCACCCTGTCGAATGCAACACAACTCTCCCACATGACATGGGGAGCTTAAGTTGGCCCAATGTATCAGATGACTGTGGACTTTACTCAGGACATTTCTGCTACCAAGACTTCCAACTCATCTGGGAACTTTGGATTCCAATCCCAATGTACAGCACCCACCATCCTGTGCACTATCCTCACACATGTATGGAAATAAACTCACTAATACACCATACTTGCCTCTGTTGTGATTCCAACGTGGTTTCTGTCATGTAGATGGTGATCTGCTAAATGACACTGTGCATGCTAACTGCTACAGCAAGGTCAACACCGTCATGTGAGTCATGGCGACGTGACACATATGAGGGAGACACACCACTAGGGCTACACAACACATACACACCAGGGCCATCAGACTCATTGCCTACACTGATGTTGCCAGGAAATACAGTGGAATGCACAGACACCACACCTATTCACAGTCTGTGTTAACTAGCCCACAGGTGCAGTAAGCACATGTCAGTCAGATGTGTGACCACAGACAACGCACATCCCAAAGTGAAGCACAGGATTATTACACATTTGTAACATGTTGTTTCCACTACAGATGCAAGGTAATCCAACGTGGCAGTGGCCACACAGTCAACAAGTGTAGAAGAAATAAAGTCCAGGGGTGTGTGGCACATCACCTGTAGGGAAACGACTGCTTCCACCCTGGAAGTTGAATCATGGTGTCGGGGGATCACAGTTCACCAAACAACTCTGAAAGTACCCTGTGAAGGACAGACATGACACACAGTCAAAAGCACTGAAGAACAGGACAGAACTGCACTACTCATGGCCAATACATGTCACAAGATACTCACAGAAAACCAAGTTAGCATGTCAGCACTGTTGGGGAGTACAGACTACCTGTAAGGACACATCGCTGCACGCTTCCAGTCAAGTAGCACATGGCCACACTCAAACAGCACCAGAGCACCACCAACACATATCATGCAAACTCACATCATTGACATGACATCTCTGGATACTCACATTCAGCTGAAGAAGTTGGTTATGAGCTGTGTGCGGACATCACCATCATCATCATCACCATCATCATCATCACTGGCATCGTGGCCCAGGCCAGGATCCTCCACAGGTGGCGGATGTTGGTCATCGTCATCCAGGATGAGAGGCAACTCCTTCCGCACTGCCAGGTTGTGTAGCATGCAGCAGACGATGACAATCTTGCACACCTTTGGTGGGGCATATGGGAGGGCCCCTCCTGTCTTGTCCAGGCAGCGGAAGTGGCTCTTCAGGAGACCAAATGTCCGCTCGATCACTCTCCTGGTCCGACCATGTGCCTCATTGTAGCGCATCTGGGCTGGTGTCACAGGGTTCCTGAGGGGTGTCAGCAACCACGGCATGTTGGGGTATCCGAGTCACCTACAGACAGACAATTGCACATTAGCAGAGTTGGAAAAGAGGGCGGAATACAACATAGCAGAACACACACAATGGTACAAAGTCAGTACACACCGACAAGCCAAGCACGCTGGTTCTGCATCTGTGACATCATCCTCGGGATGCGACTACTCCTCATCACGTAGGCATCGTGTGCCGAACCAGGGAAATGGGCACACACATGTGAGATGCTCATATCTGCAAGACATACCACCAGAGCATTGATCGAATGATAATGTTTCCTGTTCCTGTATGCCTGCTCATGTGCCTGTGGTGGTACCAAAGCCACATGTGTCCCATCAATGGAGCCAATGACATGTGGAATCCTCCCCAGGGCATAGAAGTCACTCTTGACGTCAGTGAGTTGTTGACGTGTAGGGAAATAGATGTACTGGTTCAGGCATCTCAACATTGCCTCCAAAACATCGCGTAGCACACGGCTGAACATAGTCTGTGACATCCCACCAGCAGTCGCCACAGTGTGTTGAAAGGTACCGGTGGCAAAGAAGTGTAGGGCTGCCATCACCTTCACCTTGGGGGTCAGCGCTGTAGAGTACGGCCGGCCAGGTTGCAAATGTGGGGCCAAGCGCACTGCCAAATCCTCAATCAGCTGCCTGGTGAAGCGGTACCATTGGATGCTGTCACGTTCCACCATCGTTGCTAAGTCAGGGAATGGTCTATGGACAGCTGGTGCCCTGCAGTGCATAGGTGAAGAAAGAAAGATTGTCAGTCACCCCACATATGTGCCATTCACCATACTCAATATCACATGATACATCATTACGAGACACAAGTACTTGATGTGTGTGCCGTTCTGTATGGACATATATGGCACCTACATGGACATCATCCAACATCTCAGTTCAACATGTGTTGACAACAGGTTCCAGGTTGTGCTATGGGACACCATTAGGCTGTGTCACAGTACCCATTTACTGCTGTCACGTTCCAAACACACACCACAGTGACATGTCTGGACAGATGCGCCACAGGCATCACAGCTCATTGACAGGTAGATTCCCAGGGACCCTGTCTTGCCACATGGACACTGGCATGACATGGCGTATCATGTACACATCAGAAAAACAAACATGACTCCCACAGGTAGTGGCCCCTGTTGCCTCCGCAGGACAGACATGGACGTCTGTGACACACACACGCACAACATCAAAGTCCATGCACAAACAACGTGGATGTGGAGACTGTCTCCCATTGTGCACATGGAATCAGAGACATCGGAAACACAACATGCACACAGACTGTGGAGGGCCATCACTATTGTGGCAATGGGTCACCCTGTGACGTACATACCTTCCCACATGGGACTCTGGGGGTATGTGACATGTCATACACACACACAACCTGGAAATGTGACCATGCCACATGCTCCAAAATGAACAGTTGCACATCACAGTGGTCATGTGCACAACACACAAAGGATCCTGTCCCCATGAACACGTGCACAGCCTGGGAGTGGCTGCCCCCAAGTGCCACCCCAAAAACAACATGTTTACCCCCATACACAGAAAAGGTAATGCAGCCTTACATGCCTTAGGATACAGTGTGGACTGGGTGTGGTGTTGTAGGTGTGCCCCTGAGTCCCTGGCAAGTATATGTGGCTGGCATACGTTCACCAGTTACAAGCATGGTGACATATGCGAGTGACCTGTACAGGGACGCGTTGTACAGCAATGGACCGATCGGTGTGCACGCACTGGCCATTGCATCTGTTTTGAGCGGGTGCGCGTTGTTTCCCGGAATACGCGTTCTACAGCAATGGACCGATCGGTGTGCACGCACTGGCCATTGCATCTGTTGTGAGCGGGTACGCGTTGTACAGCAATGGACCGATCTGTGTGCACGCACTGGCCATTGCATCTGTTGTGAGTGGGTACGCGTTGTACAGCAATGGACCGATCGGTGTGCACGCACTGGCCATTGCATCTGTTGTGAGCGGGTACGCGTTGTACAGCAATGGACCGATCTGTGTGCACGCACTGGCCATTGCATCTGTTGTGAGTGGGTACGCGTTGTACAGCAATGGACCGATCGATGTGCACGCACTGGCCATTGCATCTGTTGTGAGCGGGTACGCGTTGTACAGCAATGGACCGATTGGTGTGCACGCACTAGCCATTGCATCTGTTGTGAGCGGGTACGCGTTGTACAGCAATGGACCGATCGGTGTGCACACACTGGCCATTGCATCTGTTGTGAGCGGGTACGCGTTGTTTCCCGGAATACGCGTTGTACAGCAATGGACCGATCGGTGTGCACGCACTGGCCATTGCATCTGTTGTGAGCGGGTACGCGTTGTACAGCAATGGACCAATCGGTGTGCACGCACTGGCCATTGCATCTATTGTGAGGGGGTACGCGTTGTTTCCCAGAATACGCGTTGTACAGCAATGGACCGATCGGTGTGCATGCACTGGCCATTGCATCTGTTGTGAGCGGGTACGCGTTGTACAGCAATGGACCGATCGGTGCGCACGCATTGGACATTGCATTTGATGTGAGCGTGTACGCGTTGTTTTTTTAAATACGCGTTGTACAGCAATGGTCCGGATGGTGCGCATGCATTGGCTAGGGCCTGGCATGGCAACGGACGCGTTTTCGAAGCTGTAACGAGTCTGATGCAGTGAATTCAGTTCGCCAGCCACAACAATGTTGCAAATACATGGGTGTCATGAAGTTTAACTTTTGAAGGATGCTGTGGGCGTGTATAAGTGGTGCTATTCCATGGATTGGCCAGTTTCAGAAGATGCAAACGACTTGGACCTATCACTTTGGACATATGGGACAGTAGCTGCCTCTGCAGCACACATATAATGCTGGCTGTTCCCCTGAGAGCTCACTTGCCTGCACTACATGCTCCAGGACGACATCTGCCACCAACACTGCTGCTGTCTCTGCATCCTCTGGCTACTGCAATGGCACGTACTGTGGAGAGAGCCCCAGCCTTCAGCCTTGAGGAGAACCAGGCCCTGCTGGACAGCCTCCTTCCACAGTACAGCAAGCTGTATGGGAAACCAGGGGAGCAGGTGAGTGTGCTGTCCACTGCCTTACTAATTGTGCATGTTGTCTGACTAGCAAGACTTACAGTGTGCACACCACTGGCTAGCATGCTCACTGAGTAGTTCTCACCCCCAAAGTGTGTAGTTACATGCACTGAACAGGTACAGTGCAGTAACAGTGCATTCCAACAAGGTTTACTTCCCATGCAATGATACCATGTAGTAACTGCTGGCAAACTGTTCATAGCCATCGTTGCACTGCCTGTGTACATCATATGCCCCTGTGATTGAGACATGTATATCCAACTGTGTGATGCACATATATGTTGCATGTGTAGTAATGGCATTTTCACTTTGTCATCCTCACAGGTTGATGCCCACCAGAAGCAGGAAATCTGGCTGACCATCGCCCGGGCAGTAAGATCCGTGGCGGTCTACAAGCGCCGGATCCGCAACTGCCAGAAGAGGTGGCAGGACCTTCGGGGCTGGACCTGGAGGATCGCAAGGGTCCAGCTGAAGCTGTCGCCTCCTCGCAGGAGGGGCGGACACCGGACCCTGACTCCCCACATGCTCAGGATCCTGGCGGTGGTCTTCCCTGACCTGGATGGGCAGCTGAAGGCCAGACAGCAGTAAGGAGGGGGTGAGTCCATGACTGCACTGTGCACTTTGTCTGGCATGCTATGTGCCCTCCTCTGGCCTGGTTAAACTTCCACAGTACATCAGTCTTGTGGTCCTGGACCCATGGCCCTCAATTGTGACATGCCCACTCCTCATCTGATACGCATATGTGTGGCCCTTACAGTCAGGAAATTGTGTCACTTGGGTACTGTGTCCTTGCATTTTGCTTCGCTCAAGTTGGGGGACAGCATTTGTTCCTGTGACTATGTTGTGGGATTCATGGGTGGGTCAATTGCTTACACAATGCCTAAGTTCTGACATGTAATCTGGGTGTAACTTTGATATGTGGTCCACTTGCTGATCTGAATCACCACATGTCCCTGGGGTATTTGGCACACACCCATGCTGCGGGTGGGAACAATGTTTGGGCCTCAGGAGTATGCATATCAAGTGTGTCACACATGCTTAGCCACCTGCCTACTGTCCAGGGCTCATCCCTCTTTCAGGTGGAGCAGGACAGTCATGCCTACTCCAGGGCATACAATACACTCTGTACTCCCACTCCCGTGTATCAGCTGACATGTTGTGATCAGTGAAATGTTCCTTCAGGTGTCTGCCTCTGTGTCATTGTGCTGTGGCTTCGTTGTCAGGACTACTGGGATGTTTATCGTTTAGGGCTCAGCATGCCATCTGAGATGTGACCATGAGAGACGATACTTCTGTGACTCATAGGTGTTTGATCACTTGACTGTGCACACAGGTGTATGCGACTGTGAAATTCAGGCAGCTGTTTTACATTCACAGCAGACTGTGAGGTGCTCAGGTTCATAGAGTTGTGTTTCATGTCTCCCATATGTCCAATTGGCATGACGTGGCCAAATAAGAGTTCAGATGATGTGGTTTGTGGGGGATGGACATGTGCACTTGTCAGCTACATAACTTGCATTCCCCATTTCCTAGGATTGTGACACAGTGCAGACTGTTGTTGGCTGGCTGCCATGCCCATGTGACTGGAGACAGTGATGTATGACTTTGCAGGCATGCCTGTGCCATGGCATTTAACTTCCTAAGAGTGATCCTGCAGGGGAGTGACATGTGCAACATGCACCCCATTGTGGCATTGACTATCCGGACATGGGTGCATCATGGTGTCTGGTGCTGGTATGCATCACATGCATTTCTAATTAGACTCTGGCCATCCCTTTACCCGGACACCTGTACTAACTCAGTGGCAAGAGATGTGATGTGTGCATGTTCACATACTTCACCGTGTTCTCTGCAATGTCCAACAACTGTGTACGTGGTGCATGTGTCCACACTGGGGTATTAACATCCAACAGGCACCAGACAGATGGGTGCAAGGGCAGGAGGGGTGTGAGTGCCATGGTTGACCATCAGACTGACAATTGGCTTCTCCTAATCTGTGTGAGGACTTTTGGCAATGTTCAACTGAGGATGCCAGGGCTTGCTCTGTAATGTGCTGTACTTACTGTGGTGTGTGCGGTCAGTGCAGGTGACTGATGTTTGTCTGTTTCCCTAAATGTTTGCAGATACATCCACAGCCACAGGAGGGGACAGCTCCACGGACTAGGAGGAGCAGCAGAGCCAGACTGGGTCAGCAGGCGATGAGTGGTCGGAGGGACCCAGTGGCACGGAGGGCAAGAGGAGCCACACCGAGGAGTCCTCAGCACCATCCACCTCAGCTGAGGACCACAGCAGCTCAGAGGATGACTCCCTTGTGGAGGTGGGTGTCAGCAGCCACCACACCCCAGCTAGTATGTCTGGCCTCTCCACCACCACCACCACCACCACCACCACCGCCCTCCCATTGGCTCCCATTCCAGAGGTCCGTGGAGGCTCCCGTGTTCGGGAGCGTGTCTCCTTCGTGCCAGGCACCGCACTCCCTGCCCCTGTGTCCCCTGCTGCCCTGAGTGAGGAGTCTGTGTACCTACTTCGGCAGCTCCATGTAGGGCAGACAGCAATGCTGAGTGTCCTCCATGCACACACCACTCTGTTGACACAGCTGGTGTCGTTCATGGAGGGCATCTCGACGGGCATGTCTGCCCTACAGAGGAGCAATAGGTCCATGGACTCCTCCCTGACGGCAGCAGTGTCCCTCCTCCAACAGTCCATCACCCCTCCTACCTCTGCCCCATCCACACTTCCTGGCACCCTACCTGTCCCAAGCACATGCACACCTGCACAATCACCCAAACACACAGACACGAGCAGCACAGAAACACACAAAACAAGGGCAAAACGTGCACACAAGCATCCTCAGGGGACTGATACCACACCCACAGGGGATGGGGAACAGACACACACACACAGGCATCCACAGTCACTCCGCAGTCCTCAAAATCCTCTCCCTCCAAAACCCCTTCCCTTGCCTCACCTGCAACCCCACCTACAAAGCAGCTCTTCCTCTGTGACCTCAGCCTCTTCCCCTCCGATCCCGCTGATCCAGCATACAGGGGGAAGAGGAAGTCCACCCACACAGAGGGGAGTGCCCCTCGCCCCCGGACACCCTCCCCCAGGCGCAGACAGCCTGAGGCCCCCACCTGCAAGTCCCCCCGGTCCCGGAAGAGCAAGACCCTGCCACCGCCCTGCAGGTCAACCACACAGTCTCCTTCCTCCATCCCTCAGTCACCCACAACACAGGTTCCCCCACCACACCCTGTCCCAGGTTCCCCCACCCACAGATACACCATCCCCAAAATGATGCGGCCTTCTCCACCTACCACTTGCTCTTCCAGCCCCACACCCCCCGTGGCACATGTTTGTGCCACTGGTGTGGAGACTGTGTCCTCCCCCTCTGTCCTGCCCACCTTACCTGAATCCCATTCTACTCCCCCAGAGATGGGCACTGCAGTGGAGTCCACTACCACCCCGTCTGACTTGGGCACTGCAGTGGGGAACCTGTCCACTCCATCTGGCCAGCCCACTGGAGTTGTGCCGGCACCTACACCATCTGACTCATGCCCCCCAGTTGTGCCGGCACACACCATGTCAGACACCTCCACTGCAGTTGTCAGTGACTCTCCACCACCAGCCACCCCTTCCCTGCCTCCTTCTGGTGAGCCCTGATCCTGTCCCTGCAGTGCCTGGCCTGATCCCCCCGTATGCCCCTCCTAGGGGAGTGTCCCTGGTTATTAGCAGTGCAGGAAAGCAAAGGGTGACATCTGCCACTGTCACCCTGTTTGGACTTCAGTCATGGACTGGCCATTGGCCTTTGGGTTTTGTCTGGACTTTCTTTTTTAATATGACATATGCTGAATAAAGCTCCTTTCAGTTCTCCAGTGGTTTTGCTTCAGATGTACATGATGTTGAGGATGCTAAACATGCCCTTGCTGCAGTGATGGTGATTTTTGCTATCAGGTAAATGAAGTGTTACTGTGCAGGACCCCATGTGGTCCAGGGTGAATGTGTCCTATCCTGGGGTGTAGCCATGTCATCCTTTGCAGCAATATGAGGGTGTCATGTTTTTCATATTTGCCAATGGGATTCCCTACATGTTTTTGCAATATCACATCTGTGGCTTACACCCCTGCACATCAGATGTGCTTGCCATTGTTCAATTTGTCTATTTCCTGACCGTGTGACCATCTCCACTGAACATGCAAGTTTGGGCATCAATGGGGAAGGACTCATCTGTGGTATCAGTGCAACTTGCTATACATGTGTATTTGATCAGTGCAGATGGTTTTGGTGACACTGCCATGACCAGGCTGATGTGACGAGAGCCTTCATTTTGTGCTAATTGTTGACTGAGTGACCAAGTGTTCTGCTGACATTATTGAGCCCTGCAGAGACAACGTATGGCACAGCTTTCCTTACACAGGAGTGGAGTCCCCTCATGGCAGTGTGTAATTCCGTGACATTGCCTGAGCCCAAGGTGTGTGTTGTGTGAGCATGTCTGTGTGTGTTCACTTCCATTTTGCTACGCAGGCTGGGGTCCCTAGTGATGTTCCTGTTTGTGATGCTTGCTGAGTTGAGCAATGTTCCCCCCAAATCTTGGCCCTGGGTTCTCTGTGATGTGGGTGCATGGCACATTACTAGTGATCAGGGTGTCATCCATAGGTGTGTTTGCTGTCAGGGCTGAGTTTGTAGGCAAACGCAGATGAGACACAGTCAGGATTCCCCTTGGCACTTGTTGGTTACACAAGTCATGTAATTTACATTTTGTGTTAGCTTTCAGTGATTGTGACACGTTGTGTGTGTGACTAGTGCCACTCCTCAGGGTCAGAGCTGCAATGTTGGAAGTTGTCTATGTGTGTTCTTGGTGGGTGACCTTGGCTTCTTCATTGGTGTGTGACTGTGGCCGGGATCCCATTGGTTGGTGTGGATTTGACGTCATGCCCATGTACAGCGTACTGTGCAGTGTGTCAGACATTCACAAGTCTTGTTGACTGGCCATGTGTGATGGGTATCTCCACCTTAGTTCCCCCCACCACCCCTGGGATTGTCATGGGTGCATGTGCAATGTCACCAGTCCATGTGAGCTTCACTGCTGCACATTGGTGGAGGTCAAGGTGTGTGGTGTTGAGTGTGTGCAAATGAGAGTTGTTGCACGGCTAGACCCCTACCTCCATGTTGGCCTTGGCTGACAGGCCGTGCTGATTGATTTGTGCTTGTGTAGGTGTGATGGTAGTTAGTTGCTCAGGACACATGACTGTGGTTCACAGTGTGTACAACATCTACCTTTGTCATCACAGTGGGATTATCATGCAGGCCAGTGTCACCACAATGTGGGGTCCCTGGGGGTAGTGCTGTGGTGGGTCTGTCTCTTGCTGTGTTAGTTGCTGTTCCTACAAGCTTGTGTGACATTTGTAATTTGGGCTCCCTCTCATCTAACAATGCCTGATTGCCCACATAGGGGAATCCGATCCATGAGTTACTTTTGTGTGGCACTGTATTGACATCTGTGTAATAGGGATTCAGGCCTCCTCATGTGTTGTGTGGTTGCCTGGGGACACTGGCACACCCCCCCATCACCTGTTGTGTTTGATATGCAGTGTGAGTCTGCCTGTTTGTGTTTGTGCATTTGCACCACTGCATTGGCATTTCTTTAGTGTGCCATTGGCTGTATGTTGTTTGGTGGGTTTCCCCTGCTGTCCCTGGGACTCCTAGGTCATCAGTCAGCACAATGATCATGGTTTGTATGTCCTATTGCTGCCATGGAATGGTATTTGTTCACCTGACATCTACAGTCTCCACAGGATATCTACATTTGTGTGTCCATTGGTGCTGATGTGTGGGTCTGCATTATGATGGTCACTTCTGTCATTGTGTTATTCGTGAATGTTGACAATGTGAGCCCCCATGGGTGATGTTTGTCTGCACATGGCCAAAGCGATGTTTCATTGGCACTGCACTGTTTGCCTCACCCAATCTATGTTGCTATGGGACACAAGCACTACTATGCCACTGATGTGTTTGTTGTTGTGTGACCAGGAATCATCCATGCAGTTTGGCATTTGCAGCTTTTCACATGACAACACTTACATTTTGGTCACTGTGGTGATGGGGCTTTAGACCCCATTGCCACAATGTTCAAAATGTGCTTCAGCTATGGACCCCACACTTACATTTTGGTCACTGTGGTGATGGGGCGTTAGACCCCATTGCCACAATGTTCAAAATGTGCTTCAGCTATGGACCCCACACTTACCTTTTGGTCACTGTGATGATGGGGTGTTAGACCCCATTGCCACACTGTTCAAAATGTGCTTCAGCTATGGACCCCATACTTACATTTTGGTCACTGTGGTGATGGGGCTTTAGACCGCATTGCCACAATGTTCAAAATGTGCTTCAGCTATGGACCCCACACTTACATTTTGGTCACTGTGGTGACGGGCTTTAGACCCCATTGCACAGTGGTCATGGTCTGCTTGCATTGTGGAGGCCACACACATTTATGTGTGACACATGTGATAGGGGGTCACATTGTATGTTCAATGTCGTAGGCATTTGACACAGACTACACACGCTTGTCATGGTGTTGGGGGGGATGTATTTTTCAGACATTCCTTATGTTGGAGTATGCTGGTTGTGTCATGCATTACCCGTCCTATGAGTAGGGGTTGTGTGGGTGGTAGGCTTCCAGGCCCCCATGAGTAGGGGTGGTGGTAGTGGTAGGCATCCATCCCCCTCTGAGTGTGGATGGTAGTAGTAACAGGCATCCATCCCCCTATGAGTGGGGAGGGTAGTAGTGACAGGCATCCAGGCCCCCCTGAGTAGGGGTGGTGGTAGTGGTAGGCATCCATCCCCCTATGAGTGGGGATGGTAGTAGTGACAGGCATCCAGGCCCCCATGAGTAGGGGTGGTGGTAGTGGTAGGCATCCATCCCCCTATGAGTGGGGATGGTAGTAGTGGCAGGCATCCATCCCCCTATGAGTGGGGATGGTATTAGTGGTAGGCATCCATCCCCCTATGAGTGGGGAGGGTAGTAGTGACAGGCATCCAGGCCCCCATGAGTAGGGGTGGTGGTAGTGGTAGGCATCCATCCCCCTATGAGTGGGGATGGTATTAGTGGTAGGCATCCATCCCCGTATGAATGGGGAGGGTAGTAGTGACAGGCATCCAGGCCCCCCTGAGTAGGGGTGGTGGTAGTGGTAGGCATCCATCCCCCTATGAGTGGGGATGGTAGTAGTGACAGGCATCCAGGCCCCCATGAGTAGGGGTGGTGGTAGTGGTAGGCATCCATCCCCCTATGAGTGGGGATGGTAGTAGTGGCAGGCATCCATCCCCCTATGAGTGGGGATGGTATTAGTGGTAGGCATCCATCCCCCTATGAGTGGGGATGGTTAGTAGTGACAGGCATCCAGGCCCCCATGAGTAGGGGTGGTGGTAGTGGTAGGCATCCATCCCCCTATGAGTGGGGATGGTAGTAGTGGTAGGCATCCATCCCCCTATGGGTGGGGAGGGTAATAGTGACAGGCATCCAGGCCCCCCTGAGTAGGGGTGGTGGTAGTGGTAGGTATCCATCCCCCTATGAGTGGGGATGGTATTAGTGGTAGGCATCCATCCCCCTATGAGTGGGGATGGTAGTAGTGACAGGCATCCAGGCCCACATGAGTAGGGGTGGTGGTAGTGGTAGGCATCCATCCCCCTATGAGTGGGGATGGTAGTAGTGACAGGCATCCAGGCCCACATGAGTAGGGGTGGTGGTAGTGGTAGGCATCCAGGCCCCCTGAGTAGGGGTGGTGGTAGTGGTAGGCATCTATCCCCCTATGAGTGGGGATGGTAGTAGTGGCAGGCATCCATCCCCCTATGGGTGGGGAGGGTAGTAGTGACAGGCATCCAGGCCCCCTGAGTAGGGGTGGTGGTAGTGGTAGGCATCCATCCCCCTATGAGTGGGGATGGTAGTAGTGGCAGGCATCCATCCCCCTATGGGTGGAGAGGGTAGTAGTGACAGGCATCCAGGCCCCCCTGAGTAGGGGTGGTGATAGTGGTAGGCATCCATCCCCCTATGGGCGTGTATGGCATTGGTGATAGCCATCCCGCCCCTATGGTTCTGCTGTTGCTAGTGTACGTCATTTGTGCATCCCTATGTGTGTGTGACATATTTCGGGTACGTGTCGTTTGTTTGTGTTGTGGGTGTTTGACTTACCGTCTGCGCCCGTACGCGTCCGTACCGGTCCCGGTAATAGATGTAGAGTATTGGTAGGACCTGCGCGATGGGATTCATGGTTGGGTCGTCTCGTTCGGGTTTCTAGTGGCTTCGACTCGTACTCGTCGCTGGCTTGTCCGTCTCGTCGCCGTGGATCGTCTTGTGGCGCGAATCGGAGCTTATGTACAGCTCTCCCGGATGCTCAAACGTGCCGGACGTAGCGACGGGTTCGGCGCATACGGAAGGCGCATCGTACTAGTCCGGCCAGAAGGTGCTGTGTATTTGCTTCTGTGCGACTCGAATCGGCGTTTACGGATCCGTCTCGGGCGGGGAACAGGAGCTGAAATGGGTAAATACGGCTCGCTCGGAATCTGGGCTGTTGTGCGCATCGTACTTGTTTGTTCGGACGAGTGTTCGAATCGGTCGGGAAACACGCGTTCGGCTTGTATTTTTTCCGGACGAATACTGTTAGGTGCGCTTCCGGCCGAGATCGGAATCGACCCCTAAGTGTCATCGTACATGAGTTTTGGACTTGGCCCTTTTTGCAGGGTCATCCCTGAACTTTATGCCTTCCTCCTAGTCTTTTTTCTGACCTGGTGTTGGTGGTTTTAGGACTCTGGGCACTTTAGCACTGCTTTCCAGTGTAAAGTGTGTGTGCTCTCTGTGGTAAACATGGTAAGAATGGTCTACACCTGTTTGGCATATTTAATTTACCTGTCAGTCCCTTGTAAAGTGGTATCTTAGATACCCAGGGCCAGTAAATTAAATGCTACAGGTGGGCTTACAGCGCTACTTGCACCACCCACCAAAGTAGCCTTTCAAACCTGTCTCAGGCCTCTGCCATTGCAGGGCCTGTGCGCGCTGTTTACTGCCGCTGTGACGTGGCACATAAAGTGGGTCCCACATCTGTGACCCCCTTTTTTCTACATATCAGTCACCCCTAAGGTAGGCCCTAGCTAGCCTATGGGCAGGGTGCATTGTAGGTAAGAGGTAGGACATGTACCTTAATTGTGTGACATGTCCTGGTAGTGACAAACAGCCATTTTGGTTTCTCACTGCTGTGAGGCTGCCCTCTCATGGGAATGCATTGGGGATTCCCTGATAAGTGTTTCAGTGGTAATTCCTCATATGAGAGGAGCAGCGTGGTCAAGTTTGGTATGCTTGGAATAGTAATAATAAATGCTGCGTACTGGTGTGCACAGATTTATTATCACTATTTTAGAAATGGCACTTTTAGAAGTTGGCATTTCTGTGTGCTATGTGTCTTTGTGCCTGCCTGATGTGTATTGCATGTCTGGCTCTGGAGTGACAGGGACTGGGGAGGTGCTGTGGCTCCCGAGGGGCCGGGTGAGTCTGCGCTAGGCTGAATAAGCAGATCTGCATTTGGAGTAGTGGGAGGAGTAGCCCCTGACCCTGAATAGGTCTGTGCCTGCCTTGTTCAATGCTGGCTCTGCCCCCCTGTGGTGTGTCTGGGGCCAGAGCCTAATCTAACAATGAAGGTGTGTTAGCACTATATAGAAATATTTGAGTGCCCCCCAGAACTGGTTTGGACTGGGCCTAGGCCTGTGCCAGAGGGAGAGAACAAAGACATGTCTGATATAAATATTGGGGCTGTGACCCCCATGGCTGGGTGCTGACTTGGAACCAGTGGCCGGCAGGCTGCTGGACCACCAAGGTCCAGCACCAGGAGGAACTGCCACTGGGGATTGACCTGCTGCCAGCTGGGAGGGGGAACTTCAAGGACTTCCCCTCTGTTGAGCGACCCAGTGTGCTGGTCTGCCTGTGCCCAGTGCTGTGCACTGTTTGGATCCAGCGTGTGGTGAGCGCTGGAAATTCACCCTGCTCTTCCTTCTGCTTTTTAATTGGGGAAAAGAGTGTGCAGAGCCTACTGGTGGCTGAACCAAAGTGCAAGGTGAGCGCTCTGACTGGTATGTGGCCAAGTGCCCTGAGCAGCCTGTGAAAAGCTGCACCACCGGAGCCATGCGTCACAGAGACTTTGCTCCATAAGAGGTGAACGAGGGCGGCCGTGCCGGAATCCCGTGAATCGATGCAAACCCGGAAGTCAGGCGAGGAGAGCCTGACTTGGGGCGTGGCTGGGCAGAGGAAGCCAGGCTGAGGTGCAGCCTGGTTGTGGGCGGGGCTCCCATGTTTGCGAGGAGAGCCCCGCGTGCTGCCTGAACCGGCCGCAGATCGAGACCAGCAGTCAGTGGAGGGACGGAGCCTCGCGGGCTCATCAGGCGGCCAGAGGGAGGACCGGAGCCTCAAGGGTTCCCTTTGACCAACTTTGCGTCTTTTTTTTCAAAGAGCAGGCCTCCTCCCGCTGAGGAGCCCTGCTGCCGTGATTTGAGTGGAGCCTTGCGGGCTCCGGCCTTCACCGTCCCGCCCCCGCCTGGAGGAAGAGACCGGGTGAGTTCCTTGAGAAGAGAGGGCCTATTGACCTGGGCCATGCTGTGGTTTTCCGGCCTCGAGGGGATAGGGGCAAGTCTCACGTAGGTGCCTAAGAAGCACCGACTCTTCTCCCCGCATTTTTCTAGTTACACAGCTGCGCCGCAAGGCCGCAGGCAGCTGCACATTGGAGTGGCATTGTGGGCAAGAAGCGATGTTCGCAGCTGCACCGCCAGATCGCGGGCAGCTTCTGGATGGACACACGCAGAAGGAAGAGCCCTGACTTTTGGACAAGGGCATTACGGGAACTCCCAGGATGGGCCCCCGAGGGTAAGGCCAGACAGCCTGAGGTTAGCCCCTATGTTTTAGGTGGGACATAAGGCCATGAGGTGCTGTGTGTACCTTGTCAATGACCATGGTGCACCAATGATGTGATTTATGCCTAATGCTTTGTCCTAAGGTGTGCCCTGAAGAGTGGGTACGTTAGTGCCCTGTTGCTAATTAGGATGTATGCCTAAAGGGCTGTGCATAATATGCTTATGCTAAGTGTACCTATACCAGTAGTTACTGGTTGTTCTCACTAAGTGTGATGGTTATGCCTGTGATTGATGCATAATGTGTTTATACTACGGACAGCGGTACCAGTAGTTACTGGTTGTTTCCTTATGTTTACTACCTGTGAGTTCTATTGGTTCTGACAGTGGCCCGATTGGCCCTGTCCTCTATATAATCCCCTGTAAAGTACTACCTAGTGCAAGTTGGCACAGTGTATATTTGTGATTATGATCTAATGTGGTTATGAGTAATACAAAGGCAATTTTTTATATAACCTTGTGTGGAGTTTCTTTTGTGGTATGCCTAGTGTGTCGCTGCTGTGTGAGTGTGTTGCGCAAATGCTTTACACATTGCCTCTGGGATAAGCCTGACTGCTCGTGCCAAGCTACCAAGGGGGTGAGCAGGGGTTATCTTCAGCGTGTAACTCCCTTGCCCTGACTAGAGTGGTGGTTTCTGCCTGGCTGAGGCGCTTGCCCTAGCCAACCAGAAATCCCATTTCTAACATGAGGCACCAAACCCTTTTTTATCATCTGTGAAGCACAACATCAGGGCATATAGAAAAAGTTGTAGTTAGGTTGGGGGCCTAACCTAAATCACCCCTGAGCCGCATCTGTGCTCCTAATATGGGCAATACTGTAATTTCTGGGTCCACAGTGCAGGAACACCTGCCCTCCTATCAGGGACAATATGGTGGGAGGTTTCCCTTTCAAGCGGTTACTATTTGTGGAGCCTTTATCAAATAAATAAAAAGAAACACAAGGGGGTCCTCTGTTGAGGTTTACCCCGTATGGCAGGCTATGAATAATGACCCCAACAGTAGGAGAGAGTGTACTGCCTGCACTCAGGCAGCGCAGTAGTCTCCAAAACAGAGGTGAGTCTCCAAATCAGAGGTGGATCGCTCTCCATTCGGGATACCCTGTTGGTGTGGCCTCCCAGACAGCCTGGGCAAGGCCGTGAGGGTTTCCTCCTTCTGGCCACTGGCCACACACCGATCCGGTGCGGGTGTGAGGCGGCAGCTCTCCTCGCCCTCGAGATTGTCCCCGCTCTCCTCAGTAGTCGGTGGGAAGGGGGCTGAACAAGATCTCAACGTTGGGGAACACCGGTCCCTGCCACAGGCCCGCTCCTCCTTGGCTGTTTGCAGGACGGCCCCACACAATGCCCTGCAATCTTCCTTCTGGTTTGCAGGCCGGCTTTGTCAGGCGCTGGGGTTGCTCCAGCAACCCTAGGGTGGGGCTAGCTACCCAGGTGGCTCCCTCGTTGCTACGGAAACCGGCTAGAGGCCGCGTTCAGGCTCCTGGCACTGCTGCGGCTTCCTGATACGGCGCTCTGTGACTGCCACATTTGAAATGGAAGCCCATGCCTAGGGCTAGAACTGCAATGGTTCCAAAGTGCTCACCGCGTGATTTTACTGTGGAGGCACAGCATGTCTCTGTGGGTGCACACACACACCAGCTGCCAGGTGGACGGAGGAGGACACTTCCTCAACAAACTCTCCCCTCCTGCTTCTCCACACACAAGGGGCCCTTCCACAGCATTCTCCACGTGCTGGACTGATAAATAAAGAAATCCTCACGCGCTTCCACCTTTGTTTAAACAGAAAGGTATAAGGACAGTCCAGTCCCTTTCCTGCTTCAACAGGGGGCCGCAACTGCAGGTCGTCCCACCCCACATAACATGGCCAGCGCTCCTCACACAGCTCTGCCATTTTCCTCCTAGCCAGCTTTCCTTTCAGATCCTGCAAGAATCTTTCCTGAAATCTTTTGTATCCCAGAGACTTCCAACAGGAGGCCAGCACACACAATACCTTGGAGATTCTTCACAAGCAGGATACCACAGCAGGGAGAAAAGAGTCAGTCCTTTTCTTCCACCACAGACAGAAACAGCAACTGCATGCCAACCCACCCCTCACTCAGAAAAGGCCACGCTCCTCACACAGTCCTTCCGCTCTTCTTCTTGGCAGGGTCCTCTTGATTCTTGAAGTAATCTAAAGTCCAGGGGTTTTAGCTGTATTACTTATACCCCATAATGTCATTGTTCTCTTTGTGTAAGGGTCTCTGTACTCAGTCCAAACCATTCCTGTCCTCCCTGGTGCAGCATGACCACAGGGGACGAAGACAGCATTGTGAAAACGAAGACACAGCCTATTCAGGTGCAAGCAAAACTCCTCCCACCACTCTAAATGCAGACCAGCTCTGTTCAGCCCTGCGAAGAGTCACCCAAGCAAGGCAGAGCACACCTCAACCCATCCAATGACTGTCTAGAGTGAATGCACATCCCAGCTCCTGTCACTCAAACACCAGATGCTGAATACATAATTAGCCAGAGGCACACAGAATGGTAAAGTAAGAAAATGCCCACTTTCTAAAAGTGGCATTTTCAAACACAGAATTTAACAAGCATTTGCAATCCAATAGGTCTCGCATTTGCGAGAGTTTGAGCTATTGGCTTTGCAAATGACAATGCATTTTATTTGTGTGTTTTGAAAACCTGCAAGGGCGCGTTTTGTACTTATAGTCCTTGCTTACGAGAAGCAAGGCTGGCAATAACTGCGCCTCTTTACTGCCAGCCTTGCTTCTCATAAGCAAGGACTAGAAGTACAAAGTGTGTGTTTACGCACCCCTTGCAGCTTTTCAGAACACATAAATAAAAGGCATTGTCATTTACAATGCCAATAGCTCAAATTCTCGCAAATGCGAGACCTATTGCATTGCAAATGCTTGTTTATGAATGTTGTAACTTGTTTTGGGAAAGTGCTGCTTCCCACAATCAGACAACCTATTTCTTTCATTCTTTCTTAAATTAATAATGTTCGGGCCCAGAGGTGAGTGTAAACAGTCTCAATGATCCTGCATTGACAGAAAACAAGCGCAAATGCTTCTGAGCACCTAACCCTGAAAACGACAAACAAAATTATGGGGTTTTTTTGGTGGGGAGTTTTATATAGCGCAAACTCGACCCAAAGGTATCAGAGCGCTTTACATGAGCACCTGTTGTATTACAGATGGACGCATTCATTTTGTTAGGCACGGGGAGATTAAATGATTTGTCCAGAATCACAGTGTTCCTGCCGAGACTCAAACCCGGTTCCCCAACTTCGAGGTCGCCCGCTCTAGCCGTTAGGCCATATCCTCTCCCCATATCTGAGGTTCTGATCAACTTCTGTAACTGCCATATATGGACACAATTCTCAGAATCTTTGGTTGTGTAAATGCAATGGGCCACAGCAAAAAGCTGAATTTGTGGCCGGATTTACTGATTTTATAGACTGTGTACTGCACTTACATCTGGAGAAATCTGCCATCATATGAGATTTTCCACAGTAGTAAATTAATTGGTGGGCCTTAGAGGAGCCCATGGTAGTGGCTATTGGGAATGTGGTGAATACCAACTAACTGATCTTGTTACACGGCCTTTAAATTCTGATGGGGCCAAAAATGGACGTTAAAAGCCCCTACGGAATTATAAGCTCTGGGGAATAAAGAGGATTTGTGCTGCTTCAGTTTAAATCTCTGAGTGAAACTCAGGAGCATAATGAGGAATAGCGGGGGCTGGGGGGCAGGTGGAGAGAATCAGACATGCAACTACTGATCCGCCTAGTAAGTATCTAAGGGTACACTTAAGGTCCCACTTTTAATCTCCTTGTAATTGTGCCACCCATCCCAGAGTTACCAGTGCCAGCAGTATTTGTATTTGTATTTGTATTTGTAAAGCGCAGCATTCATCCCGAAGGACATCATGGCGCTAGGAAGCATGCAATGTAGCATAAGAGACAGGGTGTTTGATTGCGTCATAGGTTGTTTTTGTTTGAAGGCTGATTGACTTAGAATCTAGGAAACAGGAAAGTTTTTTGCTTCTTTCTGAAGAGCAGATGATCATCTGTCAGGCGAAGATCAAGTGGGAGGCCATTCCACAGGACGGCCGCTGACTTAGAGAAGGAGCGGTCTCCCATACTGGCTCTAGTAGTGCGTTTAACTTTAGCCAGGGCCAGGTGGCGAGATCTCAGGTTACGTGAAGGGGCATGGAATGCCATTTTGCCACGCAGGATGTATGGGCCTATATTATGCAGGGTTCTATGAGCATAGCAGAGGAGCTTGAATTTGGCTCTTTGTCGCACCGGTAGCCAGTGTAGTTCCTTCATGCTGTCGGATGCTGAGCTGTATCTGGGTTTATTGCAGATCAGTCTGGCAGCCGCATTTTGGACTACTTGTAGGCGAGAAAAAAGGTAGTCAGACATGCCCACATAAAGTGCATTTCCGTAGTCCAGTCGACTTAGAAAGAGAGCCTGGGTGACTGTCTTTTGGCAATTCAGAGGAATCCAAGGAAAGAGTCTTCGGAAAAGTTTCAGCGTGGCGAAGCTTTTTCCGCATAGCGTACGTATTTGATCCTGCATGGACAGAGCGTCATCGAATAGAATGCCCAGATTTTTTGCTACGCACTTGGGTTCGGGGGCGGTTCCCAACGCTTGAGGCCACCAGCTACTGTCCCAGATTGAGTGTGCCCCTCCGAAGAGCAGGATCTCAGATTTACCAGCATTTTGCTTAAGGCAGTGATCCGTCATCCAGGTTGCGACCTCGGTGAGGCAGTTTATTAGGTTGCTCTTAGTGTCAGCGTTGGCCAGTCTGTTGTCTAGAGGGATCAGTAATTGCATATCATCTGCATATGAGCAGATTTCAAAGCTCCATTTCCTGCTGATGTACGCTAGGGAAGAAACATATACATTAAAAAGAGTGGGGCTCAGAGAGGCTTCATACTTGATACTTTTTGGAGTAGAAGAGTGGGGACCCATTTGAATTTTTCGGGTTCTGTTTTTCAGAAAGGATGCGAACCATGAGAGGGCTTTTGAGTGTAATCCTTTCTCGTGGAGAATTTGAAGTAAGTTGTTATGAGATACGGTATCGAAAGCCGCCGTGAGGTCCAGGAGGATCAGTGCTACGGGTCTGCCTTGATCCACTAGGGATCTGATATTGTCAGACACGGCGAGTAGCGTGGCCTCAGTACTGTTATTGGTTCTAAAACCAGTCTGGGAGGGGTCTAGAAGGTTATTGGTTTCGAGGAATGTAGTGCGTTGTCTGTTTACTAATCTCTCTAAGACTTTGGATAGATATTGTAGCTGTGAAATCGGGCGATAGTTTGCTGGATCATAAATTTCTAGGCCTGATTTTTTAAGTAGAGGAAAGACCACAGTTTCCTTCCATATGGTGGGGAAGGAAGCTAGCTCTAAGGATTGATTGAAGATTTTTGTGACGTGGGGACATAGGGCAGACACTAGTCTGGAAAAGATGAAGTGTGGGCAGGGATCGAGTGGTGATCCTCCCTTAACCTCCGTCATGGCAGTATCAATATCTGTTCTGGGACGGAGTATCCAGAAGAGTTGCCGGGCCAATCTTAATGAATGCTCATGTTGCAACTTGTGTGTATTTGTAAAGGTGCCCTCAAGGTCCTAATTGTAATCCATGGTAACATTGGCACCCCGGAGCTACTGGTACCAGTGCCCTTGTGCCCTTATGATACCATTACTGGTACCATTTCAAAAAGTAATCCACCACATGCAACACTCTTTTTCATGGACTGCCCAAAAATATGGATCGCACTCCTTGAGACACCGTCTCCACTGCAAGTTCTCCTCTTTAGAACATAGTTATTTACAAAAATGACTGTTTGGAGTATTGTGCAAAGCTCCTTTCACAGGCACGCTCGAAATGTTTGTGTGCTTTTTAATTTTTCATACAATAATTGGCTAGCTGGCTTCACTTAACTGAAAACATTTTCTTAAGGTATATATTTTTTTCATCTGTTACCTGCGCCCACTAAACAGAAAAGTGAGAGCAGCAATGGGAGAAGAAAGATGCATCTGGTGTATGTAGGAAAGATTAGTGGGTTCAGAGGCCACTGCAGAGAAATGAGTGCAAACTCGAAGGTCACAGGTTTCAGTGTCAACTCATACGACCACACTTTCGGGGTGGAAGAAACGAGAAATGTTGAGACAACTCATTCTGTAGTGCAGATTATTTATAGTGTTAGTTCATTTAAAAACAATTAGAAAAAATCCTAGACCTGTAAACTTGTTCGAACGACAGACTTTTTGCACAGGAATGTCTTGCAAGTACATTTACATCTTTCAGAGTCAGCAACAGCAACTCTATGATTTTGGTTGAGTAACTATTTACACAGAAAACGCGCTTTTTAGGTCGAGCCTAGAGTCAGCACATGCGCTGCTCTGCGAGGCTTCATGTAATTCCTCTCGGGTGTTGGAACACACCCTGCAGTTTTTCATTGGATGCTTGGTCTGCCTTCAGGCATTCCATTGCTTTCTTTGGTTAATGGTGCACATCTGTCCCGCCTCCTGGCTGTTTTGATAACGCCCTGGCGACTGGCCCCGCTACTCGGATCCTTTCATTAGTGGCCATGGGCCATATGTACGACCCTTTTTTGCATGTATGCTCCATGGAACAGTGCATACATTCATATGATATTCAGGGCCAAGCCTGACGTAGGTTTAGTAAGGTGGTCGTTGGGTTGCTGTCTAGCTTGTACGTCATTGCAGCTACATTGCGGGGTATTAAAGAAAAACACAACCTTACTATAACAAAACTGTCCACCCCCCCTCCCCTGCTGACGGGCGCAAAAGGGCGAATGTGTGCTGTCTGGTTACGGCAGGCCTGCGTGGGCATGTACACTCATGGGTTTGGGTCGTTAAAGGAGCCATAATTTCAGAGTTCGCTTTTGCTTCGATGTATAAGTGTTGGGGGTACTGGTGAGTATAGAGTTAGTACCGTATATTTACCCATGTAGGGCCCCGGGTGGGATACTGCTGTCACCTAAAAGGGGAATACTAAGTTGTGAGGGTGAGAAAGGTTCATGTGCAATTGCAGTGCTATCATTGGGAGTTGAGTGTGTCTGAGGCTTTGAATGTTTCTAATATAGCATCCCAGTTCATGGCTATAGGCTTCTTTCTGAGTCCTCTGCGTTCTTCTCTGCAAATAGCTACACTTTCCACTAAGCCCCATCTTTTGACTTCTTCCTTCCAGTATTGAACCTTAAGGGGCAATGATGATTTCCACATCCTCGTGATGCCGCTTTTCGCTAGTATAAGAGCTAGGTCTGCAAACTTGGCCTGTACTTCGTATCCCTTTCGGCGCCGGTATATACCTAATATGCACGTTTCTAGCATCCGCCAACCCGTGTCACCCACCACCTCATCTAGGGTAGCACCTATCTTCCCCCAGTATTCTTGTAGTCTACTGCAGGACCATATCATGTGAATGAGATCTGCGTCTTGTTCAGGACATCTGGGACAGGAAGCCGTTACACTGGGGTAGATGGAGTGTAACTCGTGTGGTGGCGGGTATGCTCTTTGAGTAATCATGTACTGGATAAATTTGAAATGTGTATTACGAGAAACTCGCTTAGGATATTCTAGCATTGTTTTCCTTTCTTTATCTGAGAAAGGTTTGTTGACCTCTTGTTCCCACTTGGTGCGTATTAAGGGCAAAGGGGATGGTTGATGAGTACGTATCCCGCGGTATAGCCAGTGGGTTAGATGCCTGCTCGTGCCCATAAGGTATATTAAGTGTAAATAAGGTAATTTGTTTGTGGTGGGTTCCAATCCCCGGGGTGCCCAGTGCTTTTTAATGTATCTTACCAGGATGGTGTGAATTAGAAATAGTGCTCCTGTGACCCGTTGCTCATTTGAAAAATCTGTGTGCGAAAGAAGCATCCCTTCTCCAAAGATGTCTCCCACTGTGTTTACCCCTGCTTGTGTCCAGAGATCTAGTTTGCGATTTGTGAGAGTGCCCATGCTGGTGGGTATGCCCAAAAGTGGAATGTTGGGAGCATATTACTTGTATATTTTAGTGCCTGTTTCCAATAAGCAATCGCAGTTCTGAGCAGCATCGGAGCAGAGGGAGAAACCAAATTGTTCAGGCACAGCAACCTGTGCAGTGAGCCCTGTGTGATCATTTGGTTTGTGTAGGCTATCTCTTGTAGGTTT
The DNA here is from genome assembly GCA_963921515.1 of Calotriton arnoldi. Lineage (NCBI taxonomy): Eukaryota > Metazoa > Chordata > Amphibia > Caudata > Salamandridae > Calotriton > Calotriton arnoldi. The sequence continues at coordinate 386,950 of CAWUFW010012459.1, forward strand.
CGGCCTGCTAGCCAGTATGAGAGCCACTGCAGTTGCAATGCTAAACAGTAGGCATAGAAATCAGGTGCTCCCATCCCTCCTGCACCTAACGGGAGTTGTAGCTTCGTTAAGCTGATGCGTCACCGGCCTGTACCCCACACTAGATTGATTAGTAAAGTATTCAATGTTTTGAAGATGGGTTTGGGAATCACTACTGGCAGGTTCGTGAAAAAATAAAGTAGGCGCAGGAGCATTACCATTTTTGATATGGCTAGTCTTCCCGGTACTGATAGCGGTAGGGACGTCCAAAATGTGATCTGAGCCCTTAGTGAACTTATTGCTTTTTGTAAGTTCCCTTCAATGAGGTCCTGCTGGCTTCTGTATACTTGTATCCCTAAGTACCAGAATGCAGTGTGGGCTATTGTTATACTTCGATTTCCGAAGGGGATGGTTTGGCTGTCGGTTCCATTTCCAAAGGGAAATGCATACGATTTTCGATAGTTTATGGCCAGCCACTCAATAGATTCAAACTGTGTGAAGATTTGCGCTATAGTGTCTAGATTGACGGCCTTCTGGTGTAAATTATAATGTTGTCTGCGTACAGTGATATTGCGTGGTGGGTGCGGTTGATAGTGATACCCCAGTCATTGGGTACCACACGCATTCTGTGGGATAATGGTTCTAATGCAAGCACAACTAACATGGGCGATAAGTGGCAGCCTTGTCTTGTGCCCCTTTGTATATGGTATATTTGTTATATATGTGCTCCGGTGCATACCCTGGCCATTGGGAGGTGGTAAAGCAGCTGGATACATCTTGAGTATTCTTGTGGAATTCCATATTTTTGCAAGACGGTCAGCATGTAATCCCAGCTTAATGTATCAAATGCTTGGGAGATATCCATTCAAATGCATCCCGTCTCCGGTGTCTCTGTGGCACAGGCAAACATTATGTTACAGAGCCTGTGTATGTTGAGGGATGTATTACGTGCCGGGATGAAGCCTCATTGATCAATGTGTACTAGTTTCGTTAAGAGGGGTTGTAAACGGTTGGCTAAAATTTTACTTAGGATTTTGTACTCTGTATTCAGCAGGGAGAATTAGGAACTGTGTTTTATCTGGTGTTTTTCTGCAAGTGAGCTTCATGGCTGCCAAGGTGGTTCATGTCATGTGTGACACCTTGATTCAGTCCTGGATTTGTAGTCAAAAACATGGTGCAAGCTTCAATTTGTGAGCTCTGTCACAATGATAAAAGAAAACTACATGTCATAGAATACAGAGTGCTGTGGGATAAAAAGCCAGTACTGGCTGAAGGTGTATCACGTGACAAAGAGCCACGTAGCAGTGATGGACGTTCTTGGCTACCCCAAATGAGTAAAGACGTTACTGTGAAACATATTTTCTAGTGGTCAGACTATGGGGCTCATCTTTATACGTTTTCTATTTGCTTCTCCTAACTTGAACTATGTACTTAATAGTATAAAACAGGAAGCTTAAAAAGTATGCTCTTCAGGGACTTAGCAAAAACGATTGGCATCCTTCTTTTAAATGAACCTTCGTCAGATTGATTAACTCATAGTGGTTGCAAAGCACTGTACAGGATTTGAAAATGGTCTGCTTTGCAAACACTGTGATCCAGTTCAACCAGTCTAGCCGTAAATATATTCACTGATAAACCCACAGTTAGAAATTGAGCTGTGATTCTTTCTTGCCGCTAAGTACACCCCAGAAATGTAACCGTTTTACTTCAACATAATAGCAAACCTTAACTTCCGCCACCCTTTTTCGCTATATATGGCATCGCACATGACTTCATTGCAGACATCACATTGATGACCTCATCACTGATATCACTGATTACATCACTGGTTGTTGGTTTTGTGTTCCTTTAGGGTTTTTGTTTTTAAAGAAGGCTTGGTATAAGTGTTTTGTTTTGTGTTTTATGTGATTTTCTATTTTTTCTTTTTACTGATTTATAGTTGGTATCAGACATGGCAAAACTCACAATATCTGCCAGGTTTTTCTGTTTTCTCTTGATAGTTCTTTGTTTTGGTTATGTACTGTTGACAAATTGGCTTTTTGAATTTGGCAAGTGTTAGAATAAAAATTATGCTTTTTGTATTGTTTTACTTATGTTAGCATTCGCGGCGCCATTTTGTATCATGATCGAAATTAATTCTCTGCCATTTCAAAGAAACGGCCTTCTCCAGGTTATGTTTCTTCGAAGCTGAGTTCTGCCACACTAATGAAGGCCCTGTTCTTATTAGCGCATACCTTTCCTTTAGATGTAAGCCTTCTCCCACTTGTCTAGTGGCGGGCACAGGCGGAATGGCCTTGGCTGATTGATAATGTGTGCCCTGCTTCAGAACCGAAACGTACTCCTTTGTAATTTACTGTCCAGCTGCGTTTCTCTGGAAAATTCCATGGTGGGCGTGTTTTCATTGATTCTGAAATGTACATAATGTATCGTTATACTTGCTGAAGTCAGACTCTCTCTGCAACACTCCTAGCGACTAGGCAGACAGGGCTCCGCTCTGAGCAAACTTTGAATAAACTGTTATTGGTTTGTATTCTCTACTGTCTGACTGACTCTTTAGAAGGAAGAGAGGTGGTCGTGAGTGACCCGAGTGACCCAAATCGGGCCACTTCCTTCAGTTGGCGCCCGAACCGGGACTCCATCGGGTGAGTGGCCCTTCCCCTTCTGCGTACGGGGGGAGGTTGAGGCCATTGTCGGGTCGGACGTACGGATCAGGGATCCCTGCACGAAGAGTTTCTGATACTCGCAGCTGCCCCTTCTGTCTGGCTGGTCGGTGCCTCGCCCAGTGGTCATCGCGACAGGTGTCCTGAACGGCGAAACCCTTGGATCTGACCATTTGGTCTGAAGAGTCGGCAGTGGAGAATAGATTTGTTTTGACCTGCATTTATCAGGTGAGTTTGTTTTGGTTCTTTGTGGATATGGTACCATTTTAGTTTGTATTTGGTACGGTCTAAAGACCGTCTTTTGGACAAAAGCAATTGCAATTGTTTTGCCAGGCATAAAATAGTGAACTTGTTTTCTTTTGAGAATGTCTAGTTTCAGTAAACTGTTTGCCTTGTACTGTCATTGTTGTTCTACTGATGCTCAATTGGAAGAAAGTCAGCCGGCGCCTTCAGAAGGCACTCCGAATTTTGATATGTATGTGAAGCATGGTCTTGGCCCTATTATGTTTAGTACATTATGGCACAAATATACGAGGGACAATGCTGAATTGCAGTGGCCATTGACGGGCACTTTCGATGAACAAAAGATTGAGTATTTGCAAGAACAGTTGTTTAAGAAAAGAAGTAGGCAGTCTATGTTTGATTCCCTCAGAATGTGGCAAAAGGCAGCTAAGCAGAGACGAATGAAAGCAGAGAAAGAGGCCCTGAAAGGGAGAATGCAGACGCTGACTCAGAAGGCTGTAGCATATGACAGGGAAAAGCAGGAGAAGGGTATTGAATGTGAAGATAGAAGGTTTTGATTACATATTGACAAAACATATGTGGAGGAAGATGATACTTTTGTGGAAGAATTCTTGGATGCCCGACCCCAGCCTCCATATGCCCTGGAGAGAATATATCCTACTGTCCCGGCTCCCTCACAGCTGCCCGTTACAGTTGCGTCTACTGTCTCTGCCCCTGTGTCCACTGTTGTAATGTCAACGGCTGTGGCTTCGGCTCCTCCTCCTTCTCTCTCTTCTGTTTCTTTGCCGTCTGTGGCAACTGTGACTGTTAGTACCCCTGCCACACCTATTGTCTCAGCATCCCTCTCGCCAGCTCTTTCTCCTGCGACGCAACCTCCAGCATCGATAGTACCTGGCACATCCGTTGCTTCTCTTTCTCTGGTTTTTCATCCTCCGGTTTCTTTGGGTGATGGGATGCCAGTGCCCGGATTTAGGGATGGAGATTGGACAAAGTTTAAAGAGCGCATGGGTCCGTACGTGCGGTCTGAAGTCGGAGATGAAGAGAAAAAGGTAGTGGCTAATCAGGCTGCGCAGTTGGGTCGTAATCCCATTTATAGTGTGGAAGATGTTTGGAGTGTGATGAAAGATTATGAGCCCTTTGTACAACAGCATGCCCTTAAGTGAATGTCTGCTATGCTTATTAATATTTGGGAGAGTAACAATTAACAGGAGTCAGGCCCGTTAACCCAGATGAGACCGGGCGAAGTATGCAACAAAAAACATTGTCTCAGCTGGAGATTATTAAAAAAATGGAACAATTCAAACACAGTGAAATAAATCACAATTGGGAAGGGGAACAAAGGAAGGGAGACCACAGCGTGGTCAGCAATTTCGCCCATTAACCGGGCTGTTTTTGGACATATTGCAAAGACCCCTATCCGGTCCCTCCATTAATGCGGACCTCGTTTTTGGACAGTCCAACCTGGACTTGAACCTACTTCACTGACGCCTCGCGGACCCTGATCTCTTCCGGATCTTTTTCTACTCTAAACCATTAGAGAACTACCCAGAAACTAATGACCATTGTCCTGATGATGACCTGTAATCATCCAGGTTGAAACGCCGTTGACTATCCAGCCTAGAACTCAGGCGCTATTGTGGTCAATCTATTTATCTGACTAACGTGTATAACACTGTATATAACATGCATTTTTGACCACTTTAACTTACCTATTTTTCGCCGTTCACGCTGTATTTCACACTTTATGTCACTGCGCCGTCCACTTTCACTAGCACGACCAGTGCTCACTCCATGTGTTATGGTCATTGTATAATTATGTACTGTAGTGCTTCTTAACTACTTATGCAATTATAGTTTATTTTACTCTACCTTACCCTTACGCTGTGGTCTCCCTTCCTTTGTTCCCCTTCCCAATTGTGATTTATTTCACTGTGTTTGAATTGTTCCATTTTTTTAATAATCTCCAGCTGAGACAATGTTTTTTGTTGCATATTAATATTTGGGAGGAGTGCTTCAAGGATGCTGCACCACAGATTCTATATGATATTAAAGATCATGTATATGTTAGTAATATGGAGCCTGGCCAAGTTTTTGGAAGTGTTGCGACATTGATTGCTTACAGGGGTAGGCTACTTGAGAAGAGTCCCACCACGGTGTCCCAGTTCCCGATGAGAGAGGTTCATCCCATCTATCACCCGAGGTATCAGAATTAACAGATGGCCGTGGTAATGTTACTCGACTGGCGGTGGCGGCCAGGTTTCAGGAGCAATGGGTTTATACTCCGTGGAAAAGATGTGAAGTTTTGTCTCTTAAGACTCTTTTGCCTGATCCTAGGAAGAATCCCACTGCTTATTATAAAGAACTGACTGAAGCTGCTTCTTCCACGGTGATGACTCTTGCCGATATTGAAATGTTCTTTGGTCTTCTTGTTCCGGTCGATATTTGGAGTCAGGTTCATACTCAAGATCATGTTCCAGAGTTGGGTGGCACTTGGGATCAAATTAAGGAATGGGATCAGGAAAGGAAACCTGGTGATAAGCCTCGAGTGGAGATTTTAGCATTGCCAGGTCGCATAATTATGATTATGCATTCTCTTATTCCGCCAAGAAAGGTGGATTGGGATCATTTGTCGGCCTGTCGACAGAAGAAAGATGAGAGTGTGTCCAATTTTTACACTCGATTTGAAGGCACATTTTTGGATTATAGTGAACAGGATTCTTCTCTTCTCTCACATTGCAGCCAAGACCTGGAACAAGCTACCGGCAGACATCAGACGCGCCCCCTCCCTGAACACCTTCAGGAAGACCCTCAAGACCTGGCTCTTCGGCTAAACAGTTCTGCGGACCCCCCCCCTCAGCGCCTTGAGACCCTCATGGGTGAGTAGCACGCTTACAATTCCTTGATTGATTGATTGAGTGATTGAGGGAGGTGTTCGGTTGTTTGTCAATAGATTTGTTTCTAACTTGCTTCCTGAAATTGTGATTCGATTGCAAGCTTCTGAGAGTACCTAGCCCACCTCCTCTCCCTCTGTTATTTTGAATATGGCGCAGTATTATGAGCATAGGGATAATGAGGAAAAGGAGAGGACTGAGAAGAGGCATAAGGATTTAAAGACAAAGGTGTTGTTACAGCAGGCTTTTAGAGGGAATGGGATAGGACGTGGTGGTCCTGCCCGACAGCTTCCACGCACTAGTAGGCAGCCAACAACTACGCCCTTGGGTTCGAATCAGTGTGCGTATTGTAAAGAGGAGAGACATTGGCGTAGCGAGTGTCCTGTGCTTTTGCAGAAGGTAGCAGCCCCTAGAGGACGATGTTCTCGTGGTGTGGTCGTGGAGCTGGTGGGGTTGATAGGGCACAGAGTGCTGTAGCCTCACAGGGTCGTTCTGATAATAATTATTTTGATGACCCTCGAGATGGACAGTGCTATCATGACGATTATGATATGGTAGAAGTGACAGGGATGTCTTACAGTTAGGACAGCCAGGGGCAGAGTGAGGGACCAGTTCTGATACCTTTAGACCAGTGTGGTCTTTATGTAACAGCAGAACTGCAAGGTTCAACTAAGGAGTTTTTGGTGGACACAGGTACGAAAAAAAGTCCTGTTTCTCAAAATATGGTCCCTGGGTTGCTCTGTCTAGCCATAATAATGTGTCGGTTGGTTTCTCTGGTGTACTGGTTGTAAGCCCCATTTCCAAACCTCTTGCGCTGACTAGTGGTCCTTTCACTGTGGATTCGCCATTCTTGTTGACATCTAATTGTGGTGAAAATTTGATGGGTTTGGATTTGTTGAAAAAATTGCATGCCACAATTTATTGTTCTCCGGCGGTTGTCTATATGACAATGGGTCCAGATGTAGCACGTGCTAAGCAGTGTTTGTCCAAAGATGCACCACTTCCTGCTGAGTTTAAAGATGTGCCACCCACTCTGTGGGCGGCAGGCGACACAGATGTGGGATTGTTGCAGATATCACCGGTTTCGATACAGGTTAAGGATGGTGTTATTTTGCCTCGTATCCCTCAGGATTTGATTAGGAAGGGAGTGGTTGAGGACACAATTGCTAATATTTGCAATAGCCCTATTCTTCCAATTCTTAAAAGGATGCCCTTCGGGTTCCCCTGATGACCATGAAGATGTTTATCGTTTCGTGATTGATTTGCGTGAAGTTAATAAATTAGTGGTCCCTCAGTTTCCAGTGGTTCCTGACATTACTACTCTTTTGACAATGAGTCCTTCTACTGCTAAATTTTTCCCTGTCATTGATTTGAAAAACGCATTCTTCAGTATTCCTATTCATCCAGATAGCAGGTACTTGTTTGGTTTTACCCTAGCTGGTAGAAGTTTTAGATTCTGTCGAGCTCCTCAGGGCTATACAGAAAGTCTGAGTATTTATAATCAAGCATTAAAGAGCCAATTGGATTCCCTTTCACTTCCCGCAGGTAATATATTGGTGCAGTATATTGATGATTTGCTCATCGCTTCTGACACGGAACAAGGTTGTAAAGATAGTACAGTTAAATTGTTGTTGCATTTGGCCCAACATGGCCATAAGGTGTCTCTTTCTAAATTTCAATATTGTCGACAGGAGGTCACCTATCTAGGCCACCTACTGTTGAAGGAGGGTAGGAGATTGACCCCGGAGCGCATCAGTACCATTGTTAAAATGCCCATTCCACAAACTCAAAAAGATGTGAGTGCTTCCTACTGTCGGCAGTGGATACCTAGCTACTCGCTATTAATCAAACCCCTGCTTGCTCTAACATTAAAAGACTTGCATGAGCCCCTGCCTTGGACGCCTGAATGTCAGCAGTCTTTTGAGCAATTGAAAACTACGCTTTGTTCGGCTCCAGTACTTGGCACCCCAGACTACACTAAAACATTTGTGTTGTACGTCCATTAGATGGCTGGTTGCACGCTTTCTGATTTAACACAAAAATTTGGAGATAAGCAACGGCCATGTGCTTATTTCTCTGCTGACCTTGACCCTGTCGCACGAGCCCTCCCGAGCTGTCTAAGAGCGTTTGCGACTGTGGCCGTCTCGATAAGACAATCGGCTGGACTCATACTTAATACTGACCTCACAGTCATGGTACCCCATGCAGTGGATACACTTTTGAATAAGACAAAGACACAGCACCTCACCAGTGCACGTCTGACAGGCTATGAATTAACATTGTTTGCAAAACACATCACGATCAAAAGATGTGCCACTCGGAACCCAGCCACGTTACTGCCCCTCCCTTCTGAGAGTGATGAGATTGATAAACATGACTGTATCTTCCAGGCGGAAGAAGAGACGAAAGGACGGGTACACCTGACTGATGGTCCCTTATCTGACCACAAGAGGAACTATATGTTGATGGCTCTTGTTTTAAATTACCAGATGGTACTACAACTGCGGCTTACATTATCACCACACTGCGTACAGTAGTTGAGACATCACAAGTTCCTTACCAATCGGCTGAAGCTGTGGAGCTTGTTGCTTTGTTTCAAAATATTTTTATTGGTTTCAGTTTTGCAAAACACATACAAAACCAACAGTGGTGGGAGGTACCAGCATATCTTACAGATCAAGAGATATAAGAAACTCAAATGACATGTTCATCTTGTGTGCTAGGACTCAACCTGAGATGACTACAAACTTTATGTACCTCATCTGGATGCAGGAGAAATTGACCAGGAAAATATTGTTTTTTAATTCCCAGCGGGTTCTTGTTGTCTAATTGGCACTTGTGACTCCCACCCAAAACCATTCTTATCATATAACTCAAAAAAACAAGACAAAACAAACAATAGTATCACAGTATCCCAAAGTCATGATTTGGTCAGTGGTATGGACGAGCTGTTGTGGGCAGGGTCCGAGACAGATCCTCCAAGCCTCTCCTCTCAAGAGTCACCGTCGACCCAAGTGTTAGATATGAAAGAGATGAAGAGCCCTCAACCTGGGGCCACAAGCAAAGAGGGGCAGACCTTCAGACAGATACTCAACCAGGGTGGCCCAAGTATAGTTGAACCTTGTTCTCTTGTCATCTACTATGTCTGCCATTCTTTCTATTGCCAGAGCTCGCCATAGCCTAGCATGCCATTCAGTTAGGGAGCCGGCCTCTACTTTCTTCCATGCTGCAGCTATTGCCATTTTGGCGGCTCCTAAGCACAACCGCATAACAGAGTGGTCCCCGTGGGTTTGGCGTTTCAGACTCGGGTCCCGAATCCCCAAGAGAGTGTGTTCCATTGTAGCGGGAATTGGGTAACCCAGTATCGTCTTAAATAGGGATAACATTTCTTTCCAGAAGGCCTGGATTGAGGGGCAATCCCACCATATGTGCTTAAAATCTCCCAGGAGACCGCAACCTCTCCAACATCTATCGGAGGCGTTAGGGAATATTTTGCTCAACTTCTGGGGGTGCAAGTACCACTCATACATGATTTTATAGTGAGCCTCTCTTAGAAACATGGAGCGATTGTATTTGGAGATGTCTTTATATAAGGAGCCCTATTGTTTTTCCCCCAACGGAGTAGCAAGAAGAGAATCCCAGAATCTTTGGTGCCTAGGGGTTTAGCGGGGACTCAGCGTCCGTATGAGAGAGTAAAGGAAAGAGATGGTCCCCCTCGAGGAAGCCCCCGATTGCGATAATTTTTTTAACTGGGAGTAAGTCTCTGGTTGCGGCTAACTGGATCTGAGGTACCCAGTGTTTAAGTAGTATGTAGTGGAATTTTTCAGAGGGCTAAACCTTAAAAGTTTTGGTGCATTCCTCAAAAGGTCAACATCTTCTCCCCCTTAAAGAGATCTGAGATCATAAGTCAACTCCCCTCCCACCAAGGCCTCGACCGGACCCTCTTGATGAGCCGGTGGGAACTCTAGATTAAAGTGGATGGGGGTGTAGGGAGAAGGGAAGGTGATCAGGGGAATGGATCTGTTAAGGTCATCCCATACCCGCAGAGTGGTAGCTGTGGGAGTGCTAATGTAAGCATTTAATGGCCGATTTTGTTTTGACTTCCAGAGGAGGTTTCAGAACGTCCTACCCACTATTTGCCGGTCCATATGGAGCCAGAGTTTTTCCGATTCGCGAAGAGACCAATCTGTGATCACACGGAGTTGCGCTGCCCTTTAGTAGCCCAAGAAGTCTGGAAGTGCTAGTCCCCCTTCCACTCTCGCCTTGGTGAGCAAACGGTAGGATAACCGTGCCCTCTGCCCCTGCCAAATGAATTTAGTGATCATCTTTTTCAGGTCAACAAATAGAGCCCTTTCCACCGGTATCGGAAGGCCCTGAAAGAGGTAAAGCAACCTGGGAAGCACATTCATTGTAACGGCATTGATGCGACCCATCCAGTAAGTATAGGAGGTTCTCTACCTGGTCAGATCCGCCTTAAGCTGCCGAAGCAAGGGAGGACAGTTAGGCCCGTAGAGGTTCGATATCTTAGGGGTGAGCTTGATGTCTAAGTACGTGATGTCTTTATGCGTGTTTTGAAAAGGGGACAGTTCTTCCACGGCTCTCATGGATTCCCTGGGTAGTGTCAGATTGAGGAGATAGGACTTTGATGAATTAACTTTAAACCCCAAGGCCTTTTCGAAGGAAGTGAGCTCATTCTGGATGGCCGGGAGAGAGGACAATGGCCTTGTGATTGGGAGCAGCACGTCGTCTGCGAAGAGGGAGATTTTGTGTTCGTCTGTCCCAAAAGGAACCCCACCTATGTCTGAATTGTTCCTGATTCGTTCCACGAAGGGTTAAATACTGAGGGCAAAGAGCAGGGGGGGAAAGCGGGCAACCCTGCCTGGTACGCCGCGAGAGACCAAAGGGTTCCGAAGCCACTCCATATACCAGGACCCGCGATCGTGGGCGGAATAGTTAGCCCGCACCATGCCTATAAAGGTCTCGTTGAAACCAAATTTCCTCATTGTTTGTGTCAAGAAGGCCCAATCGACTCGGTCAAAGTGCTTCTCCGCATCTAGCGAGAGAAGGGCTGCGGGGATGTCTTTTTACTGCACTTTTTTGATAATGTGTACCACTCTCCTCAGATTGTCAAGCGTTTGCCTCCTCTTAATGAACCCTGCTTGGTCCGCTTTAATGAGATATGGCATGACATTCTCTAAGCGCGTGGCCAGAATTTTAGAGTACAATTTGGCATCTAGGTTCAGAAGCGCAATAGGCCTGTAAGAGGCACAATTTGTACTGTCCTTTCCTGGTTTGGGGATGACTGAGATTAACGCTTCCCTCATGGAGGGGGTCACCCATTGCGTGGCTGCAATATCATTAAATAAGGACACCAAACGTGGAACTAGCTCGGAGGCGAAGGTACGATAGAAGTGAGCATTTAAGCCATCAGGGCCAGGAGCTTTTTGCAATTTAAGTGTGTCTATTGCCTTTTGTACCTCCTCACTGGAAATGGGTCTGCTTGAGTCCTCATTCATGGAGGCTGGGATCTGTGGTAGAGCGAGCGCTTCTAAGTATTTCTCTTGGTCATCAACCGCCAAGGGGTCCGCAGTGTATAGGGTCCGGTAGAAATCCCCTCCTCACTTTTCTGAAAAGACCCCTTTTTATCCACAATTTGCGCTATGTACTCTTTTTACTGCTTTGCTCTAAGTTGTCCAGCCAGGAGGGCTCCCACTTTATTTCCCCCTTCGTAACTTCAGGCTTGTAGTCGCAGGATGGTTTTTTCCGCCCCATTGGTATAGATAGCCTGTCTTAAGTTCTGAACCGAGGGGTTGATCTCATGGGCCCATTCTGCGTTTTGTAATTCCCCTTCTAGGTGTATCCTCTCCCCCTTACGTTGGTTTTTTAATGTGGTTGCCAATTCAATGCACTTCCCCCGTATGACCGCCTTAAGGCATCCCAATTGTTGGCAAGAGAAGTCACTGCGGGGTCGTTAAAGTCAAAGAATTCAGTGATTGCTTTTCTTAATTCATCCCTAAGGAGACTATCCCTGCTAAGAAAGTTAGGGAAATACCATCTGGCGTGTTTAGCACATGGGGTGGCCAATCTAGTACCAGCTCTAAAGGGGGGGGTGATCTGAGAGACAAATCGGATGGAAATGGCATCCTGAGAGTGTGTGACGTAGGGATTGGCTAATGAATGCATGATCTGTACTGGAGTAGGTCCTATGAGAGTGAGAGAAAAAGGAGAAGTCCCTTGTTGATGGGTGTAGATCCCTCCAGGCGTCCACAAGACCCAAGCCCTGTAATGCCGATTTGAGTGTCTTGTTAAACACTCCACCTATAGCCCAATGTGGATGGGTAGGGTCTAGTGTTGGATCCCACATAGAGTTAAAATCTCCCAGCTACAGGATATCCCCCATAGCGAATCCCTCCAATGTGACCAGAAATGCATTCAGGAACTCTTGTTGCCCAACATTGGGCGCGTAGACTGTTGCGACAGTGCATGATCTACCCCTCAGCTCACCCCTGACCATCAGGAATCTCTCTGCTTTGTCTGATTTGGAATCCTGAAGGAGAAACGGAACGGAGGAGTGGAAGAGGATAGCCACCCCATTGTGTTTCGTGTGTGCGGATGAACGAAAAATCTGTGGGAAGGCCCTGTGTTTCCGCTGCTGTTCATCTTTTTTTGGTAGGTGGGTTTCTTGCAGGGCACCAACTTTTACGTTATGGTCTAGTAGAAACTTCCACATGCTATGCCTCTTATTAGGGGAGTTAAGTCCCCTCACATTCCAAGACAAACAGTTAACCGACATTATTCATGCAGAGATACACCCTTCTGCCCCTCAGAGATTGCCCATGAAAGCCCGAGACTCCTTCCCCCCCAAAGCCACCCCACCCTGACCTCAACCACATAGTCCGATCGAAGAGTTCCATGATACCAAAACATAATCAGTAACAACATGAGTGAACTTGAATGTTGAGCTCCGAGGTGCTCTATCCTAGAAGAGAACCTCGACTTGAGCATCGCCTGAGGCTGACCCATTTCCGACGCCCAGGCCCTCGCCACAGCTAGTTGAAATGAATTTAGAATTAGCCATTGATCATTGTCAGACTGAAGACTAAAAGACATAACTTATCTCACTCTTACAAGCATAACCCCCAAACTTCCGTGGAAACTGAGTGACTCAGTGTCATCTTCAAATGGAGTCAGCCCCCCTTGGATTCTGAACGCCACAGTACTTCACTAGACTGCATCTACAGTTCAAAATTGTTACCGGACCAAAGAGACATAAATCATCCCGACGTCTTTCTTGCAGCCCCTTCTCTGTTGCAGCCATGGACCTCCGTCGCGTCTTTCCATTTGTGAGTCTATTCCTGAGCCTCCTGCTCTCTTCGATTTCTTCTGGGTGGAGATTTCAATTACAGGATGGATGCTGCTTCCTTGATTTCTGTGCAATGGACCTTTTTACTGTCCAACGAGAAGGCCAGGCCAAAGGGATACGTCCAGCGGTACTTTATTTTGGGCTCCCTCAGGACGTCTGTGATCGGCCGGAACTGCTGGCGACGAGCAAGTGTTGCTTGGGCTACATCTTGAAAAAACTAGCAGGAAGCATTCTGAAATGTTATTTTTTCCAGAGCACGTGCCTTCTGGAGAATCAGTTCCTTGATTTTGAAGGAGCTGAATTTTGCCAGCACATCCCTGGGTTTTCTGGAGTCCCCAGGTAGTCACGGACCCACCCTGTGGACCCTCTTGAGCCGCACCTCTGGGCCATTTTCTCCCAGCACTGTTGCAAACATCCCCACCATGAATGCTTCCAGATCAGGGCCCTCGAAGCCTTCCTCTAGGCCCCTCACACGGATGTTGTCGCGTCTAGAGCGATTCTCAAGGTCTTCCCATTTAAGTAATGTGGCCTTAAGCTGGTTACGCAGGTCAGCAGAACCTTCTGAAAGAGGCTGAACACGATCCAACAGTTTCTGGCACTTCGCCTCTAGGTCTAAGGTGCGAGCCCCAATCGAGTCCACATCCGCCTGCAGGGCCATCATTTCCTCCCATCTCTGCTTTAAAAGCGTCGAACGAGGCTCCCATATCTGCATTAATGTCCTCTCGGAGCTCCTTTTTGAACTCCCTCAGTGACACCATCAGATCCTCTCTTGTAAGCGCCATGTCGCTGCGGGTATGGGCCCTTCCTTCCTTGTCCGCACCCGAGGTGGCTGGGGTGAAGTAGTTGGGAACTTTAGTGTTCTGCGCTTACTTTGGCAGCATATGGACCGGGGCGCGTTGTCAGCCAGAGTCCCCCTTGTAGTGAGGTGATGAAAGAGCAGTGCGGAAATGCAGTGGGAAGGCGCGGAGATCCTGCTGCACAGCACCGATGCTTAGGGCCTCCGGTTCACAGCGGTTGGGGTGCCCTGAGACCCCTCAACTCCCCCAGGTCTCATACTGGACGCCTCTCGGGGCTCTGGGTGGCACCCTCAGGTGAGTACCGGCGCTGAAGTGCAGGAGGCCTGCTCTGAGGCCCAGTCACGAGGCTGCAGTTTTACGCCTGAAGCCGCCTGACCCCCCCATGCTAGGACCAGGCAACTCAGCTCCAAGGCTCATCTGTAGAAGCAGCTAGATAAGGGGGCCCCTCTGCTCTCCCGGGTGCAGTGTGCTAAATGTTGACTCTCCTGGGGCCTTCCCCCCTCATTTGTAGGCCCCCACTCCTCACCTCGGGGATCATGTGGGAGATTTGGTGTGCTTGGACGGGCTGCCGTGGTGAAAAAACACGCTTGTATCCTTGGGCGGGTCTGCGCGTCGGGACCCGACCTCGGGGCTTAGAATGGCTCCCCCAGGTTAATACTGATGCAGCCGAACAAGGGGCCCAGAACGAGGCCCAGTCACGAGGACGATTTGCTATGCCTGAGGCCACCTGACCCCTGCCATGTTAGGGTCAGGCAACCCAGTTCCAGGGCTCTGCAGCAGAGTAGGCAGGTCAGGGGCCCCCCACTCGCTCCCGGGTGCAAAGAGGTAGACAGCGCAATGCTTGGGGAGCTCCTCCTCACTTTATGGGCCCCTGCTCCTCACCTCAGGGGCAATGCGAGGGACTTGCTGTATTCGGCTGGGCCACGGCGGTGATAGCTCGCAAGCAACTCCTCGGGCGGGGCCGCCCATCAGGCCTCGTCCGTAACAATCACACTTCGCGGACACGGTCACCGCCTCCCGCCGGTGGACATGCTTCAAGACTAGTGCCTCAACTAGCGGGAAATGCCGCCGCGAAACTCCGCTCAAGGCCGGGCCGCCATCTTGGATTGAGCCCCGCGGCTCCATTCCCCACCGCCGCGTCCTGCAGACTGCTTCTAAAACAATTTCATTGCCTCCGAGGGGGTGTCCCTTTGTCCAGCAGCATGGGGGACCAGGCTATGGGTATATGCAGGAGGTAGGATGCCTCCGATCAGGCTAATTTCATCAGGCCTGGCACGGAGCCGAGCGGAGTTACGTCCGATCGGCCATGATGGTTGGCCACGCCCCTGTCGAGCTTGTTGCTTTGATACGAGCTTGCAAATTTAGTGAGGGATTAGTTGTCAATATTTCTACTGACAGCCAATACATCTTTGGAGTCGCACACAATTTTGGGCGACTCTGGACGGAGAAAGGGTTTCTTACTTCACATGGCACTAAGATTCAGAATGGGCACCTTATATTGTGGCTTCTGTCTGCTTTGACACTACCTAAGAAGTTGGCTATAGTGAAGTGTAGTGCCCACCGGAAATCCACTGATGATGTAGGTAGGGGAAATGCTTTTGCAGATCAGACAGCTAAGGAAACGGCCCGGACCAAAATGAAAATAATGTTTGTAGCAGGTCCCGCTAGGTGGGTGCCTGAGGTTACTATGCTCGAAGACACACTTGAGAATCTGAAGGAGATTCAAAGCGAGGCCACAACAGAAGAGTTAGCAGTGTGGCTAGAAAGTACAGCACAATTGAACGATGAGGGATGTTGGATTGTCAAGTCCGGGAAGCAGAGATGGATGTTGCCAGATGCACATGTTCTCCCTGTAATTACGATGGCCCATGGCCCAGCCCATATTAGTGCTAAGGGTATTTGCAAGTTAAACATAATAGCACAGGTGCACCACATAACAAGTTAGACAAAAAGATGTATAAAATTCATGTCCACAAATTTTCTTCACAGTTTCTTCCTTTATTTTCAATGAGGTCTTTAAAACACAATCAAAAGTGATT
This sequence comes from Calotriton arnoldi, assembly GCA_963921515.1. Taxonomy (NCBI): domain Eukaryota; kingdom Metazoa; phylum Chordata; class Amphibia; order Caudata; family Salamandridae; genus Calotriton; species Calotriton arnoldi. The sequence goes on from CAWUFW010012459.1 coordinate 402,961, forward strand.
TAAGATACAGCCGACGCGTTTCGTCCTTATCAAAAGGACTTCCTCAGGGCAAGTTATTATTTAATACTATTTTTGTTTGTTTGAAGGGTTTAAGTCACCTAGTATGCCGAGTATGGGACACAAAAAGACTTCCGTCCTTCAATGTATTATATAACAAAAGTAATAACCGATGCCTTAGTATAAATAAGATATGTAGGTGTATGATAACTCCCAGTTTTGTTAGTTCTCTTTCCCAGGTCAGGGATTTAGGAAATATGCAAAAGTAATGACATCATTTACGATGACCAACCAGAATCAGTCGGGGCAATCCTCTCCCAGTTGGGGAATAGACGCATATAATACATTGAAGGACGGAAGTCTTTTGTGTCCCATACTCGGCATACTAGGTGACTTAAACCCTTCAAACAAACAAAAATAGTATTAAATAATAACTTGCCCTGAGGAAGTCCTTTTGATAAGGACGAAACGCGTCGGCTGTATCTTAAATCACTTTTGATTGTGTTTTAAAGACCTCATTGAAAATAAAGGAAGAAACTGTGAAGAAAATTTGTGGACATGAATTTTATACATCTTTTGTCTAACTTGTTATGTGGTGCACCTGTGCTATTATGTTTAAATTGTTATATTCCTGTATGGGAATCACACAGTGACAGTGGGTGTTTTGTCAGTGTGCACACACATTTCTGGATAGTTCCAGATTATATATATATATATATTGGGGATAGTGGGTCAGGTGCTGAGGCCTATGGGGATCCTCTGTCCAGTATCTTCTTTCTGGTATTTGCAAGTTGTTAGATCCTGTATGGCAGAATGATAACATTTCGAAGACTGCTGCACATTTAGGGGCATATTCACAAGGACCTACCGCCGATTTATCTCCACCTTAACGCATCAAAAGTGGAGACAGATTTAACACCCCATTCACAAGCGGGTGCAAACTGCAGACATCGCCAGTATTCCCGCGATAACTGCCCCAAAATTTATCTCCACGGTGGACACCACCAACTAACCCTAAGGAGATGTAGAGTAGGCGTTCCCGTGCAAAAACACATGAAAAAACCACAACACCACTTTCACAACGAACTGCCAGATCTGTGATGCGAACCAAAAACAGGCGATAGGCCGCGGTAGCACCAGGGATTTAACACCTGTCTCTTGCTGGTGCTAAGCAGGACGACTACCTACAGCATGAAAGGGAGCCCAGCCAAGAGCCACACCTGAAGACCCACAGATGCCATGGAGACAATGATCATGCAGCTCTAATACCCATGAGGGCCACAACACCCACCGCCACCACCTCCAGCCCCCCACCCCCGTCCCCCCCGGACATACACACACCGTGCACGACACAAGAGCCACAAAAAGTGCATGATGATGCACATTGTCCAAAAATAACACACATGTGTAGCCAGAAGAATGAGAAACAGTCAAACTGCACCGAAGTAACAACCAAAAACGTTATTGAAATACGACACAAAACACCAATGCGGAAGACTCCTGTCGGGTCCGTAGGGGACAATCTCGATGTCACAGCCTGGAAAATAAAGCACAAAATCAGAACGTGTGTCATGCGCACATCAAAGGAGCGAGACACAGAGAAACAGAGAAGGAAAGAAGGGCAGAGAGAGAAAGAGTGATAGAGGGAAGGAAAGGAAGGGAGAGAGAGAGTGAGAGATAGAGGGAAGGTAAGGAGAGAGTGTGAGAGAGAGAGAAGGGAAGGAAGGGAGAGAGAGAGAGACACCGCCGCCCCTGCGCACCCAGGCCCCACTGTTCACCTGCTGCCACCGGTGTGTCTCCAACCACGTGCCGGGATACACTGCAAGCCACCAGGTCTGCAATCTTTAATCGAGGCCAGAGTCAATCATGGCAGAGTCCATCACACAGCACATGGCAAAACGCCTGTTCCTCCCTGCGCACGCATGCAGCCGTAGCCGCACCCCACCCCCTCCCATAGGCCAGCGCTGGCTGTCCGCACTTGCGCACCCCGGGCCCACTGCTCACCTGCTGCCAACGGTGTGTCCACCAGTGGGCACACCACATGCCCATGCAAGCTCCAGGCCCTGGTCCCGCCACCATGGCATGGTCCACATCATGCAGACCCGCCCCGCGGCCCATCAGGTCCCACACATGACGCTGAGTCCTGAGTCGTCAATGGCAGAGACCACATCAGTGCACACGTCATCATCGCAGGCTGCACACCCGCTCAGCTATTTCGGTGCCACTAACCCTGTGCAACCCCAGTCAGCACCACGTGGTGGTAGGCCCGTGATGGGTGCAAGGCTTTGGGTGCCACTAACCCTGTGCAACCCCAGTCAGCGCCACGTGGTGGTAGGCCCGTGACGGGCGCAAGGCATCGGGTGCCACTAACTCTGTGCGCAACAAGTCATGGGCCCTTATGATTGAGAACCGTGGAGCGTCCGTCATCCAGTCACCACCGGCATTGGGGAATGTGACGTTGTCGGCCCCTTATATTGGCGGGGTCACATGGCCTGTAACACCTGTGCCGGAGGGGTGTGGTGTGTGTGCAAACCTGCCCTCAGGGAGTGGCTGTGACATGCTGACAACTAGACCAGTGACCTGCATACCACCAGTGTGTACACCTGCGACATGTAGCTATGTGGGCCCCCCTCGGTGCGTAAGCGGAGTGTTCAGGCCTGGCGTATGCTGGACCAGCACAGGGCTTGCAACAATGACTCAGGGGCTCTGGGCATGGTTCAGTCCATGTCCGGACAAGGAAGTGACTGATGCGTGTGTCCCTGTTGTAGTGTCCACGGCACCCGGAACACAATAGGCAATGTAGCACACTGTGACTGGCATCCCACTAGATGAGCATCATTGACGTAAGGGAAATCACTGTCCCTACATTCATCCACACATTCATACATGAATGATGAAAGACATGACACAGCAGTGCGTCTCTGGATGTTTATTGCACATCCAGTGGAGTTTTGCAGCTGGAGCGGTACAGGGCCATGCCGAGCACACTACACAATATGGGCCCGTGGAGTGTCAGCTAGAGTCCATCCGGGGATGACAAGTACTGCGGAAGAGGAAGGGTACAGTCCGCAGTCTGGTCGCCATGTCATTGGTCATTAAACAGGATATGGCAGTCCATGTCGCGGTCCAAGGTGAGTGCAGCGGAGTGTATCGGGGGTCAGTGGAAGGACATGGGGCCATGTGCGGCACCAGGCAAAACAGGCAAGGTGGCGGAAATCAATGCTAGTGCCTCCTTCTGAACTCAATCCCATCCATGTCCTCATCCCCGGATGTGTGCTCTGCCCCACCTGTGGGTGGTGCAGTACCGGCTGCGGCACTGTGTGCCACTGACACATCAGGGGCCGGAGGAGGATTGTCGGCCGCACTGTGTGGCAGTGACACATCAGGTGCCGGAGTGGATAAGCCTGCCGCACTGGGAGGCACTGACACACCAGGGGGTAGAGATGTGGATGGTGTGGGGGCAGCAGCATTCATCATTGCCACACCTTGTGGCAGCAATGCCATGATGAGGATCTGCAGGGCATGGTAGATCCCAGCTACATTTCGCTGATGTGCAGCGATGGCTGCCATCCTTTCCACCTCCATCCGCACCATGTCCTCCATGAGCCTCCGCATGTGTGCCAGCTCACAGCTGGGATCGCTGGAGCCACTCTGAGCGGACAGGTGTTCTTGTCTCCGAGTCATGACTCCAGCGATGTCAGTCAGGGCTCGTTGGAGACCATGGAGCGGGCCGTCGGTGTCCGTTAGGGACTGGAGCTGGTCCCTGATGGGACCTAGATACCCATGGATGGCGTCCAGTTTGGTAGCCATGAGGTCGAACCGCACCTGCTCAACCGTCTCCCTCTGGCCCTCCAGCACACGGCGTTGGAAGGCCATGTGTTGTTCCTGGGGGTCTTGGGAGACTGCCGGGCTGTGGGTGCCTCCTGCTGGGTGGTTTGGGTAGTGGGTGGGGTCTCCTCGATGCAGCTGGGCTGCCCTGATCCTGGAGGTGAGTTGCGGATGATGTCAATGATGTCCTGGAGGGCTTGGGTGTCGATGCTGGGGGTGTCCTCCTCGTCATCAGTGAAGAGTGGCTGGTGCTGCTCTGCAGGAGGTGTTGACGGTGCTCCTGCAATGTGAAGGTGAGATGGTGTATTACAATGTGTCCGCATGTATGTAGCCGCATGGTACAGGTTCACATTCAGACAGCATGGCATTGTACATTGTGACAGTCTGTGGATCAGGGCCATGATCCAGAGTCATTGTGGGTGTGCACTGTGCTCTGCTTGATTGTGCAAGTGTGCCATTGTGGCCATCTCCACCCGTCCCCCCAGTACCTGCTGGTCACTCACCCTGTTGCGGTTGTGTTGTGTCCTGTTGGGCAGTGTCCGGTCCCTCGACTCCAGCCACAGTCTCCACACTGATGACTGTTGACACCAGCTCCTCCATGTCATCCAGCTCCAGCTGTGGCGCTGGGCTCCCACCTCCAGTCTGCATTACTGCCTTCTGGTTGGCTGCGAGTTTCTCCTTGGTCTTGCGCTTGATGTCAATCCATCGCCTCTTGACCTCGTCCATTGACCTCTTGTGCTCTCCGACGGCATTCACCTTGTCCACGATGTCCCGCCATATTCCATTTTTGGTGCCCAATGACACGTTGGAGGTGACGAACAGTTGTTGATGGTGTTCCATCACCTCTGTGACCAGGTTCCTGTTTTCCTGCGGACTGAACTTGGTCTTCCTCTTCTTCTTGTCCTTGCCCTTCCCTGTCCCCGAGGTCCCAGGCTGTTCGTCCGGGGTGCTTGTGGGGTTGCGCTCGTCCTCTGCGCCTGCTCCGGCTGCCTCCATGGTGCTTCGGTGTTGGTCATTTTGTGTTTGTGTGTTTTTTCTAATTTTATAGTGATTTTTCCCGCCTGCCATGTGTGTATTGCAGGCCTGGCGCTGCTTATTGCTGATTTCCTCATTGCGCTTTGGCCCATCGAATGTTTTTTCGCGTTGAGGTTTGTGTTTTTATCACCGTTGCGGTTGTTGTATCGCGGGCATTGTCCGCGATTTCGGCAGACTATCGCATGGTACCGCCTTGTTGTGAATTCCACGTTGACACAGGGTTATTTTCCCGCGATAGGCTGCGATTTGTAAAGTTGCGTTAACATTTTTTTGTGTTGTTTAGCACACTTTCTTGTGAATATCCCCCTTAGTGAAGTATTGTATGGTGTGCATCCTGGAAAAGGTACTTCTACCCCACCCGACAATTTTGCACCGCCTACTTTCCCTTTTGAAGTCCTCCAGATGGACTTTATAGAACTGGAACGGTGCAATAATTTGAAGTATGTTTTAGTGGTTGTTTGTGCTTTCAGTAAATGGGTTGAAGCTTATCCTACTAAAGACAATACAGCCGTTATGACTGCAAAGGTACTTCTCAAGGAGTTCTTTCCTCGTTGCGGCTTGCCCCGTTTGATTTGGAGTGATAACGGAAGTCATTTCAATGCCAAGGTCATTCAGTCAATTTGTGATGGTTTGCACATAAAACAGAAGTTTCATGCTGCAAACCACCCGCAGTCAGCAGGTTTGGTTGAGAAGTACAATGGTACTCTCAAACTGAAAATGGCAAGGATTCAGGAGACAACAGGGTTACAATGGCCAGATGCCCTACCATTAGCACTTTTGTCAACAAAAACTACAGCACATTCTAGGACAGGATTGTCACTGTATGAGGTCGTGTTTGGACGCCCAGCAAATGTCTGGGGTGTCCCACGCCCTCAGCAGTTTTCCGATATTGATTACCCCCTGTTGATTGATTACCTATGCCAGTTAACTGAAAGTTTGCGTTCTATTCACCAACAGGTCCGTGACACACTACCAGCTGCGCCAGAGGGGCCCGGACATGACATTCAGCCCGGCGACTACATATTGGTTCAAACTTTTCAGCGGAAGAAGAGTTTGGAGCTGCGCTGGAAGGGGCCACTCCAGGTCTTGCTGGCAACCCGCACTGCCGTTAAAGTTTCTTGCCGTAAGAATTGGATTCATGCCTCCCATTGTAGGAGGGTGCCCCTGCCGTTACCCTATGATCAGTGGGTTAAGGAGGGGGTAGCTGACCAGGAGTGTGAACAGATTCCTCGTTTTGTTCTATTCAGCGGCGCTGTCCTCACATGGACGCAAAGTGACAAGGAGAAAGACGACATCCTGAACGAGGCTATCCCACCAGAGATCAGAGCTGTTCAGGAACCCCTTTTCACTGATCCCTCTGTGCCTGAAGTCACCAGGTACAATCTGCGTCCTCGACTGAGGAATAGTGCACCAACGGAGAAGCCAGATTAGTCAGGGATGGACTGTGTAAGTTAAGGTGTACTTTGCTATAGTACCAACGGAGTTAGTTTAGGGTGATGTGAGATTTGTGCACTGTTTGAATTGGACAGGATAGATTGAACATACTCTCTTGGGGGGGTGCATTATCCTGATCAGCGTGGGATACATCAAGAGCTTAGGACAGAGCAAGCTCCACCGCCAGTGCTCAAGAGCGCCAACGTTTTGATGACCAATAGGAGCCTGTACCAGTGAGGCTCTGACGGACACTGGGAACTTGTATACTTCTCTTGCCGGCAATTTGCCCCCTTGCTTTATCATTCGTTATGCACCCCTTTGGTAGAATGGTTGCTGACGAAGAGCAGCCAGTAATTCCCCTTGTTCACATACGGAAATTCTGGTCTACCAAAGAAAAAATACTTTGTGCTGTTCTTGTGTTTCTGCTGTTGTTGATTCTGGGTGGGGTGTCTTGGGTTTTGGAATGTGGTCAGAATGCACCATCATGTACTACACACAAGATTGTTTCTCAAGTTCGTACAAAAAGGACAGTCCCGAGCAATGTATTTCTAGATACACATAAGAAATTCTTTGGTGAAGGTACAGCTTGTTACCCTACTGAATCTGTTACAAGTTTATGGACTGCTTACCCATTGCCACTGGTTAATTATAAGTATGTTCGCCCACCCCAATTTATAGAGCTAAAGGGTGAGTTTGGGATGGGATATCCAGGTCCTTGTTTGTATTATAGGAAGCCACGAGGGAAGGGATGTCCAGGATGCGACACTAATATGTACTGTAATAACTTGTATATGGAGGAGCAGAACATCACCTTAGTGGGCTGGCATTATCAAGATTTGACTGTCACTCGAAAGGCTGGTTATCATCCCGCATGTTGTCCGATAGTAAACAGTACTGACGCTTTTCTATACGTAAATTGTTCTGGAATAATATTGTTCAAAAATACAATGTCCTTAGTGAAAAAGAAGGATCCAAGGACAGTGGGAATGAACACCAGATATGCTCCTGTAGATTATCAAAGGTCCACTTTATGCACACCCAGGGTTTTATTTTCTGTCCAATGGTACTTACTTAAACGTTTATAATGGTACAGAGGACATTGCTTTAGGAATGGTGCTTTCTCTTGGTGTGCCCTGTAAGTACAGTAAGCCAAATATAAGATGGGTTAAAAGAACACTGACGAAGGACTTTTGCGATGAGTAACAGACCTTGAGGTTAATAACTATAGCAATGGTATCACCTTTGGTTATATTCTTTCCTCCATTATTACCTTTGGTGGTACCGCTATGGCCAGGGCTAGGGCTAGGGAATACTTTGGATGTAAGCTGCAGATACTGTCTAATTCCACAGTGGGGCTCTGCGTGACATCACCACCCAATTAGAAAGTATGCAGATATATTCCGAGCAAACTAGATATGCCGTTGATTTCATCCTAGCTAAGAGCAGTGGTGTGTGTGCGGTAGTAGGAGACCAGTGTGTAGTCGGGATCACTAATATGGAAAAGAATATCACCCAACATACTTTAGACATCTTGGAAAATGTTAAAGGAATGGAGAGCGGAAATTGGAGTTGGTACCTCTTTGGTGGATGGGGTTGGATTCTTGAAAGGGTAATCTATTTTATTGTAATTCTGATTGCTTGCTGTATTCTGATACAGTGTCTCCCCTTATGTTGTTCTTACTGTACCACCCTTCTCGCCCCTAAGAGAATATCGATCCATGATACCAATGCAACAATTATGATCCAGAAAGAAGTGAACGATCTTATGCAGATAGACGAGGGTATTTTTGAGACTTCTTCCCTCCTTACTGTTTCTCTCCCTGAAGCTGAAGATATGGAATGCTCCTAAATCAATTTATCATGTTTTATTGAATGATATGTCTTTTTGTTATTATATACAATTACTTAGCTCATGCTAAAAGGAGGGTCTGTTAGAATAAAAATTATGCTTTTTCTATTGTTTTACGTAAGTTAGCATTCGCTGCGCCATTTTGTGTACGGGTGCCATTTTGTATCATGATCAAAATTAATTCTCTGCCATTTCCGAGAAACGGCCTTCTCTAGGTTATGTTTCTTCGAAGCTGAGTTCTGCCACACTAATGAATGCCCTGTTCTTATTAGCGCATACCTTTCCTTTAGATGTAAGCCTTCTCCCACTTGTCTAGTGGCGGGCACAGGCGGAATGGCCTTGACTAATGTGTGCCTGGCTTCAGAACTGAAACTTACACCTTTGTAATTTACTGTCCAGCTGTGTTTCTTTGGAAAATTCCATAGTGGGCGTGTTTTCATTGATACTGAAGTGTACAAAATGTATTGTTATACTTGCTGAAGTCAGACTCTCTCTGCAGCACTCTTAGCGACTGGGCAGACAGGGCTCCCGAGTGACCCAAATCGGGCCTCTTCCTTCACAAGTGTAAAGTTGGTGGGCGCCATGTGTGTTGCTAAGTGTAAGTGTTCAATTTCAACTGTCATGAATGTTAGACCACAAATCATACCTTCATTCTTAACTATTGTTTTTTCTGTGAATGTCATGGTTTTTTTATGACTTGCTTAATTTCCAGTCCTTACTATGCACGACCAGGCCCTATTCTCAACCTGCTGCTGGTGGCCACCCTTTGCTGTGCATAGCCTTTTGCTCTGTGCACATTGGCTGCTGGGCATGGCTTGTGGCTTAACCCGCAACCAACCCATAGTGGAGGTTGACAGCAGTGGCTGGCCTTGTGCAAGGCCTTGTGGCCAACCTGTTACATGTGCCAACCCACTGCACAGGGCCTGCTGCTGTGGGTTGGCTGGCCTCCCCCAGCCCATCCTCTGCATCATCACCCTACTGTATTTTAATGTGTTTTGTTTCTTGGTTCATGTGTGCTTTTTCTTTTTAATACGATCATTTTAGTGGGACCGCTTTATTGGAGTCTTTTTTTTTTTAATAAACTTTTTTAGAAGTTTATTCAACCTTTGTGTGTTTTTTTTTTAAATGTATTCAAATTTGTGAAGGAATTGTGATAGGTTTCCATTCATAGCGCAAGAGATGGCTGTTCTGTTTATCGCTCCAAATCAAATAACTTCTTTACTTTTATTACAGTATCTTTAGAACATCTGCAACCTTGTGTCTTCTTCATTATCCTTTAGCTTGAAGTACCTCCTGATTTCTCCTCCCCTTCCTCCTGTTGCTGCTTTTCCATTTTCACTAAGAAATACTTATTAGGGCGCATGGCTCATAGGTGGTTTATCATTCCACTTGTGCCAAATGAGCACATCCTGGCATTACCACACTGCAGAATCTGGTCACCCAAATTGCAAGTCACCCTTTATGCTACTTACATTTTATCTCTCTTCTGTGGAGTGAGTGTGAAACATTTCCACACTAGGGCTCTCATCCACAATTATCTGGTCTCACACCCTGTGAATGTGTTGCCTCTTCCAAAACATTGTCTGCTTGCAGTAACATAGCAGGTGTCTGCACTGAATTGGATACTGATGCTTGCTGGCTTTGTCCAAGTTGCTCTGCAGACATTTTTGCTAGAGCAGAAGCTTGCCTCTTTTCGTATCTGGGACTGAAATTGGTGTCCTCCAGAGAGTAGGCCACTTTTTTTCTTTAGATTGTTGACATTTTTTTCTCTAACTTGGAGTGCTAAGCTAATCATTTGGGCCTTTTTATCCTTTTCCTTTTTCTGGATTTGGGTCCTCCAAGGATCCTCTAATACAAACAATGCTACAGAACTGCGAGTCCTCCGCAGGGTTTCTGGATTTTGTGTTATTGAAGAAATGGAACTTCCTTTCCATATACCATAAATCCAACTACGAGTACTGAGTTGAGTTTGATGTGAAATCAATTTGCCGACTATCTGAGTATAAGTGTTATCTACGAGCAACGTTAAACTTGCACCTGTAGCGATAGATTTCAATTTTTCAATGTTTTTGTGGTACTGTGTACCAGAACCGATATTCCAGGGCATGCCTGATACATATATCCCTATTTTCCAAGAAGTTTGGATACTTATTATTAATTGAAGAGCTTTGATTGATTCCTCATTATGTATTGCTCTACATTCAACTAGTTCTTCACTTACTGCATAGATCATTTCTGTCTTTACTGTTTAGTTATTTTCTGGTGCTTTTCTTTTATCAAGGTTTGACATTTTTACTCATTAGCAATGGCTTCTGGACAGGATGAATATGAGAGGGGAAATCCAAAGGAGCATGGATAGAATCCAAGTGAAGAACTGGAAGGTGTCCAGCCGGAGGGTTCAAGGTCGCCGTCAGAATCTATTGTCTGGAAACTCTTCACGTTTCCAGCTTGTGGAAAATGATTATCATCCAAGAATGTGACATGTACTTTGTGCAGCAAGAAGCTGAATAAGATAAAGCTTCAGAGCATCCTAAATACACAAGCACCATAATGTTTGTCATTAAGCGCAGTTTAGTGCTGAAAAAGGAGAATAGATGCTGAAGATGTGACTACATCTCCTTCAACAATGGAACACATCATCACTCCTGGAGAGAAGTTGCTGGAAGATATCCTGCAGGAGAAGCACGCTCAAATTGATCCTTGCTCTGGGTTTGCATTGCTTGGTGTGCCACCAAATTATCTCTTGTGGACAGCAAACTGCAAACACATACAAATCAAGTGCTTCCTTATCAGAAGACATATAAAAAATATTATTTTGCCTAGTTATTTTCCCACTGTTCAAGTTGCATTTTGGTTTTCTTTTCCCCCAAAAATTAAGGGCAAAAAAGTTTTAGAACCACCTTTAGTGGTTTAGAAAAGAAATATATATATATATGATTTTGTTTTGTAAATCACTGAAAGTGACAGTCAGTGAAAGTGATGATTGAATGAAACAGTGAACGAGTGAGACAGTGCATGAACGTCAGAAAGTGAGTTAGAAGGATTGTGCAGCTTGGTTGTTCGCAGCTTGAAGTGTGCCCAGGCCCTTTGGGCAACCAGGTGCATGGGTTGGGCACATGGCATGACCTCTGGGGAGGTGCTAAGCTCAACCTACTAAGGGTAGCCAACCTTTACTGCATACGTCTTTTAGACATGCACATTGAGGCTTGGCTACAGGCATGTACAGCAGGAGTATTAACCAAGATGAGTGTAACCTCCAGAATCAATAATCCTTTTGGATAAGTCACTTGCAGCAAGGATTCAAATTTTCCTCAGAGCATAATTAGAAATACACGTCTTCGATCAACAACTTTTTCAAAAGGTAATTTTGTTATTTCCCATAGAAAGAAGGATGCCTTGTATCATGTGGACATGTGGACATCAATGTTGCATCTATTGTTACAACTTAAATGATTGGTTTGAAATGTCTTCACAAATCACACTATTTTTGTCACAAAGGATTGACTTCAAAGTAGCCAACACGTGTTTCGTTCTATGGCCACACTCTGCAGGGGGCTCCACCATTATGCGTTACGCCACTGACCGTAGCACATCTATACACAACAGAAGACAAACAAGCACCCTACTAAACACCCATGAACACCATCAGATAATGGTAATAAGCATCATACATCCATGCTAACATGTTATGCTATGAATCGGGGCTGTGTGATTTTTAATATACGCCCCCATGCAGTCATTTGTACAGTTAATAACACAAGTTTACACTCCTATGCCAGCGCTGCGTACCCGATAAGCACCTTAAAATTCCCGCTAATTCACTCATACGCTAACCACAGAAGACGTCCCAGTACACTGTTTTACTCTCAGACCAACATTAGACACACACACACACACACACACACTTAACACCTTTACACACCACTTTATACTCTCCCACAGCCACTCCAACACATAGTGATCAGCACAGACCCACATAGAACTTGAAGCACATACACATGTACTGAAATTCATAAAAAATACAACAGTTGTACACCGCGCATTTTTATTTCTAAAGTACTTCTTGGATACTGAGGAAGCTTCATGGCACTTCGACAGCAAAATAATCCTAATGCTATGACAGAGAAAGACCATATAGCAAGTGGATTTAACAGAAAAGAACGTTCTTCTAAAGGCTAAATTGTTCTCAAGTTTCGTCATTTGGTGAGGTACAGTGTTCCAAAAGGTTGGGTATGATATCTGAATTAATGTCCCCAGGCTGATCCCTCCTCACTTGTGGAATATGGAGTAAAGCAGATTTCCTAAGCACAGGGAGTGGGTGGAAACATAGGGCATAAGCACATTTGTGAAGTCAGATTTCTCATGGATGAAAAACAGATTTATGGCTCAGGCATAAGTTCTTAAAGATTACTCCTCGTTTTACTTCCTGCCAGCAAAACTCCCGCCCAACTGCTGACATAGGACATTCAGCAACCTCAGGAAATGCTATAACAGTAAAATAATGTGCTAATTGAGAAATGTTCATGAGATCAGAATTAAGACCCGATTATAGCATTTTACATTAGAAAACCCTGAGAAAATGTATACGGCAACAGCAAGGGCATAAAGTTCCTTGGAGCGGAGGGGGGCGGGGTCTAGCGTAGCAAGGATGCCATGGGCCCTAGTGCAAGCAAGGAAAATAGCCTCTTTGACTGCTGTCGGTGTTGTCAAATATAGCAATTATTAGGGTTAAATGTGCCCCTCAGGACTCGGGGCCCTGGTGCACTGCACCTAGTGCACCAATGGTAGGCACCAATGGTAGGTACGCCTGCTTGGCGAGAAAGTGAGGATCTTCCTCAGGAGTTTAAGTAGATCTGGACAGTAGCTGGCCACAAGGCTAAACATCTCAGTGCTGAGCGAGGAACCTGCTTTTCCATCCTAATTACTCATGCAGGTAGGGCAGGGTCCTGAAACCAAATTATAATATTAGGTCAGACAGAGGTCAGACATGGGCATTAGTCTTAGATTGTGCTTCTAGAAACAAAGTGGACCTGTCAGGGAACATGTCAGGAAACATGGCTAATTGCTTATGACTCAGTGGACGGGCACAGATTTCCAAACCCTCTCATTCCGAGTCCATTTCAGAGAAGGAAGGTCTCGTGGTGTTCACAGAGTGCTGCCTGGCGGAAGGCATTCCAAATGTGGAGAGCACACTATACAACGGTGCCCTGAAAAAGAATTGCATTTCCCAATAGGCCTTAGAGCCTGCAGCAGCCATTTTGGGTTACTGGGTATAAATTTCCTTGCGTTTTTAGCATTGTGGCTAGGCAATTGTGCCACAGTGTTGCTGCAGAGTACGCTACAAAGGGTCGAAAGGACGCCTTTCATGCTGAAGTATGTTTTCACAGTCTTACCTTTGGAGTTAAATCCCTAGTGGCATTTTTCCTGACTGTTGGATTCATCACCCAGTGTTGCATTTGTGTATAGTGATAGTACTCCAGTTAATCTAAATTAAATTTGCTTTTGCATTCTTCAAAACATTAGGCTTCAGTGCCCTAAAACAAGTCAAATGTTGTTAGTCATTCCCACGCCTCCATTTATCGGATGGCCTCGGTGTCAGCGCTGGTGTAAAGACCGGATTGAGGGGCATATTAGCAAGGGCACTATCGCCACTTTAGCGGCACTTTTTGCCGCTAAAGCGGCGATATTTATATCGCCCTATCAGCAAACTGTCTCTAACAGCAGTTAGCGACTGTTTGCGGGCATTAGCGCCCGTTTTTTTACCGCTTTGCATGTCAGCGATATTTATCGCTAATGACATGCAAAGTGGGCGTTCCCGACGAACAAACCTGGGAAACACTCGCTAACAGGCCTATCGCCTATCAGCAAGGTGGCCATGGCCCCAGTTAGCGACGTGAAAAGTCGCGCTAACCGGGGTCATCGCCATTTATTTAACACCTGCAATTAGCAGGTGTTAGCCATACCTAACATGGGGGGTGGATTATGCTGATACGACCACAGGGTCATATCAGCAAGGTGTTCTCCCTTCTCCATGCAACATCGCTGGTTTTTCAGCGATGTTGGCCCATTTCCCCCGCTATCGCTGGAATATTCATCGCCATAGCGCTAATCGTTGCTAATACAGCGTTAGCGTGGCGATATATTCCAGCGATAGCCGGCGATAAAAAAAATCACGCTAAGCAGGGTTAGCGATGATTATCGCCTCTTCTTGCTAATATGCCCCTATATTCGTTGGGGTTATGTGTTTAGGGAAATTATGTTAATTGCAAGCTTTTTATGACAGACTCCACGCTGCGAGCGTGGCACTCGTAGGATTGCTTATGTAACCTTCTGAAGGCATATCTTGTTTACATTTTCACACTAAAAGATCTGTAGGAAAAACACTTTCGACTGGGGATCAAGTAACTGACAAATGGTAAATAAGTGAATCAGATTTACCAGTATAATGGTCAATAAAACGAAAATAATGTTAACCGTGGAAGCATAGCAAGCCAGATGATGCTGTGCATAAAAATGCACTCTAAATTGAAAAACATTGGGGCATATTATCAAGAAACGGCGTTAAAGTTATCGCCGCTTTAGCGGCAGGAAACTGCCGCTAAAGCGGCGATAATGGGCTTGATAATATGCCCTTGAGAATTCCAATAGAAGCCCATGTTCTGGTGTCAACATGGGCTTCTATTGGAATTCTCAAGGGCATATTATCAAGCCCATTATCGCCGCTTTAGCGGCAGTTTTCTGCCGCTAAAGTGGCGATAATTTTAACGCCGTTCTTGATAATATGCCCCTTTGTTTCCTGAAGCTATGAATTTAAGAGCAACCACAAAGATTCTTTTTATGAGAACATATCCAAACATATCATCTTTGTCTAGAACGAGGTCTGCAAAATGTGATTAGACGTCTACTTTTTGCACGGGTGGAATGTGAGGTTAATATAATATTATTAGGTTGACCTGAATCTGAATGAAGTAAGACATCCTTAATAAATGGATGATAACTGAAAACATGAACAAATTAGCATACGGTCCATTGCCTTTAATAATGTCCCTGCTCAGGGTCTCTTCCCACACCTGGGAGATGAGTTAATCTTCGGAATTGTAGACATCGTTTCTTAACTACCTTGTTGCCCGGGAAAAATGTTTGTTTTATTCAGATCCGTGTTTTAAATGTAAAAAGCCTTATTTTAGCTTTTATCGCAGCTCTCAGCCCCGGGCTACTGCCATGCCCTTTCGAGGATCTCGGTAGTATGTTTGCCTGTGATTTCAGTCAGCTCACTGGCGTCTGCACTTTTTTTATGATGTTTGTGGAGAAGGCGCACACGAGAGACAGTATTTATGAATCATTGCCTCGGTGTTGCTAAGTAGACAAGTCACACAAGATTCTATATAATAAATGATCATGGAAGAAAATAAATAAGAAACCCAGAAAATATCCAACAGTTCATTTTTAGATTTGTATATTTTGTGGGCACTTTGTGCTTTGATGAATGATCTTGACTCACAAAGTTGAAATTGCTATTAGCAAAGACATTTCGTTGTTCACGTGAGCAGGACTACTCATGTAGAACAGTTATAGGCAAGGTAGTAGCCAAAAGATTTAAATACCCCTCATTTCAAACCATGCATCTAATTGCACTGACTCATAGACCTGTGCAGCCACTCACACACCCATTCAGAGGCCCACACAACCGCACACACACACACTCACAGACCCACACAGCCAGTCACTCACACATTCACACACTCACTCACTCACATACCCACTTACACACCCACACAACCACTCACACACCCATACAGTCACTCAGACACCCAATCAGAGACCCAGAAAACCACTCACACACCCACTTACACACTCAGAGAGCCACTCACACACTCACTCACAGACCCACAGAGGCATTCAAACGCCCACGTACACACCCATACAGCCACTAACAAAACTAATCACAGACCAACAGAGCCACTCACCCACCCAGTCACAGACCCACACAGCCAGTTACACATGCACTGACACACTCACACACCCAGGTTACAGGAATGCCAAAGATAGGAAATAGCATTTAAAAAACTGTAGAAATTCACACAAAAAACAAAGGTTACAGGGACATTATAGTTAGGTCCCAATTTTACACACACAAAACCATAGAAATTTAGCAGTTATAGTTATCTCAAGTACCTATAACTCATGCCCTAAGGTAACTATAACATGCACCCATGCATGCACTGCTAATCAACCCACATATTATATCACTCATGACATCAGCTTGCTGTCCATGACCCCCTCCCACCTTCCCTCCGTTGTCTCTGTGTATGCCATTATAGTCTCACTGTTGCCATCAATAGTGTGTTGTGTTTCCAGTGCCCATCACACCTGCCCTCCACAGTCAGCTTGCTGCTCCTGTCCTGCCCCCTTGCCCACTGCCCTCTGTTTTCCATGTGGAGACCCCTATCACCTTCCTCTTGCCTTGTTTGGCCCACTGTCGTTCCACTGCCTCCTCCCTCCTGCACTTCAGGGTCTGTTTTCGTCTGCAACTGTCCCTCCTGTCTGTCAGCTAAGGTAAGCTTGCTGCCCTTGCCTCTTTCCTCTCTGTTGTCCATGTGCAGGGCCCTGTTTCCTCCCTATTGCTTTCCATAGTCTGTTTGCTGCACTGCCGTTCCTCTTGCCCTGTGTGATGTATTGTGCTGCTGCAACCCCTGATGCCTGCCCTGTAAGGTCAGTTTGGTACCCCTGCCCATCTACCTCCTGCCATCTCTTATCCAAGTCCATGTCCCTACCCCATTCCTCTTGCCCTCCGTGATCCAATGTACCAATCTTGCCATTATTTTGAACTTGGTAAGAGGAAAATTTTGAAAAAAACCTGGGGAATTGATTTTCCCCATTGACTTACATTGAGACAAATAAAATAAAGGCCTTTTGGGCTTAAAAACATTGGGAATCTCCTGCCTGATTCGGATCCGTTGACATGTATCGTTGCACTGCCATTGCCTCTTCCTTCTGCCCTCAATGGTCTTTTATATTGCAACAGTCTCTCTTGCCTGTACTGCCTGGTTGGTTTGTTGCCCCTGACCCTCTTTTCCCTGCCCTCCATGGTCCGTTGTACTGCCACTGCCCCTCTCGCCTGCACAGCGTGGTCAACTTGTTGCCTCTGCATCCTCCTCCATGAGAGGATCTTATTCCCAAAGCAATTATGGTTAGTGCTCTAAACAACTAAATTGAGGACATATTTTCTGAGTTCTCAAATAGCAACAAAAAACTTTTAAATAATTTGCTATATATATATTTTTTTTATTTAGTTGATCACTTGATTATATGTTACACTTAAGGGAGAGGATGTGGTGTTACAGCCGGAGCTGCAGACTTTGCACCTTGGGAACCCGGTTTGAGTTTTGGCGTCAGCTCGAAATCCTGTGATGCTGGGCAAATCACTTATTCTCTCCATGCCTAAAACCAAAATGAATGTGTCCTTGTTTAATGTAATTGATACTCATGTGAAGCACTCCAAAACCTTTAGGTCAAGTCTGCGCTATATAAAACTGCAACAAAAAAAAATACATATTTTGCACACTTCAGTCATTGCGCTATTCTTGGGCTACATTTCAGTGATATTTGGCTATAATTGGCCTCTTTTTTCTCCGGTGGCCATCTTAGGAGACTATGGGGCCGATTCCGATCTCGGTCGGAGGCGCAACCAATACCATTCGGTCGGGAAAAAAGCCATGCGAATGCCTGTTTCCCGACCGATCCGTACATCATACCGAACGAGTAAGTACGATGCGCACAACAGCACAGAATACGGCTGAGTCGTACTCACCCAATCCAGGTCCTGTTCTCCGACCGAGGCGAATCCGGAAACGCAGAATCGAGTCGCACGGAAGGGAAAATGCAGCCCCGTCCGGCCGGACAAGTACGATGCGCTTTCAGTACGCGCCGAACCCGTCGCTACGTCCGGCACGTCAAAGCTTCCGGGAGAGGCGCACATAAGCTCCGATTCGCGCCACAACACGATCCACGGCTACGAGGCGAACACGCCAGCGACGAGGACGACGCGAAGCAACGAGAAAGACGAACGACACGAACCAACCATGAATCCCTTCGTCCCGATCCTACCAATATTCTACATTTACCACCGGAACAGGCACAGACGCGTACGGCGCAGAAGGTAAGTCAGACACCAACCACAAAAACATACAACACGTACACAACACATCACACACACACAGAGGGATGCAGAATTTACTTACACCAGCAACAGCAGCACCATAGGGGCGGGATGCCCATCACCAATGCCACATATGCACACAGGGGCCTGGATGCGCACCACCACTACCACCCCTACCCAGGGGGGGCTGGATGCCTACCACTACTACCACCCTTAGCCAGGGGGGTGCCAGGTGCCCACCACTACTACCACCCTTACCCAGGGGGGGCTGGATGCCTACCACTACTATCACCCTAAGCCAGTGGGGTGCCAGATGCCTACCACTACTACCACCCTTAGCCAGGGGGGTGCCAGGTGCCCACCACTACTACCACCCTTACCCAGGGGGGGCTGGATGCCTACCACTACTATCATCCTAAGCCAGGGGGGTGCCAGATGCCTACCACTACTACCACCCTTAGCCAGGGGGGTGCCAGATGCCCACCACTACTACCACCCTTAGCCAGGGGGGGCTGGATGCTTACCACTACTACCACCCTTAGCCAGGGGGGTGCCAGGTGCCCACCACTACTACCACCCTTACCCAGGGGGGGCTGGATGCCTACCACTACTATCACCCTAAGCCAGGGGGCTGGATGCCTACCACTACTATCACCCTAAGCCAGGGGGTGCCAGATGCCTACCACTACTACCACCCTTAGCCAGGGGGGGCTGTATGCCTACCACTACTATCACCCTAAGCCAGGGGGGTGCCAGATGCCTACCACTACTACCACCCTTAGCCAGGGGGATGCCAGATGCCCACCACTACTACCACCCTTACCCAGGGGGGGCTGGATGCCTACCACTACTATCACCCTAAGCCAGGGGGGTGCCAGATGCCCACCACTACTATCACCCGTAGCCAGGGGGGCTGGATGCCTACCACTACTATCACCCAAAGCCAGGGGGGTGCCAGATGCCTAACACTACTACCACCCTTAGCCAGGGGGGGCTGGATGCCTACCACTACTATCACCCTAAGCCAGGGGGGTGCCAGATGCCTACCACTACTATCACCCTTAGCCAGGGGGGCTGGATGCCTACCACTACTATCACCCTAAGCCAGGGGGGTGCCAGATGCCTACCACTACTACCACCCTTAGCCAGGGGGTGCCAGATGCCCACCACTACTACCACCCTTACCTAGGGGGGCTGGATGCCTACCACTACTATCACCCTAAGCCAGGGGGTGCCAGATGCCTACCACTACTACCACCCTTAGCCAGGGGGTGCCAGATGCCCACCACTACTACCAGCCTTACCCAGGGGGCTGGATGCCTACCACAACTACCACCTTTACCCAGGGGGCTGGATGCCTACCACTACTACCACCCTTAGCCAGGGGGTGCCAGATGCCCACCACTACTACCACCCTTGCCAGGGGGATGGATGCCTACCACTACTATCACCCTAAGCCAGGGGTGCCAGATGCCTACCACTACTATCACCCTTAGCCAGGGGGCTGGATGCCTACCACTACTATCACCCTAAGCCAGGGGGTGCCAGATGCCTACCACTACTACCACCCTTAGCCAGGGGGCTGGATGCCTACCACTACTATCACCCTAAGCCAGGGGGTGCCAGATGCCTACCACTACTATCACCCATAGCCAGGGGGCTGGATGCCTACCACTACTATCACCCTAAGCCAGGGGTGCCAGATGCCTACCACTACTACCACCCTTAGCCAGGGGGTGCCAGATGCCCACCACCACTACCACCCTTACCCAGGGGGCTGGATGCCTACCACTACTACCACCCTTACCCAGGGGGGCTGGATGCCTACCACAACTACCACCCTTACCCAGGGGCTGGATGCCTACCACTACCACCACCCTTAGCCAGGGGGTGCCAGATGCCCACCACCACTACCACCCCTTACCCAGGGGGCTGGATGCCTACCACTACTATCACCTCTACCCATGGGGGGCTGGATGCCTACCACCAACACCACCCCCACTCATAGGATGGACAATGCATGACACAACCAGCACACCACAACCTAGGGAATGCAAGAAAAGACATCCCCCAACACCATGACAAGCGTGTGTAGACTGTGTCAAATGCCTACAACACTGAACATGACTTTGAACATACAATGTGACCCCTATCACATGTGCCACACATATATGTGTGTGGCCCCCACAATGCAAGCAGGCCATGACCATTGTGGCAATGGGGTCCATACCCCCATCATCACAGTGACCAAAATGTATGTGTGGGGTCCATAGCTGAAGCACATTTTGAACATTGTGGCAATGGGGTCCATACCCCCATCATCACAGTGACCAAAATGTAAGTGTGGGGTCCATAGCTGAAGCACATTTTGAACATTGTGGCAATGGGGTCCAAACCCCCATCATCACAGTGACCAAAATGTAAGTGTGGGGTCCATAGCTGAAGCACATTTTGAACATTGTGGCAATGGGGTCCAAGCCCCCATCATCACAGTGACCAAAATGTAAGTGTGGGGTCCATAGCTGACGCACATTTTGAACATTGTGGCAATGGGGTCCAAACCCCCATCATCACAGTGACCAAAATGTAAGTGTGGGGTCCATAGCTGAAGCACATTTTGAACATTGTGGCAATGGAGTCCAAACCCCCATCATCACAGTGACCAAAATGTAAGTGTTGACAAAGAAAAAGCTGCAACTGCCAAACTGCATGGATGATTCCTGGTCACAGAACATAAAACACATCAGTGGCAAAGTAGTGCATGTGTCCCATTGCAACATAGATTGGGGGAGGCAAATACTGCAGTAAGACATACCTTTGGCCATGTGCAGACAAACAACTAAGCCTGGGCGTAGTTCACGAAGTAGCGCTACGCGAAGCTACGCAAAGTGCAGTTCGCACTACGCGAGCTACGCGTAGCACTACGCGAACTGCGTAGTGCACTGTTCGCAATGATTGCACAGTGCCGGATGCTTGTCCGCACTGTGCAATCATTGAAAACGGCATCTTGCACCTTGCGAGCTGTCTTTTACTGCCGCTCGAGTAGATTTTTACTCGGGCGGCAGCTTTCTGAACGCAGACTGGTAGTTTCTCATCGCGAGCGGTCGCGAGCATACGCGACCACTCGCAATGAGAAACCTGACCTCCCCGCGTTGAGAATCTCGCCAGGAGGTTTTTTTTCCACGCTCGCGATCGGCAACTTGATGTAGGAGAAGCCAATTGTCAGTCTGATGCCAACCATGGCACTCACATCCCACATGGCCTTGCACCCATCTGTCTGGTGTCTGTTGGATAGCAACACCCCAGTGTGGACACATGCACCAACTACACAGTAGTTGGACAGTGCAGAGGACACGGTGTAGCATGTGGACATGCACACATCACAACTCTTGCCACTGAGTCAGTACAGGTTTCCGGATGAAAGGGATGCCCAGAGTCAGATAGGAAATGCATGTGATGCATACCAGCGACAGACACCATGATGCACCCATGTCCTGATAGCCATCGCCACAATGGTGTGCATGTAGCACATGTCACTCCCCTGCAGGATCACCAATAAGTAGACACATGCCATGACGGAGGCATGACTGCTAAGTCATACATCACTGTCTCAGTGATGTATGACTTGGCAGCCAGACAACAACACTCTGCACTGTGTCACAATAGTAGGTCATGGGGAATGCAAGTCCTGGAGCTGCACAAGTGCACATGTACATCCCCCACACAACACATCATCTTAACCCTCATCTGTCCAGGTCATACCGATTGGACATATGGGAGACATGTGACACTACCCTCTGAACCTGAGCCCCTCACAATCTGCTGTGAATGGGAAACAGCTGCCTGAACTTCACATTCGCATACCCCAGTCTGCACGGGCAGCTGATCAAACACCTATGTGACACACAAGTATCGTCTCCTATGGTCACATCTCCAGTGGCATGCTGAGCCCCTACCGAGAAACACCCCAGCAGTCCTGGCAACAAATCCACAGCACACTGACACAGAGGCAGACACCTGAGGGGTCAAATCACTGCGCACAACGTGTCAGCTGATACCCGGGAGTGGGAGTACAGGTGTATTGGATGGGCTGGAGTAGGCATGACTGTCCTGCCCCACATGAATGAGGGATGAGCCCTGGACAGTGGATAGCTGGCTATGTATGTGTGACACACGTAATCTGCACACTCCTGGGGCCCAAACATTGTTCCCACCCGCTGCATGGGTGTGTGCCAGATACCCCAGGCACATGTGGTGGCTCAGCTCAGCAAGTGGACCGCATATGAAAGAAACACGCAGATTACATGTCCAAACACAGGCATTGTGTGAACAATGGACCCACCCATGATGCCCACAACAGAGTTAGGGAAACAGATGCTGTCCCCCCACCTTGAGTGAAGCAAACTGCAAGGACACAGTCCCAAGTGACACAATTCCCTGAATGTAAGGGCCACACCTGGGTATCAGATGAGGAGTGGGCAGTGCACAATAGAGGGACATGGCTCCTGGACAACATGACTGCTGGACTGTGGCAGTTTAACCAGGCCAGAGGAGGGCACATAGCATGTAATACAGAGTTCACAGTGCAGTCTTTGACTCACCCCCTCCTTGCTGCTGTCTGGCCTTCAGCTGCCCATCCAGGTCTGGAAACACCACCGCCAGGATCTGGAGCATGTGGGGGTCAGGGTCCGTGTTCCGCCCCTCCTGCGAGGAGGCGACAGCTTCAGCTGGACCCGTGCAATCCTCCGGGTCCAGCCCCGAAGGTCCTGCCACCTCTTCTGGCAGTTGCGGATCCGGCGCTTGTAGACCCCCACGGACCGGACAGCCCGGACGATGTCCTTCCAGATCTCCTGCTTCCGATGGGCATTAACCTGTGAGGATGACAAAGTGAAAAGGCCATTACTACACATGCAACATATCCGTGCATGACACAGTTGTATATACATGTCTCAATCACAGGGGCACATGATGTACACAGGCAGTGCAACGCTGCCCATGGACAGTTTGCCAGAAGTCATTACATGGTATCATTGCATGGGAAGTAAAACCTTGTTCAAATGCACTGTCACTGCACCATACCTGTCCAGTGCATGTCACTACACACTATGGGGGTGACAACTACTCAGTGAGCCTGCTAGCCAGTGGCGTGCAGGCTTTCAGCCTTGCTAGTCAGACAAAATGCACATTCAGAAAGGCAGTGCACAGAACACTCACCTGCTCCCTGGTGTCCCAAACAGCTTGCTGTACTGTGGAAGTAGGCTGTCCAGCAGGGCCTGGTTCTCCTCAAGGCTGAAGGCTGGGGCTCTCTCCACAGTACGTGCCATTGCAGGGTCCAGAGGGGGCAGAGACAGCAGCAGTGCAGTGGCAGATGTCGTCCTGGAGCATGTAGTGCAGGCAAGTGAGCTCTCAGGGGAACAGCCAGCAATATATGTGTGCTGCAGAGGCAGATACTGTCCCATGTGTCCAAAGTGATAGGTCCAAGTCGTTTGCATCTTCTGAATCTGGCCAATCCATGGAATAGCAGCACCAATACACGCCCACAGCATCCTTCAAATCTTCAACTTCATGACATACATGATTTTGCAACATTGTTGTGGGTGACCAACTGAATTTCCAGCAACCGACTCGTTCGAATTTCGAAAACGCGTCCGTTGCCAGGCTAGGCCATTGACAATGGGTGCGCACCGATCAGTCCATTGCTGTTCAACACGTACAGGGGTACAACGCGTACCCGCACACATTGAATGCAATGGGCCGGCTGGGTGCACCGATCGGTCCATTGCTGTTCAACGCGTACAGGGGTACAACGCGTACCCGCACACATTGAATGCAATGGGCCGGCCGGGCGCACCGATCGGTCCATTGCGGTACAACGCGTACAGGGGTACAACGCGTACCCGCACACATTGAATGCAATGGGCCGGCCGGGTGCACCGATCGATCCATTGCTGTTCAACGCGTACAGGGGTACAACGCATACCCGCACACATTGAATGCAATGGGCCGGCCGGGTGCACCGATCGGTCCATTGCTGTTCAACGCGTACAGGGGTACAACGCGTACCCGCACACATTGAATGCAATGGGCCGGCCGGGCGCACCGATCGGTCCATTGCGGTACAACTCGTACAGGGGTACAACGCGTACCCGCACACATTGAATGCAATGGGCTGGCCGGGTGCACCGATCGGTCCATTGCTGTTCAACGCATCCCTGTACAAGTGACTGGCATATGTCGCCATGCCTGTCTCAGATGAACATATGCCAGCCACAGATAGCTCCCAGGGAGTGAGGGGCACACCTACAACACCACAGCCTGTCCAAACTGTATCATAAGGCATGTAAGGCTGCATTTCCTATTGTGTGTATGTTGGTGTACATGTTGTCCTGTGGGTGTCACCTGGGGGCAGCCACCCCCAGGCTGTGCACGTGTTCATGGGGACAGGATCCTGGGTGTTACGTGTACATGACCACTGTGATGTGCAACTGTTCATATCTGTGCATGTGCCATGGTCACATTTCACGGTGGTGTATGTGTATGTCATGTCACATACCCCGTGAGTCCCATGTGGGACGGTATGTTTGAGCCAGGGTGTCCCAGTGGCACAATAGTGATGGTCCTCCACAGTCTGTGTGCATGTAGTGTTTACAATGTCTCTGATTTCATGTGCACAATGGGAGACAGTCTCCACATCCACGTTGTGTGTGCATGGACTTTGATGTTGTGCGTGTGTGTGTCACAGACGTCCACGTCTGTCCTGCAGTGGCAAGTGGGACCACTACCTGTGGGGGTCATGGTTGTTTTGCTGTGGTGTATACATGATACTCCATGTAATGCCAGTGTCCATGTGGCAATACAGAGTCCCTGGGAATGTACCTGTCATTGAGCTGTGATGCCTGGGGCACATCTGTCCTCACATGTCACTGTGGGGGGTGATTGTGACATGGCAGCAGGAGATGGGAACTGTGACACGGCCTCATGATATCCAATGGGCCAACCTGGGACTTATTGATGCCACTTGTTGAACCGTGATGACAGATGTTGGCCATGTATGTACCATACATGTCCTTACGGAACTGCACACTTCATGTGGTTGTGCCTCATAATGATGTATGATGTGATATTGAGTGTGTTCAATGCCGCATATGTGGGGTGACTGACAATCTTGCTTTCTTCTCCTCTGCACTGCAGGGCTCCTGCTGTCCATAGACCATTTCCAGACCTGGCAACGATGGTGGAACGGGACAGCATCCGACGGTACCGCTTCACCAGGCAGCTGATTGAGGATTTGGCAGTGCAGTTGGCCCCACATTTGCAGCCTGGCCGGCCGTATCCTACAGCGCTGACCCCCAAGGTGAAGGTGATGGCAGCCCTACACTTCTTTGCCACCGATACCTTCCAACATACTGTGGCGACTGCTGGTGGGATGTCACAGACCATGTTGAGCCGTGTGCTCCGCGATGTTTTGGAGGCAATGTTGCTATACCTGAACCGGTACATCTATTTCCCTAGACTGCAACGACTCACTGACGTGAAGAGTGACTTCTATGCCCTGGGGAGGATGCCGCATGTCATTGGCTCCATTGATGGGACACATGTGGCTTTGGTACCACCACAGGCCCAGGAGCAGGCCTACCGTAACCGCAAGCACTACCACTCGGTCAATGCACTGGTGGTGTGTCTTGCAGATATGACCATCACACATGTGTGTGCCCGTTTCCCTGGTTCAGCACACGATGCCTTTGTGATGAGGAGTAGTCGCATCCCCAGGATGATGGCACAGATGCAGAACCAGCGTGCCTGGCTTGTCGGTGTGTACTGACTTTGTGCCATTGTGTGTGATCTGATCTGTAGTATTCCGCCCACTTTTCCAAGTCAGCTAATGTGCACTTGTCTGTCCGTAGGTGACTCGGGATACCCCAACATGCCGTGGTTGCTGACACCCCTCAGGAACCCTGTGACACCAGCCCAGATGCGCTACAATGAGGCACATGGTCGGACCAGGAGAGTGATTGAGCGGACATTTGGTCTCCTGAAGAGCCGCTTCCGCTGCCTCAACAAGACAGGAGGGTCCCTCCCATATGCCCCAGCGAAGGTGTGCAAGATTATCATCGTCTGCTGCATGCTCCACAACCTGGCAGTGCGGAAGGAGTTGCCTCTCATCCAGGATGACAATGACCAACATCCGCCACCTGTGGAGGATCCTGGCCTGGACCACGATGCCAGTGATGATGATGAGGATGAGGGTGATGTCCGCACACAGCTCATCACCAACTTCTTTAGCTGAATGTGAGTATCCTGAGGTGTCATGTCAATGATGTGAGTTGGCATGATATGTGTAGGTGGTGCTCTGGTGCTGTTGGAGTGTGTCCATGGGCTACTTGACTGGATGTGTGTAGCGATGTGTGCTTACAGGTGGTCTGTACTCCCCAACAGTGTTGACATGCTAACTTGGTTCTGGGTGGGTATCTTGTAACATGTATTGTGCATGGGTTTTGCTGTTCTGTCCTGTTCTCCATTGCTTTTGACTGTGTGTCATTTCTGTCCTTTACAGGGTACTTTCAGATTCGTTTGGTCAACTGTGTCCACCGACGACGTGGTTGTACTTCCAGGGTGGTAGCTGTTGTGTCCCTACAGGTGATGTGCGCCACACCCATGGACTTCCTTCCTTCTACAGTTGTTGACTGTGTGCCCGCTGCCAGGTGGGATTACCTTGCATCTGTAGTGGTTACAACATGTTGCAACTGTGTAATAAACCTGTGCTTAACTTTGTGATGTGCGTTGTCTGTGGTCACACATTTGACTGCCATTTGCTTACTGCACCTGTGGGCTACTTGACTACAACTGGGAATAGGTGTGGTGTCTGTGCATTGCACCGTCTATCCTGGCAACATCAGTGTAGGCAATGAGTCAGATGGCCTAGGTGTGTATGTGTTGTGTAGCCCTGGTGGTGTGTCTCCCTCATATGTGTCACGTTGCCTTTACTCACATGCCTGTGTTGTACTTGCTGTTGCAGTCCGCATACACAGTGTAATTTTGCAGTTCATCATCCCCATGACAGCACACACGTTGGAATCACAACAGAGGCAAGTATGGTGTATTAGTGTGTTTATTGTGATACATTTGTGTGAATAGTGCATAGGATTGTTAGTGCTGTACATTTATATTGCAATCAGAAGTTCCTAGGTGAATTGAAAGTCCTGGTAGACAAAATCCCCAGTATCGGGGCCACAGTTGTCTGAGACATTGGTCCAACTTGTACTCCCCATGTCATGTGTGGGAGTTGTGTTGCCGTCAACAGGGTGAACAGTCTGTGCACAAAGGTGAACATCCAGAACAGGTTCAGGCTTCCTGGGGGTTGCACTTGGCCATCGGCCTCTCACTTGCCCCTCCTCGGACGACCCCTCTTCTTTGGGGGCTTCTTTACAGGCTGCTGCGGTGCAGGGAACTCTCCGCCAGAGTCATCCTCCCTCCCTGTGGCAGTTGCAGTTTGTTCAGCACCAGATGTTGTTGGCACACAGGGAGGTGTAGACTGGTTACTGTTCATCTGGCGGAGGCATTGTAATATGTTCCTGTGCACCGCCGTCATCTCTTGCAGTGCATCCCACTTGGACTCCACGCGGGACATGTGAGAGTCCAAGCGGGCATGATGGGCAGCCTGCTGCTGTTTCATGTCTCTGAGGAGCCCCACTACCTGGCTGAGATCTCCGGTGCTGGACTGGTACGCATCGGCTATGCGTACCAGTTGTGGGTCGTCATGCACACCAGACACCTCTGCAAGCAGCGACCTCTGTCTCCCACCCCTCCCACCACCCCTGCCGACATGTGCAGTGCATGCAGTGGCACGCACAGATGACCCTGGTCCCCCTTGGGGGTTGGTGGTGGTGGTGGTGTCCATGGCCCCACGTTGGTCCAGGGTCCCTGTGCTGGTGGTGCTCCTTGTTCTGTCCATGTCGGCAGGGATGGTATTTGTGGTGACAGTCATTGGAGGGGTGGGTGCAGGGGGTGCAGCTGGTGGTCCTGCTGGTGCTGCAGCTGGTGGTCCTGCTGGTGCTGCATGTTGACTTGCACCGGAGGTGGCAGGTTGGTCTTCTTCGTCCGAGGAGGGCAGAGGCTGTACGACACCAGTGAGCTCTGTATCCTCTTGAGCCTGGGACTGGGACTCCTCAGCGTCTGCTGCTGTGTCCCCATCATCACTTGTTTTTGGGAGACACACACAATGTATGTTATGTTTCTGCAGGCATCAATGGTTGACACACCTAACAGTTGTGACTGTGCCTCTGGGTGCGGGCCTGTACATTGCATTGTCCTAAGTTGTCACAGTCAGGGGTTGATATTGGTATAGCACATTGTCCTGCATTATTTGGGCATTTCTATGTATTTGTTGGGGTGTGAACATGGTCTGCATTGGTTGTATTTGGTTGACAGCCGGCCCTCCTTCCCACCCAGCCAGTCAGTTCTCCCACCATGGACTGTGCTTGCATTGCAGGGAGTGAAAGTTGTCTTTCAGGATGTCAGTCAGTGGTGTCCTGCTGTTGGTTGTTGCACAATTGCCAGCAGGGCCTTGTGCTCCCCACAGCAGTAGCCAGTGTCAGCCATCTTGTCAGTCCTTATCCACTCCCTGTGATGTGAGCATGGTTCAGGGTGGTGTTGATGGGACAGTTGTGGGGGTGAGCTATGTCTGTGACTATGACTCCCATCATGCTATTGCCTCCACCCCACTTCCCAGCATTCCCATACTTACTTGCTTTTGTGGGGAGTTCAGTGTGTGTGGGTGTGAGAGCAATGGCAAGATGGCTGACAGTGGTGTCCTGCTGTTGGTTGGTGTGCAGTTCCCAGCATGCCCTTGTGCTCCCCATGACACAGCAACAGTGTCAGACATCTTTGATGGGCCTTTCCACTCTCTGTGGGATGTGCATGCGTGAGTGTGAGCTTGCTGGGCCATGTGGTGGGGGATGTAGAGCTGTGACTACGACTCCCATCATGCTATTGCCTCCACCCCCTTCCCAGCATGCCCATCCTTCCTTCCTTTTGACTCTGCTTCCCTGTGGGGTGGGCTGCCTGTGCTGACAGGATGGCTGGGAGTGTTGTCCTGGCAGTTGTTTGGCTAAAAGTCCCAAGAGTGTCCCTGTGCTTCACACAACATAACCCAGGGTGGAGGTTCTTTGTGGGATCTTGAGTTAGGATGTGTGGCATTGCATTCTCCCAGGTGGGTTATGTGGAGTATGTGTTGAGGGGGTGTTTGAGGGGAGGTGCTTGTGACTATGGTCAGTGCTGCAAGTCCTCCTTCCCACCCAGCCAGATATCCCACCATGGAACGTGCTTGCATTGCAGGGAGTGGAAGTTGTCTTTCAGGATGTCAGTCAGTGGTGTCCTCCTGTTTGTTGGTGCACAGTTGCCAGCAGGGCCTTGTGCTCCCCACAGCAGTAGCCAGTGTCAGCCATCTTGTCAGTCCTTATCCACTCCCTGTGATGTGAGCATGGTTCAGGGTGGTGTTGATGGGACAGTTGTGGGGGTGAGCTATGTCTGTGACTATGACTCCCATCATGCTATTGCCTCCACCCCACTTCCCAGCATTCCCATACTTACTTGCTTTTGTGGGGAGTTCAGTGTGTGTGGGTGTGAGAGCAATGGCAAGATGGCTGACAGTGGTGTCCTGCTGTTGGTTGGTGTGCAGTTCCCAGCATGCCCTTGTGCTCCCCACGACACAGCAACAGTGTCAGACATCTTTGATGGGCCTTTCCACTCTCTGTGGGATGTGCATGCGTGAGTGTGAGCTTGCTGGGCCATGTGGTGGGGGATGTAGAGCTGTGACTACGACTCCCATCATGCTATTGCCTCCACCCCCTTCCCAGCATGCCCATCCTTCCTTCCTTTTGACTCTGCTTCCCTGTGGGGTGGGCTGCCTGTGCTGACAGGATGGCTGGGAGTGTTGTCCTGGCAGTTGTTTGGCTAAAAGTCCCAAGAGTGTCCCTGTGCTTCACACAACATAACCCAGGGTGGAGGTTCTTTGTGGGATCTTGAGTTAGGATGTGTGGCATTGCATTCTCCCAGGTGGGTTATGTGGAGTATGTGTTGAGGGGTGTGTGAGGGGAGGTGCTTGTGACTATGGTCAGTGCTGCAAGTCCTCCTTCCCACCCAGCCAGATATCCCACCATGGAACGTGCTTGCATTGCAGGGAGTGGAAGTTGTCTTTCAGGATGTCAGTCAGTGGTGTCCTGCTATTAGCCAGTGTCAGCCATCTTGTCAGTCCTTATCCACTCCCTGTGATGTGAGCATGGTTCAGGGTGGTGTTGATGGGCCAGTTGTGAGGCTGAGCAATATCTGTGCCTACTACTCCCATCATGCTATTGCCTCCACCCCCCTTCCCAGCATGCCCATGCTTCCTTCCTTTTGACTCTGCTTCCCTGTGGGGTGGGCTGCCTGTGCTGACAGGATGGCTGGGAGTGTTGTCCTGGCAGTTGTTTGGCTAAAAGTCCCAAGAGTGTCCCTGTGCTTCACACAACATAACCCAGGGTGGAGGTTCTTTGTGGGATCTTGAGTTAGGATGTGAGGCATTGCATTATCCCAGGTGGGTTATGTGGAGTATGTGTTGAGGGGTGTGTGAGGGGAGGTGCTTGTGACTATGGTCAGTGCTGCAAGTCCTCCTTTCCACCCAGCCAGATATCCCACCATGGAACGTGCTTGCATTGCAGGGAGTGGAAGTTGTCTCTCAGGATGTCAGTCAGTGGTGTCCTGCTGTTGGTTGTTGCACAGTTGCCAGCAGGGCCTTGTGCTCCCCACAGCAGTAGCCAGTGTCAGCCATCTTGTGAGTCCTTTTCCACTCCCTGTGATGTGCGCATGGTTCATGGTAGTGTTGATGGGACAGTTGTGGGGTGAGCAATATCTGTGACTACGACTCCCATGATGCTATTGGCTACACTGACTTGCCCAGCATACACAGAATTCCTTTCTTTCAGTGGCCTTCACTGTGTGTTGGTGTTGTAGTGGTGGCTACATGTCTAGATGTGTTTGTTAGTTATATTTGTGCCACTGCCTAGCTGTAGTTGTAGTTGTGTTTGAACATGTGATGACACGGTTAAATGTAACTTTGAGATGGCATGTGTTGTGTTTATCTGACTGACATACACATTTTGGGATGATTCTGTTCTGTTTGCTGTGTAATTGCTATGAGTGCATGGTTTGACTCTCCCCTTGACAGTGATGTGTGTGTGTATTGTGGCAGAATATTGTGTACATTTGTTGTGTACTCACCAGGCTCTGGGATGTTCTCTAGTCCATAGACGCTCACTGGCGGAAGGATGGCCCGCACCTTCTCCTCCCAGGGCCTGAGGTATACTGGCTTGGCAGGAGGGCCACTGCTGGTGTATTGGCTCAGGAGGTAGTCTTTCTTGAACAGCTCCCGCACCCTCCTGCGCACGTCATACCACCTGTTCTGGATGTCAGTCTTTGTGCGCAGACATGGTGATTGTGCGTTCACCCTGTTGATGATCCTCTCCCACATCTTGGTTTTCTGGGAGATGGGTGTCTGTTGGACCAGTGTGCCAAACAGCTGTGGCTCTACCCTGAGGATCTCGTCTACCATGACTTCCAATTCACAATCTAGGAACTTGTGATTCTTCTTGGGGGGCATGGTGATGGGTGGTGATGGTGAGTGATGTGTGGGTTGGTGTGCAGGTGAGGGTGTGTGAGTGTGTGTTTTGCTGGGTGTATGTGTGAGATAGCTATTTGTTGGTGTGCTGATGTTGTGTGGCTTGTGTGAGGGATGAGCTGTGGGTGTGTGGTTGCTGTCTGTTGAGTGCTGGCAGTAGAATAGCATTTGCAAAGGATCATGGTTGGGATTTGTGTCCTTTATATGGGTGGAGTTGTGGGTGTGTCTTTATTCTCTGTCCCCACCCACCCCAGTATTTATTGGCTTTGTAATTGCTTGTTTGGCCTTTTTTTGTGTATTTTTCCTTAGTACTTTCTGTGCATGTTGGAAACGTTCTTGTGACCGAGTCGGACCCTGCAGTTGTCTCGTACGGTCTTCTCCGTTTCGTTCACGCTGTGTTTGTGCAGCTTTCTATGCTGCGTACGCGTCGGTCGCGGTGTTTTGTGTTACTCGGCTCGGTTTTGTATGCGTGTCGGTCGTACGGCTTGTCCTCCGTACGACTCGGTCGTGGTTTTCGCGCCTTGCATCGTACTTTGCGGTTTGGAGTTCGCGTGTACGTTTCGGTTGGATTTGTTCCGGGTGTGTGTCGGTCGGTTCGATTCGCGTGTTTTTCCGGCCGGATTGCTGTTTTCCGTGCGGCTCGGTCGTTCGGCTTGGGTTCAGTACGTGTCGGTCGGATTTTGCACGCCTTGCATCGTACTTGGCGTGTCGGGAGCCACAGGTACGTGTCGGTCGGAATTAATTCCGGCTCCGAGTCGGTCGGTGCTTTTTCCTGCCCGAATCGGAATCGACCCCTTATTTGTTATGAAGCTCCCTAATTTCATCATTTAGTACAGTATTCTCAGTAGACAATGCTTTCAGTTTTCTACATTGATTCCATCAAGATGGTGTTCATGTGTGCCACACCTTTGACATGAATTCAGAATGTTAGCACTCTAGTTGCTCATTAGAACAATGTAGTAAAACTGCTGATCAGCAGGGAGTTAACTGTCAGTCTGCTGATGGTGTTGAAAGTGCATGTTTCAGTCTGCATGTGTTGAAAGTGCATGTTTCAGTCTGCATGTCAGAATGTTTTAATGAAATAGAAGAGGAAGATTTTTGAGAACTCACTTAAAATGTGGCCTAATTTTTCTTTCTAAACCACTAACTATAATTGCTATGACAAACCGAACCCCTCATTTTGTTCCTTTCTAAATTGAATGTTTTAAGTTTTACCAGTTTGATTCAATCAACATGTGTTAGACTTGGCTTTTTCAGCGGGTTTACCCCCAGACTTGTTGCTTTTTTGTCCTCCTGTTTTTGACCCTGTTTTTGTTGGTGTAAGGTCTATGGGCATTTTACCACTGCTATTCAGTGCTAGAGTGAATATGCTCTCCTGGTAAATTATGTAACTGGATTAGTGTTCCATGTTTGGCTTATTTGATTTACTACTAAGGGGTCGATTCCAATCTCTGTCGGTAGGGCTTCGAATCGGATTCGGCTTTACCGGATCCGAGTCGGAGGCTTTGTTTCCGACCAATTCGTACAGTCGTCCGAGCGAGCAAGTACGATGCGAGTGAACGCGAATTCGCCGACCGACTCGTTTCTGTGTCCGACCCGCTCCGTCCGACTCGTTCACACTCGATTCGTGGCGCGCAATGGAGACGTTTTACGACCGAGCCAGTACGATGGACGCGTCGGACAGCCGGATCGAGTCGGAGCGTCCGGCTGGAAAAAGCTCCCGGAGCCGGACTTGAGGGGTCCGTGCCGGACCCCCCTGAACCTGTAGCTGTACGAGTCGAGCATAAACATGCATGTACTGTGCGAGTTGCACCGACGCGTACACACTGTAGGGGGCGCACTTGTTTGCGACGTACCCATTGAGTCACTGGGAGCCCATGTACGCGTCGTACGACCGGCTCCCATTGACTTCAATGGGAGTCCGACCGAATCGAGTCCGGCAGCATGCAGCCGCATTGTACTCGCTCGGTCGGACTGCAGGTGTCCGGCTCGGTCGGAAATCTCTCCGGATCCGGCTCGGTCAGAGAGTTTTCCGACCCAGATCGGAATCGGCCTCAAAGTCTTTAATATAGTGCACTGTGTGTGCCCTGAGCCTGTACATTAAATGCCGCTAAAGGTCCTGCAGCACTGATTGTGCCACCCACACAAGCAGCCCTTTAAAGGGTTCTCAGACCTGCCACTGCAGTGTCTGTGTGCAGTTGTAACTGCCATGTCGAGTTGGCAAGTGCACCCACTTGTAGAGCTCTAACCTTCCCTTTTATTACATGTAAGTCACCCCTAAGGTAGGCCCAAGGTACCCCGGTGGGCAGGGCGCAGTTTATGTGAAAGGTAGAAGATGGACTGGTGTTTGTGACATGTCCTGATAGTGAAATAGTGTCTTTCGTTTTTCACTACGGAAAGGCTGTCTGTCCCATAGGATAGAATGGAATAACATCTTACAAGTATAACTTCCCATTGGGACAAGATAGAGAAATGGATTTTAGTATGCCTGAACTCAGAATGTAAAAATGCATCTTTTAGTAAAGATGATTTGTATGTTGTGTGTTTGAAAATACCACTTTTATAAAGTGGGTATTTTCTTACTTAGCCATCCTGTGTGCCTCTGCTGGGTTGTGGACTGACTGTCTGGCTTTGGAGTGACAGGGGCTGGGGATGTGCATTCACTGTAGACAGCCACTGGGGGGTGAGGGGGGGTTGTAGTTGTGTCCTGCCTTTCCTGGATAAGTCAGTGCTGGGTTCAATAGACCTGGGCTGCATTCAGAGTAGTGGGAGGAGTTTCAGAAGCATCTGAATAGGCCTGATCTGCATTTAGAGTGGTGGGAGGATATTTCCCTTGTACCTGAATAGGCCCCGTCTCCCTTGCACAATGCTGTCCCCACCTCCTGCCGGGAAGCTGGACCAGAGAGGACGGAACTGGTTTGAGCTGAGCACAGACACACTCTGGTCTAAAGAACAAAGATAAACGGAGTATAAATATTGGGACCCAGACCCTAGAACTTTGAATTACTGCTGAACTAAGGAACCTCCAGGAGGAAGAGCTGGAAAAGCTGTCAGGAGGAACTGCGACTTTGCTGCGTGCTCTGCTGGCCTGCTGCTTGTTTCTTCCATCTTGGAAAGGGATACAACTGGATTGTACTTTCATCATCTTGCTGTTAGAGTTCTCTCTAAGGGCTTGAAGTAGAGCTTGCCTCCTGTCGGAAGTCTCAGGGAGATAAAAGACTACAGAGAACTTGCTGGGATCAAGGAACCTGCCAAGAAGAGCTGGAAGAGCTGCCAGGAGGAGTACTGCCCCTCTGCTGTTTTGTTGCATTGTTGGGTTGGCCTGCATTTGCTGCTTCTGCCTTGGGCAGTGAAAGGACTGAACTGACCTTTTCTTCACTTGTTGCTGAGTATCTCCAAGGGCTTGAGATAGAGCTTGTCTCCTGTTCACAAAGTCTCAGGGGCAGCAAATACTTTATTTACCTCTGGGTACCGCCTTTGAGTACAGCCTCTGGGACCGCGTGTCTCAGTTGCCACAGAGGGAAACCGCAGCCTGACTCCGACACCAAGACCACTGGCTGTTCCGTGACCTGAAAGCACTGCAGAGGGCACCGCCGCACTTTGCATAGCAACCCTGGTCTCACCGATGACAGCCGTCTCCACTGGGCCGCTGCTTGCAACGCGACCAATGGGCACTGCACTCCGCACCGCCTCGCTTAACTCCACCACCATGGTCTCACCGACGCTGCTGTGGCCAACTGACATCACCGCCGTTGTCTGCACCGTGGTCTGGAGGGACCGCTTGTAAGCTGCACGCTGCGCTGCCCCATCGCACACTGCAGCCTCAGCCCACCGACGCGAACCCAATCGACTGCTGATCCTTGACGGGCGCCAAAGCTTGCACTGTCACCACTGCAGCCCGGGTCTCACCGATGCCACTGGACGACCGCCACCGAGCCGCTGTCTGAACCGCAACCTGAGGGCACTGCACCGTTCCACTTCACACCGCAGCCTCGACGACTGCTGCCACTGGATCACACCGCCACGTTCGGCCGGAACAACAAAAAGGTACTGTTTACATGTCCTCTGACACCGACGCCGGTCCGCACCGACGCGGTCAACTGACACCAATGTTTTTTTTTGTTTTCAGCACTGCAGTAGCACTGAACAGAGCTACCAACTTTAAGGAACTGCATTTTTAGGGTTATTCTTGCAGAGTACAGATGTTGATTACTGCATGTTGAACTTTTATCGTTTTGGTCTTGTATGCACAGATAAATATTGGTTATTTTTCTAAAACTGGTGTGGTGTCCTTTTGTAGGTTTGTCACCGTATTACTGCATGTTATGTGCAAATGCTTCACACACTGCCTCTGAGATAAGCCTGACTGCTCATGCCAAGCTACCAAGGGGGTGAGCAGAGGTTATTTTCAGTAGTGTATCCCCCTTATCCTGACTAGAAGGAAGGTTCCCTATTTGGACAAAGGTGCAAACCATTGCAAACTAGCCACCCCCATTTCTAAGATTGGTTGTCAGCAGTGAGGATGGGACTTGCATTTGCGCTTGACCTACAGTGATTGGTGTACACTACTACCATATCGCACACCATTACGCGCCACATACTGTTTTTTCCTCTTTGCCTTCTGGAAGTATTGTTGAGAACTGGAACTCTGGTTAGTTGTTGTACCTACGAGGCCTCAACAAAATGGAAATCAACTTTTGGCACTTTTACATCTACACGATGAAGGAGCTACACGTCTTTTGCAAGGAGAGGGGGTTGTCTGTGAAGAGGAGATCCACAAGGCAGGATCTTGATGCAGCCCTGTTTTGTTATGAGGAAACACGTTGGATAGCAGCACTACCAGATGACTCTGAGGAGTCTGAGGTGGAGGATCCCCAGCCAGAGTACCAGGAGGGCAGAGGCCCTGAGAAGGAAACATGGGAGGAAAGATGGGCTCGGGCAGAAAAGAGTAGGATCCCAGGACTTGATCGGAGACTGAGAGAGTTCCTCCGGGAACTCAGGAGGGCAAATGCTAAGAGAGCCTTAGCCCAGGTAAAAGAAAGGTGTGTTGCTCAGGACCTGAGCTTGGCTGGGCTGGAGGTAGAAGTCATGAGGGTGTTATTTTTCTGAAACTGGTGTGGTATCCTTTCGTAGTGTTGTCACTGTATTACTCCATGTTATGTGCAAGTGCTTCCACACTGCCTCTGAGATAAGCCTGACTGCTCGTGCCAAGCTACCAAGGGGGTGAGCAGGGGTTATTTTCAGTAGTGTATCCCCCTTATCCTGACTAGAAGGAAGGGTCCCTATTTGGGCAAAGGTGCAAACCATTGCCAACTAGAGACCCCCATTTCTAACAACATGGTTTCAGGTGTGCCGTAGTTTTGTCATAAGTAATACTGTTAGCGCTCTACTTGTTCTTTAGAACACTCTGGGAGGCTGCAGTAGAACACAAGGGAATCAACTGTCAGACTTCATTTTCATCTGGCTGAGAAAGATAGTGTGAATTTACAGTTGCTTCTGGAGCATTATCCATAACCTCTATGGGTACATCATGAGAAAAGAGTTTTCTCTCTAGCATGATTCTTGAAATCACAGCAGAATGCTTTTCCACAGGGTAAAATCACCTTAGAACACAGCATAATTCCTAAAATTAGTATGGTACCATCAACAAATGATTTATATTGTAACTAAAATTTGTTATCACTGTTTATACGTTCTCCTGCCATTCACTACAATGCATTTCAATAGGGTGCTATCATGTATATTTTGTCCCAAGATGGCTGCCAACACTTCCTGGTTGAAGTGTTGGCAGCCAATCAAAGTTCAGTAGGATTTCATTAGGATTTTGGGCTTCCAGATATCTATATTTTTTAAACCTTAATATCTCTGAACTACTTGATGGATTTACACCAAATCACAAAAAGCATGCTTTCTGAACTAACATCTAGCTTTCTGCCAAATTTGGTGCAATTCTGTTTAGCGGTTCGAGCTGTAGTCATGTTCAAAAAATGAAAAATCCCCATGGACCTAACATGGGGAAAACTTATTTTGGGACTACTCTTTTTTCTCAGTCCGGCTTGAAAAATTTCTCCGAAACTTTCAACACAGCGGCTGAACTAAAAAGGTACGTTTTGGGAAAATTTCATGAAGATCTGTCAAGCGGTGGCAATGTTATTGGCAAAACAAAAACGCTTTTCCTATGGAAACTTTGGACCGAACTATAACTACCTAATGGCCAGTAATAAAAAAAATATATATATATATATATCAAAACACATCAGGTTGCCCTGCATGGAAATGCCATCACAATTGGAAATCTTTCCTTCTTTTTTGCGGGAAGTAGGTACAGCGCATACACCCCTCCAATCAGAAGCGCCATACTCGTTTCAGGTTCTATACCCTTAATCATTGGCTGTATGCTGAAAGTTCAAACTGCTTTATGGACTCATCACATTGACCCGGCCTTGGTAGGATTTCATTGCAGGTGAGCTTTCTGGGTCATTTAGTCCTAAAGTTCCCATAGTGAACGCTGTTCAGAACTTCTTGCACAAAATTACTTTCCCCAAGTGGGTTCCGTGGAGGGGAAACACGCTAGTACCTCACTTGTCCATTTCCACACAATATCGCCTTTCCAATTCCTCATGGCACCTAAATATGAAGGTGCTGCCGGTCCGCTGGATAAGCGACGGGGCGTTTCCGTGGCGAGGCGCGCCGCAAATTCAATACCAAAACACATCAGGTTGCCCTGCATGGAAACGCCATCACAATTGGAAATCTTTCCTTCTTTATTGCGGTAAGTAGGTACAGCGCATACACCCCTCCAAACAGAAGCGCCATACGCGTTTCGGGTTCTATACCCTTAATCATTGGCTGTATGCTGAAAGTTCAAACTGCTTTATGGACTCATCACATTGACCCCGGCTTGGTAGGATTTCATTGCAGGTGAGCTTTCTGGGTCATGTAGTCCTAAAGTTCCCATAGTGAACGCTGTTCAGAACTTCTTGCACAAAATTACTTTCCCCAAGTGGGTTCCGTGGAGGGGAAACATGCTAGTACCTCACTTGTCCATATATATATATTATCTACTGGCGGTCGCCAGCAGATAGTTATAGTTAGGACCTAGTTTCCATAGGAAACTCGTTTTTTGTTTTCTCAATAACTTTGGCGCCGGTTGACGAATCTTCGCAAAATGTTCAAAACTCGTAGCCCGCTCCGGTCAGCTCCTGTCTTGAACGTTTCGGGGTGATTCGGCAAGCGGGGCCCGAGAAAAAAGAGTGGTCCCAAAACGTGTTTTCTCCATGTTAATTCCCAAAGGAAACTTCAGACACGGCTACAGCCCGAACTGCTGAACGGAATTACACCAAATTTGGCAAAAAGGTAGCCCTTGTTTCAGAAAGAGACCTTTTTGTTAAATGGTGTAAATCCGTTCAGTAGTCCCTGAGAAATTTTTAAAAAAGAGGTCGGAAAATGCATTTCCCATAGGAAACTTTAGACACGGCTACAGCTCGAACTACTCAACGGAATTACACCAAATTTGGCAAAAAGGTAGTGCTTGGTTCAGAAAGCGCCCTTTTTTTTTAAATGGTGTAAATCCGTTCAGTAGTTGCTGAGACAATCAAAAAATAAAAGTTTTGATATATAGAGGCACGGAGGATCCGCGCACCCTCCCGACCACGAGCTTTATTCTAATTGGCTGTCAACACTCCAAACCAGGAAGTGTTGGCAGCCATCTTGTGCCTCAGTAACCGAGGCACAAGAAAACAGAAAAACAAACGCGTAAAAACAAGAAAAGGGGGCAGGGTAGAAACACCCTGAACCCCTAGGCCTGCTCAGGGGGTCCCACAAGGACCCCCAGGGCCCAAAAAAGCATTTTTTTTTTTTTAAATCGGCGAAATTCGCGCACCCAGCGCGAATTTCGGCCGAAAATTTAAAAAAAACGAATCGCGGACTCCCGTGCTTCGTTATTATTTAGCCCCCAGGTGGGCCAAGTCCCGGGGGCATAACATATTGTAATTGCGGGGGCCCAGGGAGGCCCCCGCAGCCCCGGGGACCGCCACACCCCGGGGCTTTCCTTAAATATTT
Organism: Calotriton arnoldi; assembly: GCA_963921515.1. Lineage (NCBI taxonomy): Eukaryota > Metazoa > Chordata > Amphibia > Caudata > Salamandridae > Calotriton > Calotriton arnoldi. The sequence continues at coordinate 442,975 of CAWUFW010012459.1, forward strand.
GCGGGGGCACACGGCCCCCCCGCAGCCCCGGGGACCGCCACCCCCCGGGGCTTGTTTTATTTAATGTGTGGGGGGCCTCCAAGCCCCGGAGACCGCCACCCCCCAGGGCTTTTCTTAAATATTTGCGGGGGGCACATGGCCCCCCCACACGCCCCGGGGACCGCCACCTCCCCGGGGCACTAACTATGTAAATTTGGGAGTCCGTTACGGACCCCCGAGCCTTGGGGACCACCACCTCCCCGGGGCTTTGCCAATGTTGGGAGGGGGGCCGCACAGCCCCCCTCCAGGAGCCCTTGATGGCCCTGGGGACCGCCACCCCCCAGGGCCGGCTCCTGCAGTGTCCTGGGGTGCCCACCCCGGGACACTGCTGTTTGCAATGACAGGGCGGGAGCCGCGCGGCTCCCGCCCTGTCATTGCAAACTGCTTTGCTTCATTGAAGCGAGAGCAGGGAAACCTGCTCTCGCTTCAATGAAGCAAAGCATATTGCTTTTCCACAAGGGGAGCTGCATGTCAGCAGCTCCCCATGTGGAAAAGCAATGCCGGCTCCTGCAGGACGCAGGGAGCCGGCGGGACCGTGGGGGCATTGGGGCTCCCCCCACAGTCCCCAACGGATAGGGCCGGCCCCGGGGGATGGGGTCTACGGGGCCAATAGATGCCTCAGGAGGGGGGCCACGCAGCCCCCTCCATAAAAAAAGAAAAATGTGACCATGCCCCGGAGGATGGGGTCCCCGGGGCCGGAGTTGGCCACGGGAGGGGGCCCACGCGGCCCCCTTCCCGTTCATTTTTTTTTTGTTTAAAAGGGGTCAGGCCCTGGGGGATGGGGTCCCCAGGGCCCAAAAAAAGGGAAAAGAAGGGGGGCCACACAGCCCCCCTTTTAAAAAAAAAATAGACCGCGATCGTGCCCGAGGCCCCGCCCCCTCCCAGCAACTCTCTGCAAACGCGCCCTGTGGCGCGTTTTAAATTGGGGAATTAATTCCCCTTCAATACTGGGGGTCCCTGGGGGCCAACTAGCCCACCAGGTACCTCCAGTAAGCGCCACAGGGCTGCGTTGCAGAGAGGTGGTCCAGGCCACGCCCCTTTTTACACCTCTCTGCAACGCAGCTCAGTGGCGCTTACTGGAGGTACCTGGTGGGCTAGTTGGACCCCAGGGACCCTCAGGATTCAAGGGGACTTAATCCCCCAACTTAAAACACGCCACTCGGTGCGTTTGCACAGTGATGAAGGGAGGGGGCAGGGCCTGAGGTGACATGTGTGCAAACAGGCCCTGTGGCGCGTTTTAATTTGGGGAATTAATTCCTCTTCAATCCTGAGGTCCCCAGGGGGCCAACTAGCCCACCAGGTACCTCCAGTAAGCGCCACTGCGCTGCGTTGCAGAGAGGTGGCCCAGGCCATGCCCCTTTTTACACCTCTCTGCAATGCAGCTCTGTGGCGCTTACTGGAGGTACCTCGTGGGCTAGTTGGACCCTAGGGACCCTCAGGATTCAAGGGGACTTAAACCCCCAACTTAAAATGCGCCACGGGGCACGTTTGCACAGTGGTAAAGGGAGGGGCGGGGCCTGAGGTGACATGTGTGCAAACACGCCCTGTGATGCGTTTTAAGTTGGGGAATTAATTCCCCTTCAATCCTGAGGGCCCCTGGGGGCCAACTAGCCCACCAGGTACCTCCAGTAAGCACCACAGGCCTGCGTTGCAGAGAGGTGGTCCAGGCCACGCCCCTTTTTGCATCTCTCTGCAGCGCAGGTCTGTGGCACTTACTGGAGGTACCTGGTGGGCTAGTTGGAACCCAGGGACCCTCAGGATTCAAGGGGACTTAATTCCCCAACTTACAACGCGCCAGGGGGCGCGTTTGCAGAGTGGTGGAGAAAGGGGGCATGGCCTTTGTCTACCTCTCACCAATCCCACTGCGTGGGGCTTACTGGAGATAAAAGGTAGGCTAGTTGGCCCCTAAAGGACCCCCAGCAGTGAAGAGGACTTCAATCCCCATCCAAGAGCGTGCGAGGGAGCGCGTTTGTAGAGTGGTGGGCAAAGTGGGCGTGGCCTGGTACGAGTACTTACCAATGCTGCAGTGTGGGACTGACTGGAGGTAATGGTTTGGGAAGTTGGCCCCCAAGGATGTCCTCGGGGGCCAACTACCCCTCTTGTTACCTCCAGTAAGACCCACACAGTTGGATTGCTAAGACGTCTTCGGAGGCCATGGCCCCCTTTCTCTACCACTCTGCAAACGTGCCTCGTTGCAGACTACGGGATGGGGGATGAAGTCCAATTTAGTCCTGAGGGAGTTTGGGGGCCAAGAATCTCTCCTGGTACCTCCTGTAAGTCTTACGCAGTGGAATTCCTGAGCGTTGGTTGGACGCCCAGCACCCTTTCTCCACCACTCTGCAAACGCGACTACTAGTTAAAGTAGCATATTTCTGCACCTCTGACTTAGAGGTATTTTTAATCCCCCTGCCCTATTATGTACTAGGGCCTTACAGAGGAGGTCAAGCTAATCACAGGGGTACCCCAACGCATTGTGTTCCCTAGTGTATGTAGGTGTTTTCACTGTATTCTAAGTGTCTTTTAGCATTGCACTGGCTCTAGGCCTGGTTAGTCAGAGTCAGTTACCACCAGTACCCGTCTGAAAAAGTTGTGGGCACAGGATGATTTTGCAACAAGGCCTCTTTCTGCTCCTCTGTTGGTTCTTTCTGCACATGTCTTGCTTCTTCCTGCACTTTTCTTCGTCTTTGTGGACTTCTGTTGCTTCTTTCTGCATTTCTTTTGCTTCTTTCTGTGCGTTTTTTCTTCTTTCTTCACATGTCCTACCTCTGTAGGCATAGTTAGAAACTAGCATTTAAAAAACCTTAGAAATTCACTTAAAAACCATAGGTTTCAGGCACGTTATAGTCAGAAATTAGCATTTAAAAAACCTTTGAAATTCACTGAAAAAACCATAGGTTTCAGGCATGTTATAGTTAGAAATTAGCATTTAAAAAACCTTTGAAATTCACTGAAAAAACCATAGGTTTCAGGCACGTTATAGTTAGAAATTAGCATTTAAAAAACCTTAGAAATTCACTGAAAAAAACATAGGTTTCAGGGGCGTTATAGTTAGTTGGACATTTCACTCGTACAAAACCATAGAAATTCCCCCGTTATAGTTAGTTCAGCTAACTATAACTTGCGCCCCCGCAATGCACTGCTGATGACATCACATATTACATCACTCATGACATGGTCAGTGACATCACTGATGACATCACTGATGACATCTCAAATGACATCACTGATGACATCATCCATGTGATAATTTCATGCATCTTCTCTCACCCTAATATAACTTTGGATACACCCACTCTAAATTACAGACTGCCATTCTCAAAATCATAGACACTCCAACACCAATAACCACATACCCACTCACTGATTCTTAGGTCTACACACACATCCACTCACTCACCCGTACAGTCACTCATACTTAAGGTCACTCAGTACAGGACTATCATATGCACTCATACACCTATATAGACACTCACACACCGCCACTCATCCATAGAGGTACTCACACACCTAGTCAGTCATGCAAATAATTAATCACACTCCCATTTACTCACCTATACAGTTATACACACACCAGCTCACTTACTCATACAAATACTAGCACATTCTTACGCTCTTATACAATCACTGATACAAGCACACACTCATCCATACAGCCACTCTCACAATCACACACTCTCACTTATAGCCATTTATATACTCTAACACACATATATACTGCCTTTCACATATGTAGTTACTCACACATGTACCACTGAGATATACATTCACTCACTAACACACCCCGGCACACACTCACCCACCCATACAGTCCATCACAGATGCACTCTTGAAACCATGCACCCAGTGAATCACCCACTCACACATCTATGCACAGTCACACACACCCCACCCACACAAACACTCAGGCACCCATACAGATACTCAGACAACCAACAAATAACTCATATAGACACTCATCTAGCTATTCACAAACCCATGCAGCCGCTTACACACCAACAGACAGACGGATACAGACATTCACACAGTTTAGTCACTAACCCATGCATTCAGTACGATACATTTAATCACTCACTTATAGAGTCAGTCACGTACCTACTAAATCATCCATTCAGACACTTATACACCCACTCATTCTTCAATACGCCTTTCCCTTTATATATTAAACATATATAAACTTTACAGAAACACACAGTCACTGGATGCCTCTGCACAATCCCAGCTTTCACCACTCCATCACCAGGACCAACAGAAGGAGGGCACACAGGAATCCTTTACAGAAGCTATTTATTCGGCTTCAAATGCTTCCATAATTTATCAAGCAAGTAACCAGCAAAGTGCAAGGTGCAAATTTCCCTGCAAGGCAGACCTACGCGTTTCGGCCGTAGCCTTCTACTGGGTCATAGAATTCAGTGCACAGAGTGTCATTTTCAAGGGACAGCTGTACCTTTTCCCACCACCAATTAAAAACTTCATAGCCATCATTAGTATTTAAAGGGGAAATACAACATTCCTAATTCTTGTCAAATAAAGTATGTCATTGCTGCAGTTCGTTACATACGTAATACAAAAAGTTCACAAGAATCATTGTGAAGTACACTATTGAAGAACATGATTCACTCTCCTATTTCACTCATGTTCGATCACTGGTGGTTCCATTATTGCACACAAATATAAAGTGCAACGTGTTTTTTTCTGTAATGTACAAAAAAGTGCTATGTGCTTGTTTTAGAATCACCTCTACTATCGCACTGATGTTTGATCACTGAAGGTTCCATTGTTGCACATACATATAAAGTGGAACGTGTTATTTTTATGTAAAGTACAGAAAATAAAAAGTGATGATGCCACTCCAACATCCACTATATTATTGCGCTCGTAATATTAAAGTGCAGTGTTGTTATCAAAAATCTGGAAAAGTGTCTGATGCTTGTTAAAAGAAGGTGACTAGATTGCAAAATTCAACTTCATCCTCTAAGAAATCTCAAACAGGTAAGACATCCTACTTCATAGCTCTTTTGACAATCATATCACGGATGTTAAAAAACCTATCAATGAAGATTTTATAAAAATGTATAAAGTTCGGCATCTCCATTCAAGCCCCATGGAATCTCCGTTCCCAATGTAATTATCCATTTTGATTCCGCTAGCCTCAGGGCTACTTCTCTGTCTCCTCCCCTGATTTTAATTGGGATATGTTCGATACCAGAAAAGAAGAGGGTATTTTCCAAGTTGCCGTCATGATCCTTCCAAATATGTTTAGCCATCACATATGTGAAGTCTTTGTTAACGATCGCCCTTATATGTTGGAGAATGCACAACTTTAGTTTATTTACAGTACTGCCCACGTATTGTTTGCCGCAAGCACATTCTAGAAGATAAACTACATGGGTGGTCTCACAGGTTATCTTTTCATTGATGGTTTTTTGTACCTTGTATAGTTGTAACATCCACCCTGTTGCAGCCATAACGACATGCTTTACACTTGGGGGCATTTAAAAAAAACTTGCACATTAACCAATAACTTTTTGTGAGCTTTTGTTGGTAAATTAACTCTGGCTTAACAAATTTCCCAAGGAGGGTACCTTTCTATATGTGATGTTGACATGTTCCGAAAAATGATGTTTAAGTTCTTGATCTTTTTTAAGATGTTCAAATGATTGGTAATCACTTGTTTCACTGCTTTGTTTGAACTATTAAAATCTGTGATAAATCTGGTAGTTTCTTTATTTGGTCCAGTAGGTGCCGCCATTTTTTTGGGCAACAGTAGATTCTCCCTCATGTGTTTGTGGCTCTTTTGCGTGCATCTTCCAAGACAGTTATTGGGTATCCTTGTCTTCTAAATCTATTGTACATCCCGTCAATCTGTCTCTCGCATTCATTCTCCTCAGAGCAATTCCTGCGGACTCTTAAGAATTCTCCGTTCGGGATGCTCCATTTTAGAGCTTTTGGGTGTTCACTGTTGGCTGATAAGATGCTGTTACATGCCGTGGACTTGCAGAATAGAGTGGTGCAAATTCTTTCTTCTTCAATGTAGGTCCGTATATCTAGATAGTCAATCGAGCTCTTGCTGTATGTATTCGTAAATCGTAAGTTTATGGAGTTGTTGTTTAATGATATTAAGAAATCTTTCAAATCATTCTCCTCTCCTTCCCATATAAGAAAGAGGTCATCAATATTACGGACCCATAGACGGACCCATAGAACCACCCTTTCCAAGTTCTTACTGTTATTCTCTGACCTATTCTCCAACTCTTCCGCTAATTTCTTCCCTTCCGGGGTTTCAAAGAATTTTTCAAGCAGTTTTTCTATGGCAGCAATTTTCTCCATTGCAGCTTTCAATCTTCTTTCTGCATGTATAATGAGTGTCTCTGTTAGTTTCATTGAGCACTCAGTGGTGTCATTTTGCCATTTAAGGAGTAGGTCAGAGTCCAAATCACTTAAAGTTAGTAGGACAAAGATTCTCAGCCCCCTGGGAATGCGCTTGCATTCAATGTATTATTTTAGAGTTACACTCTCCCACCATTTATTAATTTCCATTGTCCTAGCTTGTTCCAACTCCCTTAGCTGTTACCGTGGTGTGTTATTCATATTAGGATCTTGGCTTTGACTTGGTCCTTCCTTGGCGTCTCCATTTTCATTAAACATGTCTTTTAACATGAGATCCCGTTTACTCCATCTGTCTGCCATGCTGTTCGTATATTAAAAATAACGTATGTTCAAAAACCCAAGTAAGTAGCTTGACTGATGTATCTCCCCTTTAAGAACAATGTTTCCTCTTTGCATGTTGCGGGTATATATGCACATTAATGTAACTTGTTATTGAAACCGTCGTCTCGTCAGGATTCCCAAAACACGCACGCAGTATACTTCCCAACTGAGTTCAAACTGAAGCGTGATCAGAAAACAAAACTGCACAAGCCTCCAAGTCTTCGCCCAGATACAATGTTGCAAAACGGGCTGTTCAGAAACGGAAAAGCTACCCTGCAGCAGCGCGCAGAAGGTAGACCCTCGTATACGCCTGTAAACATGTATATATATATATTTAGTGATTTGTATATATGCATTTGAATTGTACAAACACAAACATGACGAAAATAATGAATTTAGCATGTTACAAGATGGCCGAGTTACCTTTGTGTTCCCATCGGCATAGTGCTTTGTTTGTTTTTTAGACCTCATTCGAACCACCAATCAATTGTGTTTATGAAAATTTAAAAGACGCTGTCGCGGGCTGCCGATTTGTATTGAGAAAGGCAGTCGCCGAAACGCGTCTTGTGTGCCATTGAAACCTAATAAAATCAAGGTGGAAAGTCTCCGCGAGTTCTGTACTTTGTACCTGGAGCAGGAGAGATTTAGCACGTTTTCGCCAACACGCTTTGAGCACCCGTCTGGGAGTGCAGGGACTTTGGCGTAACTAAGGAGCAGGATCGAATTATCCCTGCACCGCCGTGACCATCCAGGTCTTTAATTGGATTTACCGCAGGTTGCAAGTATGGGGGTATGAAAATGAAATCGCCGGCAGCGTGATGCACGGATTGTAGCGATGTCAGTGGAAGCGAGAGCCGAAGCTGTAGCACAACAGAAAACATCGACATCGCTACCAGAGTGAAACCCGAGACACTTGGCATAAATCCAGCGGTAAGAACAGCGCAGCGTAACACGCTTTGGATATCTTTGAAATCCAACGGAAGGGCGAGGAGACTTGAGGCACTCGTTAAATAGGAGATTAACTCTCCATTATGTTCAGCGATGCGGCACGCCGCGAGGCAGCGTGGACATTTTTAGATGGAAGGGGGACCCTCAAAGACATGAGCCAGGGGGCCCTAGCGCTGCACAAGGGGGAGATGAATTGAAAAGCAAGATGCAGACGTTAGAAAAGCTATACGAAAGAGAGACCCACAAATGGTGGGAGGCCACATCTCTCCAAAATTATATTGATGTGCAACGTGTACCAAGGGGGCTGCGGATCTATACGGTCCCAGCCTATGAAAATCCAGACCCATTGCTCCTCGAAGAATGGGTGAAACACACTGCTAATTCCTCCCAGGGAATGTTAACGATCCTGGTTAAATTTGCCTGGAGCGATCATGCCCGGGCACTAGAGGAAACCAGTATTCTAGAAAGTGACATTGCTACTTACACCGACAAAAACAAGGTGGAGGAGCTCACTGGAGCTATGAAAAAACGTTTAACAAATTACGAACAAAAAATAAAACAACGCAAGCATGACAAATTTGAAAGAGATGCTCGAGATTACGAGTTGGGTCGTGTCTTAACTTTTGCAAAAAAGTTTGACGCACCGCGGCGTCAGTTACAAAGTAACAGAAACCAGAAGGCGGTGGAACATTTGGAGACCTCAGAATCTGATGTCACAGACTCAGAACAACCCACGGACCGGAGGGTGGCACCACAAGCCGGGGCCAGAAGCATCGACCCCTTTTTTCGAGGAGTTTTGTCTAATACGACAGACGTGGGGAAGAGGGGGAAGAGGCAAACCACCAGAAGTGAAAAGAAACGAGGAGAGGCGGCTGGCAAACGGGGAGCCAAATGTCTATAAGTGACAACCTGACCATCGTCAATCTCACTCCAAGGATTCTTACTGACATTGAGAGGTCAGTTCTTCAACTAGGATTAACTTTTTGTCCATCCAAGAAATTCGAATACACACAGACGAGTATCGATCTTTTTAAATTTGCTAGAAAAATGAAATTAAAAAAATTCTTTAAATTGCAAGGTCCAAGAAATCGAACTAGACCAACTCGAATATCGGATATAGGATTGGATTTACTTACTGTTCACAACCTGAGCACAGTAGCCATCTTAGAGGAATTGCAAGAGGAGGGGGCCATCACTATGTCAGATCACACGGCTCCGTTGAGATCAGGAGATGAGAGAGTGACACAAGAAAGTGTTAAGAGCCCTTTCAAACCAGCCTCCAAATTCATTCCCCAAATGCCAAATGATGCTATTGACTTATTCACTGATCAGGTCACCAAAGATCTGATGAAGCTCAGATTGAAGGAAGATAAACAGAGAGTTACCAATAATATCACGGTACAACAAAGAAAGGCAATTCAAGAATTACGAGAAGATCGATCAATAGTCTGTAAACCTTCTGATAAGTGTGGCAACATTGTACTCTTAACATCTGAGTATTACTGTAAGGAAGCATTCAAACAATTAAACGATGTTTCTAACTACACACGGATCACCATGAAGGAGTATTCGAAGAGTATTGAGTCTTATGGCCATCTTATAAGGAAATGGAAACAGAAAGGCATGTTGGACAATGATGAATTTAAGTTCTTGATTGTAAATACCCAGTTATTCCAACTTTTTATCATTTGCCGAAGCTACATAAGGACAGTGTGAACCCCCCTGGGTGTCCTATTGTTTCTTCAAAGGGAAGTTTAACCGAGAACATGTCCACATTTGTTGATTTCTTTCTGTTTGATTTTGTCGTGGAACTGACCTCTTACATTCAGGACACTAAGGACTTTTTAAAAAGAATTGAGAATATACCTTGGGAGTCAGACTTTGTCATGATCACCCTAGATATTTCCAGCCTCTATACAAGTATTCAACATAGTAAAGGCTTGGAAGCTATTGATTTTTTCCTCAAGGGACGCTCCTTAAAATACTTAGAGCATAACACCATGTTACTTGAATTTTTGGAATACTGTCTGACGAATAACATCTTTCTTTTCCAGGAACAACTGTTCAGACAAACACAAGGCACGGCCATGGGCACCTGCTTCGCCCCCAGTTATGCAAATCTTTTCGTAGGCTGGTGGGAGAAGCGGGTGACCTGGTCAGATGCCAATGAAGAATGGACCAGCAGACTGGTCAGCTGGAACCGATATATTGATGACTTATTCATCATATATAGTGGGACGGAGGAATCAGCTAAGGAGTTTGTCATGATATTGAACACCAATGACCTCAACTTAAAATTTACTGGAGAAGTGAGTAAGACAGCTGTTCACTTCTTAGATCTGAAAGTCTTTGTATCGGAGGGTAGACTTTGTACCATCTTGCACAGAAAATCCACAGTGGGTAACTCCAATTTACGCGCTAGCAGTTGCCATTTGGATAAACTGATTAACAGTATTCCGTATGGCGAACTGCTGCGGATAAAAAGGAACTGCACTAGGGGATGTGATTTCCAAGCAGCTTCCGATGACAGTATAGCAAGATTTCAAGTACGGGGCTACTGCAGTGAAGTACTATTTAGTGCTAAAAAGAAGGTGGACAGCAAGTCTAGAACAGAACTGATCACTGGGATGTCTAATACCAAAAAGAAAAAAGAACAGAATGGATTATCACAATCTAATGATTGTAGAATGATCACTAACTATTCCAGTAATGCCAACGAGTTAAGACAGGTGCTGAGGAAGAGTTGGCATATTCTTAAATCAGATCCAGTTATAGGGGAGGATCTGGCTAGATCCCCCCTATTGTCCTTCAGAAAGGCACGATCTTTGAAGGATCAAATAGTGCAAAGTCACTTTATCAAGAAGAGCAGTGATTCCTGTTTTGGCCAGATCAAGGGTTTTTACCCTTGCAAAAAGTGCAAGGCATGTAAGACCAGTAATAAGGTCCTGACGTATGATGTACCAGGTCTGAGGTCTCCTAGGAAAATAGAAAAGTTTATGAATTGTAACACCAGCCACACGGTATACTGTTTAGTATGTCCGTGTGGGCTCAGGTACATCAGTAGTACCATACACTCCACCAAAATAAGGATTTTGGAGCACATGATAGCCATTGTTGCTAAAGATGTAACATATCCGGTGGCTCGACATTTCGAAAGCCACCATAGCAGCAACAGGGATCTGTTGAGCTATTTCTGTTTAGATCATGTGTCTGGTAACATCAGAGGAGGGGCAGACAACTTAAACTTCGGAGACTGGAGTCTAGATTCATCATAGACATGCAAACCAAAATACCTCAGGGACTCAACAGTGGGGAGGAGTTGTCGATACATCTTTAAGGCAACTTAGTATGGTTCTGGATTGTATGTAGCCCACTCCTAAGGTTCAAAACATAGTGCAACCGCACTGATAAAATTTGTGACAATCAACATGTGAACCTGTATTAAACAGAAAAAGAAAAAAGAAAATAAGAAAATTATGAATAGAAGACAGAAGAGAAAAAAATAAAAATCAAGAAGAGAAAAGAATCGAGCAAAGAGAAGAAGAGAGTGAAGAAGGAGAGATGGATGCGCCAGAGGGGAGTAGGAAAAGGACTAACAGTAAGTCCCAGATTGGAAAGCGGGAGTTGCCGGAGTCAGGGTGGTCGTCTACCATGCGGCCTAAGTTACTCCAGGGGGTCCATCCGTCCATCTCTAGAGTAAGGTTCCAAGGGACTATCAAACAATTGCAGGGCCCTCAGTCGAGGAGGCATTAGGCGTGAGTGTTCAGTTCTAGTAAGGTGTTGCACTAGGGGGCGCCAGATGCGTTCAAAGCGGGTGTCAGAGTGGGCAAGACGGGCTGTAAGCAACTCAAGGGAAAGAACATCCCATAGGCAAAGGAACCATGCAGCAATAGGCGGGGGTGTGTACGTTTCCAGCAAGAGGCAATGGTCTGACGCGCCGCGCCAGTAAGTGAAGGATGAGATGCCAGTGGGCCGAGGACATGGCCCGCAGCGCGCTGGGTCGAATGCTTAGGAGTGTCAGGGACGGAGTAGAAGGGACTGGGAAACCCACAATGTCTTTAATATGGCTGAGCACCTCCTTCCAAAACACAGTGAGTTCCGAGCAGGACCACCAGATATGTAAAAAATCCCCCCTAGTAGCCTGGCATCTCCAACAAAGCGAAGAAGTGCCTGGGAACAAGTGATGAAGGCGAGTAGGCGTATAATACCACCGTGTCATTAGTTTATAGGCAGATTCACGCTGTGGGATGCTACGGTATACCTTAGGAATGTCTTTCCATAAGCGGTCCCATTCTTCCGGGGAAACGTCAGTAGCAAATCAGCGGCCCAGCGAGTTTGGTAACCGTGGCTTGGTAGATGCCCAGAGTGCTGAAGAACCGAGTAGGTCCTAGAGATGAGGCCCCTAGATCCGACCTAATTTTTTTTAAAGAGCTATGATGTGGCCCGGGAACAATGCTTGAACGCCTGTCCCACATGAGGGGGTACCAAAATGACCCCTCCTTAATTTAACGTTAAAAAAATCTGAATTTTTCCCATGATTAGAGGACCCAGAGGCTGGGTTTCTGGCCTTCTAGCTCATTAAATCCAGATCAAGTGCTCACAAACATCTGACAAAGGGCCTTGGATGCTTTTTGGGTCTTCCACAGGGACTGAAGAGCCTTAAATGCAATTAAAAAAATGGTTTTGGCTGTAGGCCTGACCCTGCAACCATTCCATGGAAGGCCATATGAGGGGGTAGGAGCCCATGACAAGTTGGGCACAGGGAACTATTGCTTGTGGTATATGATCAAAAAAGACAAACATTGATAAAAAATCAAATGTCACCTTTGGTTATAACACCTTAATGTTAACATACAATTAAAATAAGTTAGAAACTCAGTTAAAGTGCAGTTATGATTCCAAATTAAAACCACAAAACACTGAAATTTGCGAGTTATGTACGTGACTCTAGAGGCCCAATCAGGTTGAAACCGATCTTGTGTTGCTTTTGTTCTGATTACGAGAGGACCGGGCTTGTCAGTTCGGGCTGGACTGTTCTTATTGAAGCAGCACCATGGCTGATTTTCATGTATCTGGTTCTTATCTGAGATGGCATGGCGGGCAAAAGAATGATGGATTAAAATGCTACCGAGCAGTTGCCATTGGTTATACTTATTGCACTCATTTCTCCCATCAGCTTTGGCCCAGGGCATGCCCAGATGTGAGTCTCTTACCCACTGTACAACTGAGTTCAAGCTACACTCAACTGAAGAGCCCAAGACTATTTAATTTCAGTATTTTATCGCCTTTCTTTTCAATAGATCATGTAGTCATTTTACAAGCTTCAAATTCCATTCAGGCAAGCCAACATTTCATTCAAATGATTTCACTATAATGTTTCCATCAGTAAACCTAATGTACTTCTCACCTTTCTGTGACTCATCCCCATTCATTTCCTTCATTGCAATTGATTATAAATTGCTTACCATTTTCTAGTTTCTTATAGTCTATAATTTCTATCATATCTGCATATTTGATGCCTTGTCAGTGTTTACACTGTCAGGATGTCATGTTTTTAGTATAATAATGAATCCTAATGAAACCTAATAGTGTAACAGTCAGGGCCGGCGCTAGGCATGGGCAGTGTGGGCAGCTGCCCAGGGCCTCACTCTCAGCTAAAAAACAGGGGGCCCTGCTTCACTGTGAAAGGCCACACTTTTACCGTTAGCCCACCTGCTCTTCCAGGGACCCCTGCCCCACTCAATCACATTACAAATGCGAGATGTCTTGACCTTGCTGGTCAGGGCGTGGTAGCATTCCTGGGGGTGCAGGGGTGGGTGGAAGGGACAAACAGAATTGGGACAGCACAGCAGCTGGTCCAGCAATCATGTTGGCTCTCAGGGGTGGGGCAGCACCTCTGTTACTGTTAAGTACCGCCCATTCTAGACGCTCTTTCTGCATTTTGTTTCTAGGCGACAGAAGGTCCCTTTGTTTCCAGGAGCAGCCGTACACAGGTAAGGAGAGGTGGGTGAGGGGAGGAGGGAGCAGGCAGATCAACTGGCTTTTGTTAACCTTTGCATCACCCAAAGGATTTTATTTTTAATGGGAATGTGCATTTAAAATGTATATAGAACTTCCGTGGTAGGGCAGTGTTTTGTGAAGTGCCTTGCCACTGCTGCGAGGCCCAGGGGAAGGGGCCACCTTCCCTGGGCCTCGAAGCACTGGAGCAAGCTGCAAGGTCTAGGTGTGGGGGCCCCCTTCCCTGGGCCTTTAGCCATTATGTAGTGCTGCGAGGCCCAGGGCAGGTGGGCCCCAGTTATGACAAGATGGCCTATAGATTTACTTAAGAAATATTTTGCCTGTCTTTAGAAGGCCTCATGTCTAGAGTCTTGAGGGGTCGTGCCCCTACTTCTTTAATTTAATAAATTCCGTTCCCATGCGTCCCAGGATAGCAGAAATAGCCAAGGCCTATAGATAAGGCTTGGTTGGTCGGGGGTGGGCAGAAAAGAAAAAGGACTCCGTCTTTTCCTTCATGCTCAGAGAGGACAAGCACAGTGTCCACTTCTCCTGCTCTGCCGCCCCCCCTCTTTCTTACTCTTCCTCCCTCTCTTTCTGTCTTGCTCCTCACTTACTGAAAACTGTGACTTCAAGAAATGGTTATTACACACTCTTTCCTCTCCTTTTGTTTATTTGTTCCTCTGTGAAATGGATCCAAAAAAGAAAAACACCTTTGCTGGAAATGTCGTCTTTTTCGGACATTTTTCCATTCCAAAGTGCATCCTCGGGACGGAGAGAAATAAGAGGTTCAAAATGTGAAAAATAACTAAATAAAGCAAGACAGAGTGGGTCGCGAAGAGGCCAGAATGATTTTATTCACACCCGAAACACATTAGGACACTTTACAGAGTTTGCCATTGAAGCGCTACTTTTGTTTTCTCGTCTTTCTTTGAACAACATTGTTTTCCCCGGGTGGAGAAGAGCACCATTCCTGGATGTACTGCAATACCTGCTTGATGGGTGGAATGGAAAACAAAATGTGTACCGTGGCTCTGTGTTCAGGGATGTGGCTTTTTTAAACAATACTGCTTATGTTTTGTAAGGATATAAGTAATGGACATTGAAACGGGTCCCTTCTAGGCCCTGTAGTGATGTCCTTAACTTTTCAGGCAAAAGCACTAACTGATTTCTGAATAATACGTTTTCCAGGATGTTGTTACTTTTTTCTTTAGGCAGCATATTACTCTTGTCTAGTGCGTAATTTGAATTGAGTCACAACGAGGTGTATATAGCCGGGCACAATTGAGTTGTAGCTGAAGGCAGTGCGAGTTTCTCTCAGTGGGGTAGTATGGTGTTCAGTGGGAAAGAGGATGTGGCACTATGGTCACAGCTGCCGAATTTGGAACTGGGGAACCAGGTTCAGCCTTCATGACCAGTCCAGCAGACCACTCTCCTGAGGGAACACATTCCAGTGCTAGACTTTAGAAGGCCCCGCAAGACCTTAGAAGCCCTGGTGTCTTAGCACCAGCAGGTGGACCGTAGCGGTGGCAAGTGTGGGTTAACCTTGAAGGCCTGTCCACCACAACCCATACTGAAGCTCAGCTCCAGTCTTTTGGGAAGGCCTCCTAAGCAGCACACTCTAGAGTAACAGTGACTCTGTCACTGAGGTCACAGGACCATTGAGCAGTGAGGCTCTAGGGAGGTGCAACCTGTGTGATCACACTGGGCTCTGACTTCGGGTCGGGCATCATGTTTGCAAGTATATTATGTTTTTAAAAGCACTTGCTGCCTCCTTCCTGGCCTCTAGCAATTTTCGGCAACAGTAAAAAGGTCATGATAACTCTGGTGATTAATTTTCTTCCTAGAGAGAGATGGAGTTTTGTCAAGTGGAAGTTTTGACTCGTGGAAAAGTAGCACCGAGGGTTAATGTGCCTGCTGAAAAGAACATGTACCATGCAGAACACAAAGTGCACATATTGTAAATAGGTCAGTGGGTTACTGCTTTGGTCAGTGAGTTCCTTTTGTTACTTGCAGTTTATAAGCCAATACACTAACATAGAACAGTTAGCTTTTAACTGTCATCCTAGAACTGCATGCAAACTGCAAGCGTTATGGTTTTTCCCCCAGTCTAATGTTGCAAAAGGGTTTATTTGGATAGAAATCAATCCTGGGTATTAAAGATAACCCCAGACCATGGAATTACGTTCTAAATTAAGAGTTTGTGTTTCTCCAGACCAATCACTATTAAACTATACTGCCTACTAGTATGGTTGGTATGTGACTCCTACACCTTGTAGTCCTTTGTCTTTTGTAACATTTCCTACACAGTGATTTACACATGCATGATTGATTTTCCCTGTGTAATGTGTGTGATGTAAAGTGCTCTGGCACCCTACACTGGTATCAGTGGTGCTGTAAATCAAATTAAATGCATCTGAGCGAAAGTGTGGTAATGGAGACTTGAGGGGCACTGTTAAAGGGTGGCAGCGAGGGAAGCCGTGGCAGAGGAAGTCATTGGGGGGCACCAACAAACATTGTCTCGCAGGGCTCCACCACTGCTAAAGCCGGCCACTACCACTTCCTACAGTTCTAACACCAAATCAAATACGTTGATTTGAAAACCCCTTAAACCTGCAGCATACCTTCACTTTAACCACCCCCAGATACTAGACCTTATCTAATGAATCAATACCAGGGAGACACTCATTGAGAATACTCTAGAATGTTGGAGTTATTCTGTTTATGTTTCACTGGAATTGTATTTTTATGTGTTCATTCTCTCATTGTTTGATTGCAATCTTCCCTTTTATCTGCTTTTTATAAGAAATGTATATTTGCTTACCTGTTTTCCATCCCCTCATTGCCTTGTGAGGAAAATTTATGAATTCTGTATTCTAAATCCAAAAGCGTTGGGGGCATATTATCAAGGGCTGGCGATATAATTATCGCCGCTTTAGCGTCCGTTTTTGGGTGAAAAGCGGCGATAATTATATCGCAATATCATCAAGAACACGCTAGCGCGTGTTTCCTTGATGTAGAGCCCGTTTTTTCACAGCCTCGCCTTGCATCGCTAATGAGATGCAAAGAAGGCGTGGCTGTGAAAACAACACATGTTAATATCGCGAAGGCAGCTTCGCGATATTAACAAGGAGGATGCAGCGATAAAAAATCGCGCTATTTCAGCTTTAACTCAGGAATTTAACGTCTGTTAAATTCCTGACTTAAGCATACTTTTCATGGGAGATGGATTCTGCTGATACGACCACAGGGTCGTATCAGCAAGGTTATCGCCGTTTTGCAGGGAACATCGCTGGAAAACCAGCGATGTTCCTGCAAAACGGCGATTTCACCGCTATCGCTGGAATTCTTATCGCCCTGGAGTAACGCGTTGTTAATAACGCGCTACCAGGGCGATAAATTCCAGAGATAGACGGCGATAATTATCCTAGCGCTAAGCGCGCTTTGCGATAATTATCGCCGTCCCTTGCTGATATGCCCCTTGGTTCTTGGTTCTCGGCTGCCCTTTTTGTGGTCTGGTCAGTGAGTTACATAGCTTTCAAAGAACAAGCATTTTCAATGCAATAGGTCTCGCATTTGCAAGAGTTTAAGCTATTGGAATTGTAAATGACAATGCCTTTTATTTATCTGTTTTGATAATTAACACATAAATAAAAGGCAATGTCATTTATAATGCCAATTGCTCAAACTCTTGCAAATGCGAGACCTATTGCATTTCAAAGAAGCGGCCACCATTATCCCAGGCTGCTTGGAAAGTGAAAGCGCGCATGGCACACTGAATGTTGTAGTAAAGCATGTCGTGCCTGCAGTAGTAGAAACTCATTAAAGAAAATAGTACTTACAGACTAAATAAAACCTCGCGTGTAACAACAGAAGTAAAAGGGCCAGTCCTCATGGGAGTTTACAAATGAAGACAAGGCGGTATACTAAGGAGGGACTAACAAGCCTATTAATTGATCAGAAGCCAGCATTTACGAAGGACAATGACACAAGCCAATGACAAATATGAGAGGAGAGTGGGCGGGGCTTCAAGTATATACCTGAATACAGCATGCCTCGCAGAGCAGCACATGCGCTGCCCAGGCTCAACTTAAAAATTAAAAATACATGTATTTGAACTCAAATTAATCTTGCTATATTCCCTGTTGCATACTTTTTCCCAGTGATGTCATTCAATTTATTTTCCGCAATGCTCTGGAATTTTTATCATGCGCTCATCTGGAAACAATCAGTTACCATGGAGTAAAAAATATCCATCTTTGTGAGACTTGCATCTAGCTTTTCCATCCAATGTCACAAATGTAATTCATTTAATACAGTTTTATAAGATGTGGACTTATTTCATTTGCATATTTATCTTTTTGTCCATGTTACTGATATCCACATTAGGTCTCTTCAGTGATGCCTAATAAGAGCAATAGTCCTGCGTGTCACCAGTCGCGGCTGGCATGACTCTCGGGTGGGGGGGCGGTTCGCGCGGGGAGGGGGTTAACTAAAAATAAATAAAAAATGTAAACTTACCTTCGCCTCCGGTCCCGAGTCGCGTCTCCTCTTTCTGCGCCTTACAGGAAGAAGGCAGCCTCCCTCTCCTCCCCTAAGCCAATCACAACGCAGCAATGGCAGCGTTGTGATTGGCTAGGACGCCAACCCCACAGGCGTCTATGGGGAGGCCATTTTCTCTATGTAGGCTGCATGTAGCCTACATAGAGAAAAAGCAGAGTGTGCATGACTGGTTTGGTCGGCCCTGGGGCCGACAAAACAGTCAGTGCCCACAACAGTGGACAAGCCACTCCTCCCCTGCCTGTAGCTAGAGAACGCCCACCCGACCGCCCCCAACCAAACCCTGCTGTCTGCTTTCTCGCAGTGCTAGAAGCAGAAACATAAAATGGTATTTAAAATACCATTTTAAGTTTCTGCTTCTCGCACTGCGAGAAAGCAGTGGGGCGACGCTCCTCCGCCGACGTGGAGGAGCCACCCCTGGATGTCACTTTCTGTGATGTCACTTCTTGTGATGTTACATGCAAATTAGAGGGGCCTCACATCTTCCCTTTCGCCCGGGGACCCAGAAGTCCTAGGACCGGCTCTGGTAACAGTTCACAGTTGCTTTGATAGTCTTATTAGAAATGTCTTGCCAGATCCCTGGCATCTTTGCATCTATGTGTGTGATTTCTCTTGTGTGCTCAAGAATATACTTTTTTGTTTATTACAATAAGTCATTTTGGGCATGAGCTTTCTGGGACATGTATTACATACTCTGTGATGCAAGTAATGCTGTGTTTTATGCTGTTTTCTTTTTATTGTAGGGTACCACATGTCATTGTTTCTTTAATATTTTTGCAGGCTTTACATCTAACTACCACAAAATAAATGAGTTATATAAAAATACACAACTGGCAGTTGTGGTTGTGTAATGTCGTCTCCAGTACATGAAATCTTTACCCATTATATCTGTCTGTCTGTCTGCCTATCTATCTCTACGTCTATCTCCTATCCAATGAAATGCCGCTGTTAAAGTTAAGCTTCGGTTACTAAACAAAACATAACTACTGATATTTATGAGTTAGGATTAAATAAATTAACCATAACTTGTACAAAGTGAAGACAATACTGGCACTTTGTATGATGTCATCTGTGATCACATAAATGATGTCATTTGATATGACATCTGTGGTGTTGTAAATCATGTCATTTAGCATGTTATCAGTGATGTCATGCATTAAGTCATCATGAGCAGTACATAACAATGGCAACAGTTAGGTAAGCTTACCTAACCAGAACTGGCAAATTTCAGTGGTTTTAGGTTGTGTTATGTAGCTATAACCTCACTTGAACTGTGGATTTTCAGTGAATTAATTTTTTTAATGAAAATGATCATAATATATAGATGTTCTAACTATAACTATACTTCAACAGTGGTGTCTTTCTCGTGATTTTCTGTGGTTTATTTAAAATGTAAAACTGCAGATTTTCAGTAAATACATACTTTGACGACTATACAAAACTTTGCACACCCCTCTTGACACTTGTGAATGTTCAAATGCCAAATTTTCAACAGATTGGTTTATAAGAGGGTAAATTAACTTGGTAAATAAAGATGCATTTCTCATTTTAGCTCCCATAGGAAATGTTGCACTTTAATGCAACAAAAACCACTGAACAGAACAACCTGGCATGAATGGTTTTACTCAAAGGAATACCAATGCTTTACTTTAGATATTAGCATTTGAAAAATGTGTGAGGGAGGCATGAACAAGATGACATTAAGAAAGATACGCTGACTTTTGAAAAAGTTTTTTTTATTTGTGTGCAACTTTAGCAACATTTGAACAATTTGCATGAAACTTGACAAGCACTGAGAATATATAGTTTACTCTTAGAATTTTAAATTCATGCAGATCCATCAAGGGGATGGCCTTGTTAAGTAGGCGGGGCAGAAAAGTGTACATTTGCAATGAATCTGCATAGAAGTTGACAGGCTGTTTAAGATGAACCAAGTGTAGCAATCTCATTTTCCATGCAGATCTGACAAGGTGGAGCTAAGCTTATGACTTTGGCACAGATTCATGGATCTGTAAGCTTGACACAGTTTCATGCAAACCTCTCAAGGTGGGGCATAGTAAGAGGTGGGGGGAGTTAGAAAGGTTTTTATTTGCAAATACCCTTGTTGTTATTTAATTGTATTGTATTGTAATTGCTTTTCTATAGTGCTTACTACCCCTGAAGAGGCATCGCAGCACTTTCCTGCACATAGTTCGCTACTCCGGAACCCAAAGGATTAGTGGTGGATTAGTATGGGGAAATATAAGTTGTTAATTTGAGCGGTGGACATGCGAGTCTGTTAGTTTACTTGAATAGGATAATTGAGCGATAGAGGATAAACCTGCAAGGAATTTTGCAGGCAGCTGGCAAGTTGCGTCCAGTATAGGGATCTCAGGTTTCAATGAGATCCAACCGGTAGGCAGGGAGGGAGTGTGTGTGAAAAGTTAACGAGAATTAGAGCACAACAGGCTTGTTCAGTTTGTGGTTTACCACAGGGCCTTTTATACAGTCAGGTGGTGTGACTACACACCGCTTTTAGCCATCTGTCAATGTTCACAGTCTTTGGGCTTGCACAGTGGGGGGTTGGTTGCAGGGTGTGGCTTGTGTGGCCTATCGTCAGGCCCTGCAGCAAACCTATCACAGGCCAAAAACTCCCCTGTGCAGTGACTGCAAGTAGGTAATATATATGTTCACTGAAAAAACAAAGGCTAAATTAGCGTTGTAGTTAGGTAAATTTCTCAGTGACCACGTTAACTATAAAAAACAAAAAAACACTGAAATTCAGCAGTTATAGTTAGTAGCTATACATCCCTGCCATGCACTGCTTATGACCTCCCATATGACATCACTCAGGGCATCACTGATGACATCTCATATAACATCACTGGTGACATCACTAATGACATCACTGATGACATCATCCAATGAGTGTGTTAATTAATTTGTTTTATAGTTTACATAGTGACGGGCAACTACCATATTACTTTTCTACCTAATTTTGTACAGTTTGGGTCCAGCTAAATGGTGTAAGTGTTTACAAAATGCATGTGCTCCTAATGCACCATAAGTGTGCGGAGGTATTGAACATGTTATAAATCTTTGTACTGAAGAGTGTGCGGGTAACAGTTTACTTGTGTTCATTATGTTCAACGGAAGGCTTTTGGTACGCAGAAAATGTTTTCAGCAGGGCAAAGATTCTACATACTACATACTAAGTATTGTAAGCAGCCTTGAGTTATCAGACAGAATTTTCTCAGTATGACAATTTCTACTTAATATAGCAGTGTGCGTGCAGCAGGTGCTAACCTATGTACATGTGCTTGATTCACTTCACAAGATGAGCTATCTGTAAATTTTTCACACAGTATGAAGGCTGCAGGTAGTATGATCTTTAGCACCTTCAGACCTTGGTTAATTTAGGTGAATAGTTGCTTTTTTGGACAAGTTTTGCATAGAGTGTATACTGTTCTTAACAGATATCCTTTAATACCCTGTGGTGTATTTCGCATGAGAGTTCCACTGTCTTCAAACAAACTGGTACACAGAAAACCTTCTCCGTAGAGTAAACAGTGTCAACAGTACCCACTTGTCTACTTACATCCACTTCTTGTCTCAATGTAGGTTCAGTGACTGTCAGGGGTTTTATACAGGTAAAGACAGTCCATAGTAGGGCATTATTTATGTAAAAGGGCTGTAGTATCTGGAACATTGTGTGCAGGATGGGTTACCCTGTCATTTCTGTGGTTCATAGTCGACATGAACTCGGTTACCCATGAAGTGTTTGGTAAGGCGTCAATATTGCACATAACAAAAGTTTGCTTTACCTATGGGGATTATATGTATGATAGTAGTAATGATGCTTCATATTATTCTGACCTGTTTGCACTTACTTTCATTGCTCTAATGTTATACCCATTTATAGAGCAATGTGTACAAAATAAGCCTGGATGATGTCATCAATGATGTCATCAGTGATGTCCTCAAGTATGTCATTTGCGATGTCACCAGTGACGTCATAAATAATGTCATTGAACATGTGATGAGTGATGTCATATGTTCGGTCATAAGCAGTGCATGGCGGGGGCATAAGTTATAGTTAGTGCTACTAAATATAACTGCTGAACTTCTGTGTTTTTTTTTTTGTTTAAAACGTTTACATTGTCACTGAGAAATTCACCTAACTATAACATTACTTTAACCTTTGTTTTTTTCAGTGTTTTTTCAAACTAAATACTTTTTTTTTTGAGTGTATGTATGGTACAATGGCCTTATAATATATGCTGTGTTCAGACATTATTTTAGTAAAAAAACATTTTTATTGTAACAAAACAGGATATGGTTCACAGTTCACATAATCTTTATAAAATGTGTGTGAGAATTAAACAGATAAATACTCAATAGAAATTGTTTATTTGCTCAGTTAATGTAACTCTGATATCAAGGCGTGTCACCAGCAATCTGATCGTTACCCGCTTGTGGGCCACTTTCAAGATCCTAAAGTTCTAAATTTCAGAGTTGTCTATTGTATATGGTTCTTTATCATATTTCAATTATTATTTAATGCTAATTTATAATAGAGTAGTGAAAAAAGGATGTTTAATTGTACCATAATACCCTTTAATGTTCTTTCTAAAGCTTCTATTTTAGCTTCATTATTAGAATTTACAAACTCTGCTTTATTTGTGTTGCTTTAACCGCTTCGACGCGGCGCTGTGCGGGTGAATTCCATGCGTGCGCGGAACGGACGGCCCCCGGCCGTCCTCCGCACACACCCACCGTGACGTCGGACGGCTAGGGGCCGTCCGACGCATGGAAGAGGTTAAGGTTGTTTAAACCAGTGAATAGCACTTGTACTGTAGTAATACACACTCTTTTCTCTCCCTGTCAAATCGAGCTAGTGAGACTCTCGCAAGAGCGTGGAAAGACCGCATGGCATGGTCACTCTGTATATGTTCTTGCTACTTTTGCAAAACTCTCACAGAATCGTACCAAAACTTTTTAAATCAACCAAAGTCAAAGCTCATACTGTTTATCCAGTAACTGTGCACCATACAAACATCAGTTGGTCGCAACCTAGTCTACTTTTGTAGCTGCCAAAAATCTACCAATTACATTTATAATTTTGTCACCTTACCATTTAAATTCATATTGCTCCTGAAGCTCATTCTGCTGAGCACTCCTCTTGTGATGGAGATGTCCATACTTCACCATGGTTCGCCTCTGTATTTTTGGACCCAACTTCATCCACTGGGCTAGAAAATATACCAATAATTGCGATATTGACAAGAATCTTGGATTTCCGAACTAGGACATAACTTGGATTGGTCATAGAGGTATGAAGTGGCATCAATTGTTACCAATCGTGAATAGAATTTTGGATTGTGAGTATCCTGACCTGATGATATTGCACTGTGGTGGGAATGACCTAGGCACAATCACAGGTGTTGCACTTGAAATCCAAATGAAAGAGACCTTTCACAACTGATGTCTCTCTTTCCTCAATCTGCCTTTGTAAATTCTAATATATCTCAAAGGCAGAAATGGCAATGGTCAAAAGAGTTTTGTCCTTAGATTGAGAAATCCTGGAAGCATGTCATTAAAACAGTTTCTGCATTTCTTAGTGACCATGACATGGGCTCTATATATCATGTCAACATCTGGTTTGATATGCCAGTTGTCTATAGGTGAGATGGGTGCCCCTCGCTATAGAACGGAACAGGAGTTTCCTTAATAACATCAAGGAATGCATTCAGTTCTATGTATAACTGAACATTACACACTATAAACACAAATGCTCTTCTCAGAGACACCCTATAGCAACATTATGTGATTATTTCATGGTATCAATCCAATTTTTGGGGAGGAATGCTGACACTCTGAGAGTCATGCAGGGGCATGCAAACATCCCCTCTCACTCTTATAATTCCCCCGCTGTCGCAAGCTCAAACATTCAAACTATATTTAAAGCATTATAGCTCTGTATTGTAGGGTGTCAGTATTAAACAGGGCAAACCTTTCTCTTGAAAAAGATTTTCCATAACCCACTATGTTTTTTTTTTAATACGAGGAGTCTTGCGAGATCACAAAATGTTTTTGTGGGAAGAATTTATACTTTCCTTCATTACAGTACTTATGCCTTGTTTTCCCCACTAGTAGTATGTGGGTAGAAAGTGGCCTCTCCAATGTGACCTTTTCATAGTATGACAGGAGTGCATAGTATGGTGCTAGGAGAGACTGAGTTCTTCAGTAACACTTCTACCCAGGGCTACAAGTGTACATAATAGGGTGTGGGGAGAGACAGTCTCTCCAGTAACACCTTGCATCAATTTGTAAACCACACTACTTTTTTACGATCCCGCGAAGGACAAATTTATGCTTTCTTTTATTACAGTACTTATGCCCTATAGTCCACATTAGTAGGGCGTGGGGAGAATGTAGACTCTCTAATGAGACCTTTTCACAGTATGACAACAGTGTATAGTAGAGCATAAAGAGACACTGCATTCTCACTGACACCTCTCCAGAGTCTAACAACCGTGTACGGTAGAGGATTGGGAGAGTTTGACAACTTCCATGAATGTAACCAGTGTGTTGAGTAGGGTACAAAGAGACACTGCCTCTCCACTCATACCTTTCCCCTGGCTCCACAGTTTGCATAGTAGTTTGGGAAGGTGCACACCTCACATGTAAGACCTTACTGTTCCATAGTATGTACAGCAAGTACTGGCCTCTCCACTGAATCCTCTCCGCAGAAAACTAACAGTATATATTAGGATGTGGGCATGGATTTGACTGTCCACTCACAGCTCTCCCGAGGATGACAGACATATGCACTAGTGTGTAGAGAAACATTCTACTCTCCACTAACACCTACCTCCGGAACAACATAAATGTGCAGTATGGTGTTGGCAAGGAGTGGCCTCTTTGTTGCCTCCTCTGCCTCTCCCTTCCAACAGGGATATGTCTGCTAACACCTCTTACCAGAGTGAGATGTGTCTATAGTAGGGTTTGAGAAGAAAATATCTCTCTACTTATATCTCTTCCCATGCTGACAGGTATGCATAGTAAGACTTGCCTCTCTCCTGTGACCTGTGTCTTTGGTGATGGGTGTGCCAATTAGGGTATAAAAATAGGCTTACCTCTCTGGGCACAGCTCTCCCTAAGATGACAGATGTACAAGTATGGTGTGGGGATGAAATTACCTCTATGCTGAGAGGTTTATCTTGCATACAACTATAGAGACTATGATATGGAAACACACTGCCCTGTCAGCACAGACATTTCTCCAGAGTAACACATGTGCAAAGTAGGGTGTAGGTAGAGACTACTCTCTCTTCATATTGCTCTCTTCATAGTGATGCATGTCCATAGTAGAGTATACAATAGAGTGTCATCTCTATTGAGAACTGCCAATTTTAGTTTATATTGCAATACTATGAAAAAATTAAAATTTATAATAAGTTTTAAGGAAAGAAATCAAAAGTAACTTTAAATTTTTTATTACAACAAAACAATTTAACAACAATACAAAACTACAACAACTATATTAACAAACTATATGAACAACTATTAAACAAACAAGTATATAATATATAACATTTTTCTCTGACGCTCATCAGCAGGCGCTAATGTGTCCCCCCTTTTTACTTTATTTGCCTACTGGATTTTGATTTGTATAGCACTTCCTTTCCAGTCTTTTAGCCACCTTAGTCTGCCAAAGAGTCTTCAGTTTCCTGTTATCAGGCTAGATGGAAAGAAAGTTTCAGCAAAGCACCATATGTATAAATTACATCTAACAAAGCCTTGCTCATGCAGAAGAAGCTTGTGCTGCTGAACTACTCAACTGTTCAGTCACTTTTACATCCTTCCAGCCTGAAAACACTGTGTGTCAAGAGGTAGTTATTGCTGAACAATACACTAATCCTGCTTGTGTTAACAGGTCTCTTTTTTGCTGCTTATGTAAGCAGATAATTATTTCCTCAGAGACAAGATTCCATTTTCCTCCTAAAAAAGACAAAAAGCAAAAAAGATAAAAGTTGTATACTGATTAATAATTCATAAGAGTGATACATCACTATGTTGTCTAATCTTTACTACATTTTTCACACACAATCACATATATATATCTACTGCACCAAAAGCCTGTTAATCCTTTCTCCTGAAAAATACCACACCTTCAACCAGGCTATTTTCTATTTTTGTAATTGAATTATAACATGTCAAGAACTCTGCTCCATAACAGTTTCTAAAGTAACACAATCATTTTGACAACTTTGCTAACACTCACCACAATGTTACACTTTAGAAATAGCAATATCACCACTCAAACATCTCATAGGGCTAAAATATATGTACAATTAGGTTTATAAGAACAGTAGAGCTTGTATTACTGCATTCTTTGTTTAATAACACTGCTTCCTTTACTTCCAAGTATATGCAGTTGAAACACTTCATTTTGTAACACAATCTGCACACCATGCTCACATCTCTCTACATTATGATCTGTACCTCTCTAAAGCTATTTTAACACATCGACACCTCCCCACACAGTTTTTCACTCTCTAAACATGGTGTAAAATAAGTTTACCAACATTAGCACACTTTCTGACATTTCACAACAAAGTTGATAAAATATATTATTAAATACCTGACCCTGAAGTTCTTTCTTATATGCAGATGAAGACACCAGTCTCTTTCAGCTCTAATTAGGTCACATCTGTTGAGCACAACTCAAAGAGACTTCTTTCTCCTCCAAAGCACCAAGGACAAACTGAGCTATCTCTGGTTCTGCAATCTGAGCTGTTATCCATGATGTCACATAAGTGACGTCATAGAACATGTTAGTAAGTTAGTAACGGTTTTGTTAAGCGCACAAATATCAGAGTGTTTTGGTACTAGCGGACCCTCAGAAAACAGCTTAAAGTGGAACACAGACCTTATTTAGAAGAGGGGACAAAAAGCCATGTCTTTAAACGGAACAGAACTTGGGCACCTACAGGAGTAGCCGATATCATGAGTGATGTAATATGTGAAGTCACAAGCAGTGCATGGTTGGGGCACAAGTTATAGTGAGTGCTCCTAACTATAACTGGTGAATTTCTATGTTTTCTTAAGGTCAAAACGTTAATGTTATCATTGAGAAATGCACCTAACTATAACGTTACATTAACCTTTGTTTTTTTCAGTGAATTTCTAATGTTTTATTTAAAAAAAGGGAAACGTCCGTTAGGCACACTGAACTATAATGTTACTTTAACATTTGTTTTTTCCAGTGAATATATATATAGATAGAAACTGACTACTCCAACAATATTTGTAATGAGAATGTTCATCTTCTTAGGTTTTGTACCTCACATATTGAGTAATGTTCCCAGCATAGTTTTCATAGTCTTTGTATCTATTTTTACATAAACATCATATTTATATTTCAAAAAGACACTGATCAGTTTTTTTTTCTGTACTGTAAACTATTTGTTTTTTACTACATACATCCATAATTAGGGTGTTTTATTGCTCTTACAGGAGGCTTATAAGAGGTCCGTGGGTGGCTCATGAGAAACTCAAGAGATCAGAGAGTTATATATTTTGTTCTAATCTATTGTTGTTCTTTTTCATGTGGCAAGTAATTATTGAATGCTAATCTTTAATAATTGTGTCATTACATTATGTATATTATATTAAGTGTTTTCTTTACAAATGTACTGCTCTCACGAAAGGATCATAGGAGTTGAACATACTATTCCCCTGCGTAGACTACATGAGAACTGTACTTCCTGTCTGGCTCTCGCAATCTGCTCACGAGATCATACATTTGGAATTAAGTTCCTAACAATGTTTTTTTATAATTCTGGAGATAATAGGACGTAAGAAGTGTTGTTTAAAGTAGAAAAACTATTCATGTATTGTTGCATTTGAGATATAAAGAAAGTCCTCCTTTTTACAATTTCACGAGACACCCATGTATGGCCCGAGGACCACCACCTCCCTGGGCTTTGTACATTTTTTAAAAGGAGGGGTCTACACGGCCCCACTTCCCGGGCCTTTCCTGTCCCTGCGGACCACCACATCTCTGGGGCAGGCCCTTGAAAATATAAATAGGGGGGCTATGCAGCCCCCGTCCAGGAGCTATTACTTATACCTCTTCCCATGCTGACAGGTATGCATAGTAAGACTTGCCTCTCTCCTGTGACCTGTGTCGTTGGTGATGGGTGTGCCAATTAGGGTATAAAAATAGGCTTACCTCTCTGGGCACAGCTCTCCCTAAGATGACAGATGTACAAGTATGGTGTGGGGATGAAATTACCTCTATGCTGAAAGGTTTGTCTTGCATACAACTATAGAGACTATGATATGGAAACACACTGCCCTGTCAGCAGAGACATCTCTCCAGAGTAACACATGTGCAAAGTAGGGTGTAGGTAGAGACTACTCTCTCTTCATATTCCTCTCTTCATAGTGATGCATGTCCATAGTAGAGTATACAATAGAGTGTCATCTCTGTTGAGAACTGCCAATTTTAGTTTATATTGCAATACTATGAAAAAATTAAAATTTATAATAAGTTTTAAGGAAAGAAATCTAAAGTAACTTTAAATTTTTTATTACAACAAAACAATTTAACAACAATACAAAACTACAACAACTATATTAACAAACTATATGAACAACTATTAAACAAACAAGTATATAATATATAAAAAAATTCTCTGACGCTCATCAGCAGGCGCTAATGTGTCCCCCCTTTTTACTTTATTTGCCTACTGGATTTTGATTTGTATAGCACTTCCTTTCCAGTCTTTTAGCCACCTTAGTCTGCCAAATTGTCTTCAGTTTCCTGTTATCAGGCTAGATGGAAAGAAAGTTTCAGCAAAGCACCATATGTATAAATTACATCTGACAAAGCCTTGCTCATGCAGAAGAAGCTTGTGCTGCTGAACTACTCAACTGTTCAGTCACTTCTACATCCTTCCAGCCTGAAAACACTGTGCGTCAAGAGGTAGTTATTGCTGAACAATACAATAATCCTGCTTGTGCTAACAGGTCTCTTTTTTGCTGCTTATGTTAGCAGATAATTATTTCCTCAGAGACAAGATTCCATTTTCCTCCTCTCCTAAAAAAGACAAAAAAGCAAAAAAGATAAAAATTCATAAGAGTGATACAGCACTATGTTGTCTAATCTTTACTACATTTTTCACACACAATCACATATATATATCTACTGCACCAAAAACCTGTTAATCCTTTCTCCTGAAAAATACCACACCTTCAACCAGGCTATTTTCTATTTTTGTAATTGAATTATAACATGCAAAGAACTCTGCTCCATAACAGTTTCTAAAGTAACACAATCATTTTGACAACTTTGCTAACACTCACCACAATGTTTCACTCTAGAAATAGCAATATCACCACTCAAACATCTCATAGGGCTAAAATATATGTACAATGAGGTTTATAAGAACAGTAGAGATTGTATTACTGCATTCTTTGTTTAATAACACTGCTTCCTTTACTTCCAAGTATATGCAGTTGAAACACTTCATTTTTTAGCACAAGCTGCAAACCATGCTCACATCTCTCTACATTATGATCTGTACCTCTCAAAAGCTATTTTAACACATCGACACCTCCCCAAACAGTTTTTCACTCTCTAAACATGGTGTAAAGTAAGTTTACCAACAGTAGCACACTTGCTGACATTTCACAACAAAGTTGATAAAATATATTATTAAATACCTGACCCTGAAGTTCTTTCTTAAATGCAGATGAATACACCAGTCTCTTTCAGCTCTAATTAGGTCACATCTGTTGAGCACAACTCAAAGAGACTTCTTTCTCCTCCAAAGCACAAAGGACAAACTGAGCTATCTCTGGTTCTGCAATCTGAGCTGTTATCAGTGATGTCACATAAGTGACGTCATAGAACATGTTAGTAAGTTAGTAAAGGATTTGTTAAGCGCACAAATATCAGAGTGTTTTGCTACTAGCGGACCCTCAGAAAACAGCTTAAAGTGGAACACAGACCTTATTTAGAAGAGGGGGCAAAAACTAGCCATGTCTTTAAACGGAACAGAACTTGGGCACCTACAGGAGTAGCCGATATCATGAGTGATGTCATATGTTAAGTCATAAGCAGTGCATTGTTGGGGCACAAGTTATAGTGAGTGCTCCTAACTATAACTGGTGAATTTCTATGTTTTCTTAAGGTCAAAACGTTAATGTTATCATTGAGAAATGCACCTAACTATAACGTTACATTAACCTTTGTTTTTTTCAGTGAATTTCTAATGTTTTATTTAAAAAAAGAGAAACGTCCGTTAGGCACACTGAACTATAAAGTTACTTTAACATTTGTTTTTTCCAGTGACTATATATATAGATAGAAACTGACTACTCCAACAATATTTGTAATGAGAATGTTCATCTTCTTAGGTTTTTGTACCTCACATATTGAGTAATGTTCCCAGCATAGTTTTCATAGTCTTTTTATCTATTTTTACATAAACATCATATTTATATTTCAAAAAGACACAGATCAGTTTTTTTCTATACTGTAAACTATTTGTTTTTTACTACGTACATCCATAATTAGGGTGTTTGATTGCTCTTACAGGAGGCTTATAGGAGGTCTGTGGGTGGCTCATGAGAAACTCAAGAGATCAGAGAGTTATATATTTTGTTCTAATCTATTGTAGTTCTTTTTCATGTGGCAAGTAATTATTGAATGCTAATCTTTAATAATTGTGTCATTACAGTATGTATATTATATTAAGTGTTTTCTTTACAAATGTACTGTTCTCACGAAAGGATCATAGGAGTTGAACATACTATTCCCCTGCGTAGACTACATGAGAATTGTACTTCCTGTCTGGCTCTCGCAATCTGCTCACAAGATCATACATGAAAAACTATTCATGTATTGTTGCATTTGAGATATAAAGAAAGTCCTCCTTTTTACGATTTCACGAGATACCCACGTACGGCCCGAGGACCACCACCTCCCTGGGCTTTGTACATTTTTTAAAAGGAGGGGTCTACACGGCCCCACTTCCTGGGCCATTCCTGGCCCTGGGGACCACCACATCCCTGGGGCAGGCCCTTGAAAATATAAGTAGGGGGGCCACGCTGCCCCCATCCTCGAGCTATTAATTGCCCTGGGGCCCATACCCCCCAGGGCCAGCTCCCTATGTCCTAGGGTGCCCATCCCCAGGGCATAGCTGTTTGCTGTGGCTTGGCAGGAGCTTTGACAGCTCCCGTCAAGTGAGAACAAATAGTAAGTCCACTCCCAGAGGGTGTGAGCAGGAAAATAGTTAGGCTGGGATTTCACTCATACAAAACCAGCAGAATTCAGCAGTTGTAGTTACCTGAGCTAACTATAACGCATGCCCCGCAATGCACTGCCGATGACATATTATATCACTTATGACATGGTCATTGACATCACTGATGAGATCACTGATGACATCATCCTCAGAACCACTCACACACCCACTCACACCCACGCACAATCTCTCATGCACCCACTGATGCACCCATATAACTATTCACACACCCATACAACCATTCACATATCCACTTACTCATCCACAGAGCCACTCACACACCCTGCCACTCACACTGCCACTCAACCCATACACCTACTAACCCATCCACTCACTCACCCATACAGCCTCTCAACAGAGCCACTCACACACCCGCTTACTTACCGATTCACAAATCCTTACAAGCAGCCGCACGTATACTCACTCACCCATACAGTCACTCTCCAATACAGCCACCTCATACCCACTCAGTTAACCAAACACCCACTCAGCCACTCACTCACCCATACAACTGCTTACACACCCAGTCACTCACCCATACAACCACTCACTCACCCAGACACCCACACCCACACAGCCACTCACATATACCCTCATATTCATCCATACAGCTACTCACACACCCACTTATTCACCCATACAACCACTCACACACCCAGTCACTCACTCACACACTCACTCATACATGGATACCCACAGTTGCACAGCCACTCTCATAATGTATGTTAGAAATAGTATCGCTCATTAGTAGTTTACAAAGTATACTAATTTAACTTTTGTAGTATTTAGTATATATGTTTAACACTCATAAACCATTAGAAAACACTCACAATTACTGGATTATGTCATCAGTGATGTCATTTGAGATGTCATCAGTGATGTCACTAACCATGTCATGAGTGATGTAATATTTGAGGTCATAAGCAGTGCATTGCAGGGGTGTAAGTTATAGTTAGCTCAGGAAACTATAACTGCAGAATTTCATTTGTTTTGTATGAGTAAAATCTGAGCCTAACTTTCGGCCCGACTTACGGATCCACTGCGACTCCCACTGATTTTTTGATTTTTTTTTAAATGCTTTTTGTGGCCCGGGGGGATCCCTATGGGACCCCTTCAATAGGCCCAGGGGGGTCACAGTGTTTCTACACTGCCCCCTTTTATTTTATTTTCTTTAAAGTTTTTGCTTATCACTTGGTTCAACCGAGTGACAAGATGGCGGCCAACATTTCCTGGTTTGAAGTGTTGGCAGCCAATCAGATCTCAGGCACGAGATAGGGAGGGATCGCGGATCCACCAGGTCTCAGTTGTATATCTTAGAAACCTTTACATTTCTCAGGAACTGCTGAACGGATTTATACCATTTAACAAAGAGAGTGCTTTCTGGACCTGGAGCTACATTCTTTAGGCCCCCTGGATATTTAGTATCTAACTCGAGTATATAACGAGTCTCAAGACGCCTCAATTTGGCCTCCCGGTCACCTCCTTTTTATGTGGTGGTACCGCATCAATGACAAAATATTTTAAGTGCTTAAGACTACTGATGTTCTTTAAAGTATCTTGCCACGGGGTAGCTGGGGTCATTATTAGTAATTGCCCTTGTATGTTGTAAAATCCTTTTGTGGACAGCTAGCTTGGTACTGCCTATATACAATAAATTACAGCTACATTCCAGAACATATATAGCATGGTCTGTTTTACATGTCAGATGTTGATTAATAGCTTGTAATCTGTCATTAAAGGCTGAGCGATATGTGGTTCTATTTGTACCAAACTGGCAAGCTTTGCAACTTGGACACTTATAAAATCCCTTCCTGGCTGTGAGCCATATACCTCCTGATCCTCAGGGCTACTTTTGACTAATGCATTGCCCATTGATGCCGTTTTCCTATATGTAATAGCAGGCTTTTTAGGGAGAAATTCACCTATTACGGGGTCATCCAATACAATGGGCCAATTGCGTCTTATGATGCCCCTAAGCTGTTTTTCCTGCTTGGAATATGACAAAATAAGTCTAGTAGGCTCACTGAATGCATCCATGCTGTTACTGGCTGCACTCCGAGACTTGGCTCTATACTCTAGTAAGTCTTCCCTGGCTCGGTTCCTTGATTTCACTATGGCTGCATCTATGGTTTGAGTTCTATATCCTCTCTCCAAGAAACGTTTTTTGCTCTCCATCTGTTTAGCTTTAGAATAATTTTCATTGCTACAAATCCTCTGTATTCGTAACATTTCCCCATACGGAATACTCTGTATGAGGTGTGGAGGATGCGCACTGGATGCATGTAATACCGTATTTCCAGCTGTTTGTTTGCAGGGATGTCGATAAAATGTTGTTAGCTACACTAATTTGCACATCTAAAAATGTTACACTCACATCACTAATACAAGAAGTGAAGTTTAAGTTGACGTCATTAATATTTAGTAGTGCTATAAACTCCCTGGCACTTTTTTCTGTGCCGTGCCACACAATAAACAGGTCATCAATAAACCTGAGCCAAGAAATTATCTTTCCTTTATAGATGTGTTCAAATTGCCTTCTGAGGACCAGCTCCTCCCACCAGCCCATGAACAAACATGCATAGCTGGGGGAGAAGCTGGCCCCCATAGCCACCCCTTGTATCTGTTGGTACATTTGGTTTTTAAAAAGGTTATTTTCCAGACAAAATATCAACATGTCAATCAACATTCTGTTATGTTGAGCAAACTTGAGTGGCCTACCAGCCAGGAAATGCTCAACAGCCCTTATCCCATCATGATTCCTTATACATGTGTATAGTGAGGATACATCCAGGGCTATTAAGAGGTATCCCGTTTGCCATTGTATATGCTTGATTTTCCGAAGGAAATCACTTGTATCTTGCACATAGGATTTCAAGTTTTTGACATGGTCTTGTAAGAAAAAGTTATGTATGATGGGTCTCCCTGGTGGCTTGTATATGTTTTTATGCACCTTGGGAATAAAGTATATTGTGGGAATAGTAGGGTGTTCCTTCTTAAGATATTTATATTCCTCGATGTTCAATAAACCCAGACTTTTCCATGCCAACAACTTTGTAAGAAGAGATCCTGTGTAACTTTGAATTTTTGAAAGGAGCTCTTTCTGTAGCACTCAGTATTATTAAGTTGGGTGTACGCCTCATTCATATAATCCTGCAAGGGCCACAACACAATGTTCCCCCCCTTGTCAGAATTCCTGACTACTACTTGCTTTTCCTTCTTTAGTTTTTCAATCAGTTGGCCATATTTTCTTTCATGATTAGAGACTTTCCTTTTGGCTTTATTGATGTTGATATTCAATTTTTTCACTTGTGCCACCACTTGCTCATTGAACACATCCAGGGAGTCCCTTGGCATGATCGAAATGAATTTTGATTTCTCCTTGAAGGGGGTGTTGGGTTTTGCACAGGTCTCGTTAGCCGGTGATTCCAAGCCCAAAGGGCCACTGCGATCTTCTTCCTGTGTTTCATTCCCTCCTGGGATTCTGTTATCTTTCTCCAAATCATGCAAATCCCTCAATAAACTATAATCAGCTGCTGTTAAATTTGAAGCACTTGAAATGTTTATTTGTGGTGCACTATTTCCCATTTGTTTGGGATGAGACCGAAGCTGGTGGTATTTCTTGAGCTTGAGTTTCCTTATAAATTTAGAAATATCCGCCCGGGTCTGCGTGTAATAAAAATTTGTCTCAGGACAGAATGACAGACCCAGAGAGAGCAGCTGTTGTTCCGCTGCATTAAGGTCCACATTTGCTAAATTGATGATAGTGTTGGGATTGCTGGACGTCGCGGAGGACTGCGATATCTCGTCTATTTGCGTTTCCAGGTCCCCCTCCCACGTGCTGATCGTTTGTTGCCGGCGCTCTCTGGCTGCTTGTCTTCTTTCCCTTCTTCTCTGGGTCTGTCGTTTTTTGCAGGTCTGTTTCTCAGACGCAGCGTTTCCCTTCTGCTGCGCCTTAGGTAATCAAGCTCTTCCCCCAGAGATAATTTGATAGTGCTTTGATTGGATCGATTTCTTTGACCTTCTGTGTCAGATTCACTTTCAGGTGCAGAGCTGAGGTCAGATGTTGATGTGGCCTCTGCGTGTGATTGACTATTGTCTGCCTGGTGTAACACCTGAATCTGTTTGTTTGCTGTAGCATTTCTGAAAGTATCATACTTGCAGGCAAAGGTGAAATTTGCCAGATGGCATAATCCTCCTTATCCCTTCTAAACTTGTAAGTTTTTCTCTGTTTTATTTTTTCCTCCTCCTTATTCAATCTGATCATCATTTCATCATGGAGCTTCTGTTTCTGCTGGGAATCAGCTAGCGTCTTAATTTCTTCATTTAGAGCGTCAATTTTTGTCTGGAGATCACCTCTATAACTTTCTGCATATTTAACTAGTATTTGTACCAGTTTTCGTGAGGACTCCAGGTTACATTCTGCCCATTCCACCATCATCCGGGGGTTCGGCGTATCGTAACTCGGGGCAATCATTATTCTAAGGCCCCTGGGGATTCTATCTACATCCAAGTATTTCTGGAACGACTTGGATTTCCACCATTTTGACTGCTCTTGACGCATTAATTTCTCTAAGATACGGAATTTGTGCTTTAGGCTTTTTGCCCCTCCTCTTATTTCTTCACTGGCACCTTTACTGGCATCATGCTGCTCTGAAGGAGAGTCTGAAAACATCTCCTCAGCAGCTGACTCGCAATCCCGCAACTTTGCAGCGGACATTTTTGGTGTGATTAAATGTAAATTATTGCCTTCTTGGGGGCCCGCCAGACTCGTCTAATCCTGCTGGGGGACACCAAAAACGCACACCTCCACACCTGCTATGCCGTACACTATGTCTCGTACCTTGCTCCCGGCGGTCGTTACGATGCGGCCACTTCACGCAGCTCTACTCCTCCGAGCAGTCACCACGAGTCGAGCTCTGCACCGCACTGTCCACCTTCTTCCCAGGCACGTCCTCTGTGTCAGCAGGGGGCTTCCGTGTTTCCGTTACCGGCACGTTTCAGATTTGCTTCCAGGTTTCCCAGCCACACCAAAGCCTCGATGACGGCCAGATCCGCCGGACGCTTGACTTTGCCTGCCACGGAGCCAACTTTACGGGGAGGGGGTCCACTGCACCAGAGAAAGTCAATCCGGTCAATATGAAGATCCTCGCTTACATCAATCTCTCCTCCGAGACAAACGAGAGTGGACCCAGGTTCAGTGCATTATTTTGTAGTTTTATTCACGCTCAAACGATTCCGCCATAACGCGTTTCGGCAGTTGCCTGCCTTGATCACATGACAACGTTGTGTGCTTCGGTCGCCCTATTTAAAGTGACAGTGCACAATAGCCAATTCATGGATATAGAAAAAATACATACATATATATATATATATATATATATATATATATATATATATATATATATATATATATATTTCCTACCAGTAGGTAGTTATAGTTAGGACCTAGTTTCCATAGGAAAAGCGTTTTTTGATTTGCCAATATCTTTGGCGCCGTTCGACGAATCTTCGCGAAATTTTCAAAACTAATGACCAGCTCCGGTCAGCTCCTGTCTTGAAAATTTCGGGTTGATTCGTCAAGCGGGGGCTGAGAAAAAAGGGGGGTCCCAAACACGTTTTCCCCATGTTAATTTCCATAGGGAATTTTGGAACAGGCTACAGCCCGAACTGCTGAATGGAATTACACCAAATTTGGCAAAATGGTAGCTCTTGGTTCAGAAAGCGCCCTTTTTTTAAATGGTGAAATCCATTCAGTAGTTCCTGAGAAATTCAAAAAATAAAAATGTATATATCTGAGCACCGAGGAGGAGCCGCGAATCCTCCTGAGCACGAGCTTCATTTTGATTGGCTGCCAACACTCCAAACCAGGAAGTGTTGGCAGCCATCTTGTGACTCGGTAACCAAGTCACAAGAAAACATTAAAAAAAAAGATTAAAAACAAGAAAAGGGGGCAGGGTAGAAACAACCTGACCCTATAGGCCTGCTAAGGGGGTCCCACAGGGACCACCAGGCCCAAAAAAAGCATTTTTTTTTTTTTTTTAAATTGGCAGAATTTGCGCTGGATGTGCGAATCCTGCAGAGAAAATTTTTAAAAAACGAAGTGCGGGCTCCTGCGTTTCATTTCTTTGAGCCCCCAGGTGGGCCAGGTCCCGGGGGCAATGGGGAAATTATATGCGGGGACCCACGGGGGCCCCCGCAGCCCCGGGGACCGCCACCTCCCCAAGGCTTAGTTTATTATGCGTGGGGGCATGCGACCCCCCCGCAGCCCCCGGGACCGCCACCTCCCCGGGGCTTTAATATATATGAGGCGGGGGCCTTGCAGGCACCCCCAAGCCCCGGGGACCGCCACCTCCCCGGGGCTTTCATTAATTATAGGCAGGGGGCCTCGCAGGCCCCCTCAAGCCCCGGGGACCACCACATCACCGGGGCTTCCTTCATTAATTGGGGGCCTCGCGGGCCTCCCCAAACCCCTGGGACCACCACCTCCCTGGGGCTATGCAAATGTAGGGAGGGGGGCCACGTGGCCCCCCTCCTGGAGCCCTAAATGGCCCTGGGGACCGCCACCCACCAGGGCCGGCTCCTGTAATGTCCCAGGGTGCCCACCCCCAGGACATTGCCGATTGCTATGGCAGAGTGGCAGCATGGCTCCCGCCCTTCCATAGCAAACACTGCTTTGCTTCTTGGAAGCGAGAGCAGGAAACCTGCTCTCGCTTCCAAGAAGCAAAGCAGAATTGCTTTTGGGTAAGGGGAGCTGCATGTTAGCAGCCTCCCTTGCCCAAAAGCAATGCCAGCTCCCGAAGGAGGCTGGGAGCCGGCAGGGACCGTGGTGGCATTGGGGCTCCCCCCAGGGTCCCCAACTTGAGGGACAGCCCCAGGGAATGGGGTCCCCGGGACCAGAAGTGGCCCTGGAGGGGGGCCACTTGGCCCCCCTCCCCTTTAATTTAATTATTTATTTAAACGGAAGGCCGGCCGCAGGGGATGGGGTCCCCGGGGCCATAATTGGCCTCAGGAGGGGGGCCACGCGGCCCCCCTCTAAAGATTTTTTTTTTAAAACCAAGGCTAGCCAGGCCCCGGGGGATGGGGTCCCCGGGGCCATAATTCACCTCAGGAGGGGGGCCACGCAGCCCCCCTCCTAAATAAAAAAAAAAAGTAAAGGCTGGCCAGGCTCCGGGGGATGGGGTCCCCGGGGCCAGAAGTGGCCCAGGGAAGGGGGGCCACGCGGCCCCCCTCCCGAATATAATTTTATTTTTTTAAACTAAGCAATGCCCTGGGGGATGGGGTCCCCGGGGCCACAAAAAATAGTAAAAGAAGGGGGGCCACACAGGCCCCCTTCTAACAAAAAAAAAAAAAGAAAAGCCGGCATCTTGCCGGAGGCCCTGCCCTCTACCAACACCAATATGCAAACGCGCCTCCTGGTGCGTTCTAAGTTGGGGGATTACGTCCCCTTGAATCTTGAGGACCTCAGGACTAAAGTGAACTTCATCCCCCGAGCAGCAGTGCACCAGGAGGCGTGTTTGCAGAGTGGTGTAAAAAGGGGGCGTGGCCTTGGACCACCTCTCAACAATCCAGCTGTGTGGGGCTTACTAGAGATAACAGGAGGGCCAGTTGGCCCCCAAGGACCCTCAGGAGGCAAGGGGACTTCATCCCCCAACCAAGAGTGCGCCAGGAGGTGCGTTTGCAGAGTGGTGGAGAAAGGGGGCATGGCCTGTGTCCACCTCTCAGCAATCCCACTGTGTGGGGCTTACTGGAGGTAAGAGGTAGGCTAGTTGGCCACTAAGGACCCCCAGCAGAGAAGGGGACTTCAATCCACATCTAAGAGCGCACCAGGGAGCGCGTTTGCAGAGTGGTGGGCAAAGGGGGTGTGGCCTGCTATGAGAAGTAAGCAATGCTGCTGTGTGGGACACACTGGAGATAATAGGAGGGGCAGTTGGCCCCCAAGGATGTCCTTAGGGACCAACTACCCCTCTTGTTGCCTCCAGTACGTCCCACACAGTGGGATTGCTAAGACGTCTTTGGAGGCCATGCCCACCTTTCTCCACCACTCTTCAAACACGCCTCCTGGCAAACTATGGGATGGGGATGAAGTCTACTTTACTCCTGAGGAATTTTGGGGGCCAAGAAACCCTCCTGGTACTTCCTGTAAGTCGTACGCAGCAGAATTCCTGAGCACTGGGCGGAGGCCCAGCACACTTTCTCCACCACTCTGCAAATGCGACTAATAGTTAAAGAAGCATTTGCAATGTAATAGGTTTCGCATTTGCGAGAATTAGAGCTATTGGCTTTGTAAATGTAAAAGTTTTTACTAATGTTTTTTGGAGTGGCTGTACGTTGTGTGTAGTGGAATTATGTGGTATGTTGTGCAGTGAAATTATGTGGATAGAAATTAGGTGGTATTTAGTGTATAGGAATTATGTAGAGTGGGATTATGTGTTATGGAGAGTAATTATGTGGTATGGTAGTCTGTGTTGTGGAGTGGTAAGCTCAGGTTTAGTCTTCCTCGTTTCCATAGAAGCTCAACTATGAACTCAGTGAGACAAAAAAAGAAGGAATCACTGAGGAGCACTTGTGGACCTAGTCAGAGGTATGAGCAGGGCCACTGGAATTATGCGACTGTTTGGCTGCACCGACTTTTGCACAATTATTTATTTTCCGCATTAGCCACATAATGCATCATCTGCTCCCTAATCTGCAGATTTGAACAAAAAAAGCATGTTTCTATCTCAAACGTTACCAAAAATGCAGCGACAAGTGTTAAAGCGTGGTGGAAGGCCCTTTGCAAACCTAGAATGGTCACCTGTTACTTATTGCTAAATGTGGGTGTTAAATTGGTACTAATTGTGTGAAAGCCACTCTTGCTTCTTTCTGCTTCTCTCCTGCCTCTTTCTGCATTTCTGTTGCTTCTTTCTGCACATTTCTTTCTTTTTCTGCACTTCTCTTGCCGTCTTTCTGCACATCTCTTCTACTTTCTGCACCTCTCTTGCCTCTTTCTGGACCTCTGTTGCCTCTTTCTGCACCTCACTTGCTTCTTTCTATACCCCTCTTGCCTCTTTCTTCACCCTTCTTCCCTCTTTCTGCACCTCTCTTGCCTCTTTCTGCACCCCTCTTACCTCTTTCTGTACCCCTTTTGCCTCTTTCTGCACCTCTGTTCCTTCTTTCTGCACTTCTTTTGTTTCTTTCTGCACCCCGTGCCTCTTTGTGCACCTCTCTTGCCTCTTCTGCCCTTCAATTGCCTCTTTCTGCACCCCTCTTGCCTCTATCTGCACCTCTGTTGCTTCTTTCTGCACTTCTCTTGTTTCTTTCTACACCTCTCTTGCTTCTTTCTGCACCCCTCGTGCCTCTTTCTGCACCCTTCTTCCCTTTTCCTGCATGTGTCTTGGTTCTTTCTGCACTGCTCTTGCCTCTTTCTGTACCCCTCTTGCCTCTTTCTGCACCTCTTTTGCCTCTTTCTGCACTTCTCTTGCCTCTTTCTGCACCCCTCTTGCCTCTTTCTGCACCTCTGTTGGTTCTTTCTGCACTGCTCTTGCTTGTATCTGCTACTCTCTTGCACATTTCTGCACCCCTCTTGCCTCTTTCTGCACCTCTATTGGTTCTTTCTGTACTTCTCTTGCCTCTGTGTGCACCCCTGTTCCCTCTTTGTGCACCTCATTTGCCTGTTTCTGCAACTCTCTTGCCACTTTCTGCACCTCTGTTGCTTCCTTCTGCCCTTCTTTTGCCTCTTTCTGCACCCCTCTTGCCTCTTTCTACACCTCTCTTGCTTCTTTCTGCACCCCTCGTGCGTCTCTCTGCACCCTTCTTCCCTTTTCCTGTACATCTCTTGGTTCTTTCTGCACCTCTCTTGCCTCTTTATGCACCCTTCTTCCCTCTTTTTGCACCTCTCTTGCCTCTTTATGCACCTCTCTTGCCTCTTTATGCACACACAGGGCTACTTTTAAACTGACCTCAGGCTCAGCAGTGCACACATGCAAGTGCAGAAAAGGGCTGCTGGCCTCTAAACTGCCATGCCCTATTATATGCTAGGGACTTAGAGGTAGTTTTAATCCTCCTACCCTATTATGTACTAGGGCCTTACAGGGGAGGTCATGCCAATCACAGGGGTACCCCAACCCTTAGTGTACCCTAGTGTATGTAGGTGTTTTCACTGTATTCTAAGTGTCTTTCAGTATAGCACTGGCTCCGGGCCTGGTTAGGCAGAGTCCAGGGTCAGTCAGAGTCAGTTACCACCAGTACCAGTCAGCGAAAAGTTGGGGGATGCCCAGGCACAGGTTGACTTTGCAACAAGGCCTCTTTCTGCACCTCTGTTGGTTCTTTCTGCATATCTCTTGCTTCTTTCGGCACCTTTCTTCCTCTATCTGGACTTCTGTTGCCTCTTTCTGTATTTCTCTTGCTTCTTTCTGTGCCTTTCTTCCTCTTTCTGCACATGTCCTACCTATTTAGCATTTAAAAAACCTTTGAAATTCACTGAAAAAACCATAGGTTTCAGGGACTTTATAGTTAGAAATTATCATTTAAAAAACCTTTGAAATTCACTGAAAAAGCCATAGGTTTCAGGGACGTTATAGTTAGAAATTAGCATT
Organism: Calotriton arnoldi; assembly: GCA_963921515.1. Taxonomy (NCBI): domain Eukaryota; kingdom Metazoa; phylum Chordata; class Amphibia; order Caudata; family Salamandridae; genus Calotriton; species Calotriton arnoldi. Next base: position 485,099 of record CAWUFW010012459.1, read on the forward strand.
TAAAAAACCATAGAAATTCACTGAAAAAACCACAGGTTTCAGGGATGTTATAGTTAGTTGGACATTTCACTCGTACAAGAAATTCGGCCGTAATAGTTAGTTGAGCTAACTATAACTCGTGCCCCCTCAATGCACTGCGGATGACATCACATATTACATCACTCATGACTATAACTTCCCTGAAACCTATGGTTTTTTCAGTGAATATATATATATATATCCTCAAGACGACTGCTCCAGTGTACAAAAAGCAGACTCCAGCACGCTCGGGATAGCTTTACACACAAATGTATTGTCAAGCCACGATACTCAGGTAACGCGTTTCAACTGCCTCCGTAGTCTTTGTCAAACCTTATATATATGTATGTGTATATATGTGTGTGTATGTATGTATATATATATATATATATATATATATATATATATATATATATACATATAAAAGGTCAATGTGCTAATATGAGATGGGCGTCTCTGTATGCCTTTTGCAGCCTCTGGGACCACCACCTCCCTGGGGATTGGCCATATTTTGAAAGGGGAGGGGGTTTGCGCAGACCTCCGTCCCGGGGCATTTCCTGCCCTGGGGACCACCACCTTTCCCGGGGAGGCCCTAAAATAAAAAATTATTTAGAAAAAGAGAGAGGGACCCTTTATCACCACAGGGGTAGGGTGCCTATAGACCAATAGTCAAAAAAACAATCCCCTTGGGAACAAATATATCACCACAAGAACTGATTCTCACATCCACCACCAAACTAAATATCAATCATCCAGAGTAAACCCAACACAAAGGTGCAAATTACGTGAACTCTAAAATCAAGTCAGAAAGAACAAATTTGTTTTACTCTCTTCAATTTATTAAAAATATATATGTACATATACTAACAATTCACAGTGTTAAAAACATTTTATAAAACAATTTCATGCTCAAATATAACATTCAATAAAAATGACTAATCACAAATCCGAGAATGAATTTGAGAAAATAAATTAAAAAAAATACAACTACAGCGAGTGGGAAAGCAGCAAGAAAAAATATTTTCAAATCAAGAAAACATCACAATAATCAGACGGAATTTTTTTTGATATAGATGCACACAATTAGAACAACAAATTCTTGTTAAATAATCGCCATAAAGTGTTGCACTTTGTCATTAATCCGTGATGTATTCAACTACAAAGCATCGACGCGTTTCGGTGGGTCCAACGAAATATCACCCCTACCTTCTTCAGGAAAGCCAATATCTTCCCACCTTGCTCGAATATTTCTAAATGAGGTACAATAAAATAAAACATATATAACACCCATTATGGGTTGATTGAAAAGTTAACAAAAGGGGGGACACTGTTCCACAGTGAGTGGTGCAAAAAATCGTACACTCACTACAGAGAAGCTAGAGAGAGGAGAGTGCTAGGGCAAGGACTCAGTGGGGGGGAGACAGAAATTGTCTCTTGTAGCCCTCACGCATCCCGAAGGATGTCATGCTCATCATTGGGCAGTTGCTCCTCATCGGGCGGCGGTGCAATGCCTACGGGTCCCCGAAGGTCACTTTGGCGGAGATCTTTTGAGAACTGCCGTTTGGTGCATGTGGGTGTGTGAACAGAGTCCTAAGTGAAGGGTGATAATATGCGTGCAATGTGATTAAAACTGTCTAAGGGTTACCAACAAGAGAAGTTTTAATAAAAGGTACCCTTGGCAGACTAAAACCCGTAGGTTTAGGAGTCACCAATAGAGGCGTAATGTGCCCAGGTAACTACCAGGTCGACATGTTTCATGCCTTAATGGTCAAGCGATCCCTGGCGCTTCATCAGGACCAGAAAAACTGTGGAAGTGGTGTAGTGCACGAAGAAAATAATAATTAATAGAGGGTAACATTAGTCCTCTAAGCGGTCAGTGGGGGCAATAGCCTAAGAGACTATAAGCTATGGTTTGGACGCAATAGTCGAATATGCCCTCTTGACCGTGACCTAAGAACTAGGAGAACAGGCCTTCAGGCAGGCGTCAGGACGGGGCAGGTCTAACGGAGCCGACACCCGAGTACATACCCAAGTAAGGTGCGGGCACCCTACGCCTTTAGCCTATGGAGCCTATGGAGCACTGTTCTCCTAGTTCTTAGGTCACGGTCAAGAGGGCATATTCGACTATTGCGTCCAAACCATAGCTTATAGTCTCTTAGGCTATTGCCCCCACTGACCGCTTAGAGGGCTAATGTTACCCCTCTATTAATTATTATTTTCTTCGTGCACTACACCACTTCCACAGTTTTTCTGGTCCTGATGATACGCCAGGGATCGCTTTGACCATTAAGGCGTGAAACATGTCGACCTGGTAGTTACCTGGGCACATTACGCCTCCATTGGTAACTCCTAAACCTACGGGTTTTTTAGTCTGCCAAGGGTACCTTTTATTAAAACTTCTCTTGTTGGTAACCCTTAGACAGTTTTAATCACATTGCACGCATATTATCACCCTTCACTTAGGACTCTGTTCACACACCCACTTGCACCAAACGGCAGTTCTCAAAAGATCTCCGCCAAAGTGACCTTCGGGGACCCGTAGGGCATTGCACCGCCGGCCCGACGAGGAGCAACTGCCCAATGATGAAGCATGACATCCTTCGGGATGTGTGAGGGCTACAAGAGACAATTTCTGTCTCACCCCCCCCCACTGAGTCCTTGACCTAGCACTCTCCTCTCTCTAGCTTCTCTGTAGTGAGTGTACGATTTTTGCACCACTCACTGTGGAACAGTGTCCCCCTTTGTTGACTTCCATGGTTAGTTTGGAGCACGGGCACTGGACCATTAACTAGCTCCTGGTCCCCCCTCTTTTTTGATACTTGATTGAAAAGTTCACAATTAACATCCTCTGTGGATTACTCCCAACTACTCAAACATGTTAACTTTCAAACATACTTGTGATTCTCACCTAAACTGTCATGAATCTCCATCATACTTCATTCACTCAATGACTCAACGACAAAGGGCACGCATATCTCAAAATCAAATAACTGCCCCACTTGAGTTCATTTTATAAATACCAAACTCTAGAACATATTTGCAATTACCATTAACCTTTATCACCGTCTCAACCATACTGCATTTACTCATTCACTCATACAATAAAGGGCAAACATACCTTCAACATAAAAATGTATACTGCCCGACTAGAAATAGTTCAGGAATACGGACTATGTTCCTCTCCGCACACAACTATAAAGAAAACAAAACAAAAGGGATAAAACACCATCAGGTTCTCATCCTACTTAATCTGGACTCTATATCACAGTATACTGTACTACTTTAGGCATTTTACCTTAATATGAGGCTCAAAAACCTTCGCACTCATGTACTAAGCAACCAGACTCCTTATTGATAATTCACTTCCTTGTGTCAGTAGTTCTAGATGGCTAGAATCCCAGTCTGCATGAAAACAATATGCAGAGAAATATTACTAATACACACCTTGCGAGTAACTATCAACTAAGGTCGTAAAAGGTAGGGGAGCTCCCAAAATAATTACCTGTTTGATAATAATAAAGAAGAAGAATAATAATAGAGAGGAAATCCAGACTAGTTCCGTGTCTTTAGCACATCAAAAGGAGGGAAGGCTTCTTCTCTCTCCGAACTGTATATGTGGTAAACCGTATCTATACATAATTTTTTTTTTAGAAATAATAATAAATCTCTAATAAAATCACCGTAACTATACTGTAATCTCCAAAAAACACCAAATTGGAGCCCATATTAAGCATATAAGTTACGAACGAGTTATAATACCCTAGCACTGTTGTACACCTGATTAAATAATTTAAAACGCAGAACGAAAAACGGAACCAAAAATATGGGACAATGCCCTATTTCATACTGAGCCAGTCTGCGGGGACCAACCATCTCCCGTATCTATAGTTCTCCAAAAAATCGGGTTAAATATGGGCCCCCAATTGTACGACTCAAACAAAATCTCAGAGGGCAGACATAATAAGTCACAAACCACATTCCCTTAATTAAGAGCTTAGAAACTAAACTCGAATAAAAAACGGGGCTAACTGTACGGTCCACATAAACTGCCCTATCCCGCTTACCTGTCCAGCAGATTTGCACGTAATTCAAACCGGGGTTTCAACACGGGGTACTTGGCCTCCGTAAGCGTAACTCTTCACTTCCCGTATACGCTTCTATTTAAACCCTAAATTCCTGCACCTTTCATTGATGGTCTAAAACTCGTTTAGCGACAGCTGTGATCAAAATATCACGTGATTAAAGTCAAATCCGGCAGCGCCATCTTGGAACAGTAATACTAAGCGATGGCGCTAATAGATCATAAAGAGAGGCCCCAACAAACAACTACTCATTATGGCCACATACCAAAGAGAGGTTAGTGGCATCTTAATAATAATAAATGTATATCCTTTTCATGTAGAGAAAAAAAAAAAAAAAAAAGAAACACCTTCTCTATGCGCTAAATTGGCAAACCTAAAATGACCTAGTCCGAACAGAATATAGAAGCGCCATATTGGAGTTTCAAAGATATAGCAGACTAATAAAAACTATTCCTGCACATACTCACCCTACTATCTACCCACATTTATACTACAATCCTTATCAAAAATTCTCTAATATCAATCACAATACAAAAATGAATAAAGATATTTAGCAAAAACAGTTCTTGATAAAGAAGAGATAAAAAATACACAAAATGTGAAAAATAAATAATAAATAATTGAACGTAAGAGCCCATCTAGTCAGACATATTACTACTAACTAACAACTGATAATTCAAGGCCTGCACTTGAGCATACCACATATATTGTAAAAAAAAAAACAACTAGAAAGACCCCACCAGTTGTTCCCATTCTTCTTTGGAATTCAGGCCTTTACACATGGTATTTAAAAGAGAAATATACCACTGCTCTCGAGATTTTCTTTTTATTTCCAGATTGCCACCTCGCCTACCAATAGTTACCTTTTCCAGTATAAACCATCCAAAATCGTTCTCTTTGTGTCCCATTTCTATGAAGTGAGCGACCAAAGGGGCATTCTCTTTCCTTGTCTTAATTGCTGACCTATGTTCCTGAATCCTCACTCGTAGTTCTCTACTTGTTTCGCCCACATAGCCTAAGCCACATGGGCAAAGTAGTAGATAAACTACACTCTTACTTTTACAATTATTGAGGGTTTTTGACTTCAAGTGTCGTCCATTGAACTCCATGTCTTGTGATTGAATACACAGCGCACATACGTTACACGTGCCACATTTTGCATTGCCAACTGCCATACTATTCCCAAGTGTTCTTTGAGTTTCTTTACGATTTTCACGGTAGGTGTGTACCAGCTCATTTCTAAGGTTTCTATTGCGTTTGAACGCAAACAAGGGTCTCTCTAATTTACACTCTTCTTCATGATTTAGAATGTGCCAATTCTTGTTGACAACATTCTTAATTCTATTACTCATATTCGAGTACTTACTCACAAACACCAACCTGTTCTGGTTTCTATTCCTATTGCATTGTTCATTTTTCTCAAACATGGCTTCCCTATTATAAAACCTAGCTCTTTTAAAAGAGTGGGAAATAAGTTTTTTCATATACCCTCTGTCTTTAAACTTCTTTTAAGGACTTCAGAGTGTTTGTAAAAATCCACCAAATTAGAACAATTTCTCCGCAAACGGAGAAATTGGCTAAAGGGGATATTGTCCTTTTGCGACTTGGGGTGGTAGCTAGAATAATGTAGCAGGGTATTTTTGTCCATCGGCTTTGTAAAAAGTTCCACTTCTAGAGCACCATTAACATCTTTAATTGTGATGTCCAAAAAATCAACCCTAGTTTTGCTAATATGGGATGTAAATTTAAGATTACAATCCCCCAAGTTAAGCCAAATCAAAAACTCATTTACTCATTTAAAAAAGCAGGGAGCCGTGTGGCCCTCCTCCTGGAGCCATTCATGGGCCTGTGGACCGCCACCCCAGGGATGGTGCCCAATGTCCCAGGGTGCCTACCACCTGGACATAGCTGTTTGCTCTCATTCGGCAAGAGCTTTGACAGCTCCCACCAAGCAAGAGCAAACAATAAGTACACTCCTAACAGGCAGAATCAGGAAAAATGCTCCTACTTGCTGGGAGCAGACATTGCATCTGCTTTCCAAAACAGATGAAAGGTTTGCTCCCACATGAAGGGAGCAGCATTTTTGGCTGCTCCCTTCGTGGGGCAGCAATGCTAGTTCTCGCTGGAGGCTGGCAGCTGGCAGGGACCGCGTGTCATTAAAGGCTCCACCACGGTCCCCAACACTGCACACTGGGTGCCCTGGGTGGGGCCAGGGCACTGAGCATCAAGTGACCGGGTCCCGGTGGATGGGGTCTCCGGGTCAAAATCGACCTGGGAAGGGGGTTGCGTGGCCCCCCTTCTCAATGAATGAATTGTTAATCTTTTGGCGTACAATCTGTAGTGACTCGGATAACTGGGTTGTTTCTTGGCCTTTCCTGGTGAGAACAGAGTCCACAATTCTCCCTTTAAATTACCTAAGTATGCAAATGTGCAAAATCACCAGGAAGTCTCTCCTGTTTGGCCCCACCCCATCCACCTTAGTAGTATGCAAAGGTCTTCCAGCCATTTGCCAGAATGATGGCCATCTTACCCAAAAGTCCCCCATTGTGTTTCGTACCAATTTTGCTGATGCCTTCTTTATGCCAATGAATATGAACACATCTCCACCAAACAAAGTAGCCATTACTTTTTATAGTTATGAGAAAGTATCCTTGTTTGGTGGAGTTTCACCTCTTTGTAGTCTTGTCATCTTCTCTATAGGAGAATTCATTTTATCACAGATTTCTGGAAGAAGACGCTTGAGGAACAATCACATTGCCAAAATTAAATGCATAGAAGGTCTCCGGAGACATTTCCTCCTGGTCCATTGTGTAGCTATAGTGTAGAATATGCACTAGACGGTTACCCAACAAATTAGCACTTATTGATTAACCAGAAGAACTACTCCAGTTAGGTAGATATTTTGTGCAAAACTTTGGACTCTTGTTGGATAATGGGGGATGAAAGAGCATATGAGTTTCCGTTCTGGCTCAGTCACTCACTCAGCTACTGATACACCCACACAGATATTCAGACACCCACTCACACTCCCATTCTGCCACTCTCACATCCACTCACAGCTCCACACAGCCAGTCTCACATACCCAGTCACTTGCACTCAGTCACACATGCAAAATACCATTCACATACACACTTAACCACACACACATACTAACAAACCCATAATACCACTCGTATACCTACTCACACACCCATACAGCCAGTCACACACCCACTCACAGACCCATACAGCTACCAACACAACCACTCACTGACCCATACAGCCACTCACACATCCACTCAACAACCTGTGCAGCCACTTAAACACCCACACACAGACCCATACAGCCACTCACACCCCTACTCATTGACCCATACAGCCACTCACCACCCACTCACACATCCACAAAACCACTCACATACACTATCACAGTCCCATACAGCCACTCACACATCCATTCAATGACCCATACAGCCACTCACACACCCACTCACGGACCCATACAGCCACTCACACACCCACTCACCTACCTATACAGCCACTCACACACCTGCTCTCAAAGGTTAAAGATTACAGTTAGGAAATAAAATTAAAACAACCTTTGAAATTCACTATAAAAAAATAAATCTTATAGGAATGTTATTGTTAGGAAATAACATTAAAAATCCATAGAAATTCACTGAAAAACCCAAAGGTTACAGGGACTTTATAGTTAGGCTCAGATTTCCCACACACAAATACATAGAAATTCAGCAATTATAGTTACCTCATCTAACTATAACGTATGGTTTCACAATGCACTGCATTTGACCTCACATATTACATCACTCATGAGATGGTCAGTGACATCATTGATGACATCTCAAATGACATCACTGATGAGATCATCAACAGAATCCCTCACACACCCATACAGCCACTCACACAACCACACACACACCCACAAAACCACTCACACACTCTTGCTGACTCACAAAATAAAACTGTGCCCAACAAGCCAAACAAAAACCATCTTCCTTATGTACTCCTGTGCAACAAAATGGAAAAGTGACCTAGCAGTAAGCTACACACACTACTATATGGAGGACATGATAACTGGCCTTTAGGTATATCAAAATATTCTTAATTTGTATAGCTGCAATGATTGGCTTTCATTTGCTTTGGGTTTCATATGTAGCACAATCCTACTAAAAGTAGAAAGGAGCCTAAAAAACTATACTAAACTGCATATGTAAAATTTCAGAATGACTACATGAAACACTAGAAGACACATTTATGGTCATATGATTATGTAAACCAATAAACAAAATACATAGCAAATACAATCAATAGAAAGAAAGAAATCACATTAAATCTGATAACCACTCTGTAGTTACAGATAGTATTCTCAAAGATAGGAATTCCTCGGATAATAGCTCCCTAATAGCGGTACACCCTTTTGACAAATCACCACAAAACTTTCAAAACCTATAGCGTTTTCTATATTTTGAGACAATGTAAATTCTTGTGGTGAATTGTTAAGTGGGTGTAAAGATAAAAGGGGGTTCTAAAACGCATTTTTCCACCAAAGCATTTCCCATGGACTATTGTATTTAATGTAGCGTGAAAATGTAATGCAAAGATGATGCTTTTTGGGTAATGCAGTTAAGTAGGGTATTTTATTTTAAGTTATAATGCATTTAAACTTGGTGATATCTGCCACCATGGTACATTAACGGAATTTCACATATGTTTGTGAAACTACTATGGTACCTGGCCATAAACTTATTTAAAAATATATTAAAAAAAAAATCATTTCCCTACCTATTACCACTTTAATAAGTGGTAATAGGTAGACCTACCACTTACCTATATCTGAGGCTCTAACACTGAACACAGCCAAAGTGTAGCAAAACAATATGGCTGCCTTTTCATTCTCTAAAAGCAGCCATTACCCAATTATATACTGGCTTTTCATCGCCATGTACCATGGTATACTGCAAAGTTATCACGCTATACCATGGCATAAAATATAATTAAGGTCTAGCTGTATTATTGAATTGTGGTACTCTTCTGTCACTCATGGTGTTGCATGGGTAATGCAATACTCGAGTCAGATTTACAAAGGAATACAAGGCCACCGTGCATAGCTCTGCATTGCTTGGGAAATCTGGAGAAATGCAAGGCAGCACAATTTGCTGTTTTGCATTATTCTGCATGCCATAATCTACATTGCTGCTAAATTTCACATACATGCGTATGCCATGCCGCTGTGGCCACTCCACTATATGCTATTCCACTCTATGTCACTCCACTCTATGCCTCTCCACTTGTCAAGACTCCACTCTACACCACTCCACTCTATGCTATTACACTGTACATAACACCACTGTATGTCACGCCACTATAAGCTATTCCACTCTATGCCATTCTACTGTATGCCACCCCACACTACTCTATTCCGCTCTATGCCACTCAACTGTATGCTACTCTACGCCACGCCACGCCACTCCAGTGTATGGCACTCCACTCTACGCCACTTCATTCTGTGCTATTCGCTTGGACCCCGCTGCAAGGTATGTCACTCCACTGTATGCTATTACATTCTACCCACACTATTGTACTCTACTCCAGCCTACACCACTCCATTTTATGCCTCTCCACTGCACGCTACTCTACTATGCAGTATTACACTCTATGCCACTGTTAGTCCTGACATCCTTAGGATGGCCTTACCCCAGACTTTTTGCCTGCTTACCTCCTGTTTTTGCTAATTCTTCTTGTTGGCCTTAGGCCAACCATCACTAAAGTGCATGGGCTCCTCCCTTAAAACATAATGTTATTGATGTATCCACAACTGTCACATTTAATTTACCTGTAAGTCCCGCCCCAGGTCTTGCAAATTAAATGCTACTAGTCGGCCTACAGCACTGATTGTGCCACCCACACAGGTAGCAGTTTAAACATGTCTTAGGCCTGCCACTGCAGAGCCTGTGTGTGCAGTTTACGCTGCAACCTCGACTTGGCATCTGAACCCCTTGCCAAATGCTAAACTCCCCTTTTATTACATATAAATCACACCTAAGGTAGGCCCTAGGTAGCCCATAGGGCAGGGTGCTATGTAACCAAAAGGAAGGACATGCACTTTTAAGTTTTGCATTTCCTATAGTGGAAAACTCCCTCACTCGTTTTTCACTACTGAGAGGCATATCCCTCTCATAGGTTAACATTAGGAATTCCAGAGAAGGTAAGGATGTCATGTTTAGTACCTCTGGAATGATAATGACAAATCCTCTTCAATGGTGAAAGTGGATTTGTAGTTACTCTTTTGAAAAAGGCACGTTTAGAAAGTTGGACATTTTCCTGCTCTTAGCTCTTTGGTGCCTGCTGCTTGTCTCTGATCACAGCGATACAAAAGGGGATGATGGACGGAACGTTTGAGCCCATCAAACACTCACCCCCAGTCAACTGATCTGGGTTTAATCCATCATCATTCTTTAGCTCACTCCACCACCCCAGTTCAGACATGGCCATATGCAAATCAGTCTGACCCTGTGCCTCATGGGAACAGTCCAGCCCGAACTGCCAAGCCATGTCTTCCCTGGACCGGAAACAAGCATCCTAGGACCGGTTTCTGGCATTCCAGCCATCATCAGCCAGGCTTGCTTGAATCCAGTGGCAAAGTGAGCAAGGGACCCACGTCTGGGCATACCCCCGCCAACTTAGGGCGAACAAAGCGATACAAAAGGGGATGATGGACGGAACGTTTGAGCCAATCAAACACTCACCCCCAGTCAACTGATCTGGGTTTAATCCATCATCATTCTTTAGCTCACTCCACCACCCCAGTTCAGACATGGCCATATGCAAATCAGTCTGACCCTGTGCCTCATGGGAACAGTCCAGCCCGAACTGCCAAGCCATGTCTTCCCTGGACCGGAAACAAGCATCCTAGGACCGGTTTCTGGCATTCCAGCAATCATCAGCCAGGCTTGCTTGAATCCAGTGGCAAAGTGAGCAAGGGACCCACGTCTGGGCATACCCCGCCAACTTAGGGCGAACAAAGCGATACAAAAGGGGATGATGGACGGAACGCTTGAGCCAATCAAACACTCACCCCAGTCAACTGATCTGGGTTTAATCCATCATCATTCTTTAGCTCACTCCACCACCCCAGTTCAGACATGGCCATATGCAAATCAGTCTGACCCTGTGCCTCATGGGAACAGTCCAGCCCGAACTGCCAAGCCATGTCTTCCCTGGACCGGAAACAAGCATCCTAGGACCGGTTTCTGGCATTCCAGCCATCATCAGCCAGGCTTGCTTGAATCCAGTGGCAAAGTGAGCAAGGGACCCACGTCTGGGCATACCCCCGCCAACTTAGGGCGAACAAAGCGATACAAAAGGGGATGATGGACGGAACGCTTGAGCCAATCAAACACTCACCCCCAGTCAACTGATCTGGGTTTAATCCATCATCATTCTTTAGCTCACTCCACCACCCCAGTTCAGACATGGCCATATGCAAATCAGTCTGACCCTGTGCCTCATGGGAACAGTCCAGCCCGAACTGCCAAGCCATGTCTTCCCTGGACCGGAAACAAGCATCCTAGGACCGGTTTCTGGCATTCCAGCCATCATCAGCCAGGCTTGCTTGAATCCAGTGGCTCTGATCACTGGCTGGGCGAATGTTCCCCTAGACAGTACCACATAAAGGAAGGGCTGGGTGTGACTTCATGCATCTTCCTGGGAAGGAGTGGAGGGGCTGAGCACAGCCTCACACTTACACATGAAGCGGCTGTGCTCTGACCACACACAAAGATCTGCATACTCCCTGTAGTGAGTCTGGAGCCATGGAAGCCTTAAGGGACCAGTGTGCACTTCAAATACCCTTCATTGAAGTCGCTCCCACTTCAAAGGCACAACTGGTTATAAGTACTAGATCTCTGGCCCTACCAAGTCAGTACACTTCTGGACTTCAAATCACTTTTGACAAGAAGAAGGACTGCTGTGCAGAGGGTTCCTGCTTGCTGGACTGCTGCTCTGGAAGACTGCTGCCTTGCTGTGCTCTCTGCTGCCTGCTTGTTCCCTTTGACTTACCCAGAGTGTCCCCAATGGCTAGCTGACTAGGCTCCTGTTCTTCAAAGACTCAGGGACATCAAAATATTTCATCCTTCCACCTCTGCCTGGGCCATTGGAAGTGACTCCAGGTGTTTGCTCCGGTAAAATTGACACATCCTCTTCTGCAATGATCAGAATTGACACAACACTGCAGAAGTGGGAGCAGAATCAATGCATCGCACTTGGGGCACAAGCAGCATCATCCGAACTGCTGCATCAACCGCCGCATCGCCGCCACCACGGAAGGATGAGAGACACATCCCTTCAACAAGCGTGAAAAAATCAAGCACATCGGCTACAGACACAGCACAGACACCACCGCATCGCCGCCATAACTGAAGGACGATCGACGCATCTCTTCAACTAGCATGGAGAAACCCAGCGCATCGGCTACGAAATCAATGCATCGATGAACCAATGCTTGTCTTCAGAAACCGGCCCATCGGCATCAATGCTTACAAAAATCAACGCATCTCTTCAACGGCGTGACTGACATCAGTGCACCAATCGACTCATCCTGCATCTTGTGTTTGTGATCAAGGATTAAGGTTCTTTTGCTCAGTGGGCCCTCTGTGGGTTCTGTAGCCAGCTTGTGCTCCATCACAGATGTCCTGAACTCTTGACTTTGTCCAGGTCCAACGTGACCAGATAACCCCAATAAGCGTTATTTGCTTCTAAGCGCTAGAACTGCATTTAATCTTTAAGAATCCATATCTCAAATTATTGAGTTTCAGTCGTTTTGGTCTTGTTTTATTTATAAAATCTTAGGGCCAGATATACGACGGAAAATTGCATGCGCAAACGGGTTTGTGACCCGTTTGTGCATGCAATTTTCCTCTGGGCCATGTACTAATCCTTTGCGAGTCGCAAATAATTTGCGAGTCGCAAATAATTGGCGACTCGCAAAACAGTGTTTTGCGACTTGCTATTAGGAAGGGGCCTTCCCTAACTAATAGCGACTCACAAGCCATGTACAAATGTTTTGCAACCTCAATTGCGGTCGCAAAACACTCGCAATTTACTGCCCTCTTCAAGAGGGTAGTAATGCAGTCACAAATGGGAAGGGGTCCCCAGTGGTCCCCTTCCTCTTTGCTAATGGAGGGGAAAATATTTTTTAGGGGCAGGCAGTGGTCCCAGGGACCACTACCTGCCCTTAAAAATGAAACAAAAATGTTTCATTTTTTTTAAAATGCATCCCGTTTTCCTTTAAGGAAAACGGGATACATTTTTTAAAAACTGCTTCATTGAAAAGCACAACAAAAGAAGCTCTTACAGCACACCCTTTTAACCTGAATACATTAATTATCCAGAAAAATTACTGGTCATAAATTGAATTGATTCCGTAGTAAAGTTAAACTCTGCACAATGAGGGCGATGAAAAACAACCAATATGTTCAAAATAATCCAATAAGTTCATCAATTGAAATTTCTTGTATCCTTTATTAGTATCCAAAAGATTAAAAATTCCCAGCACACTATTAGCCGACACGTGTTTTGTCTGTACTCAGACTTTTTCAAGGCAAAAAATGGGAATATTGGCAAACTGTAGTCAGAAAATGAGTCCGTCCCTGCAGTACATCAACCGAAAGAAATCCGGAATCCAAATAAGGATATCGTAATGTAAAAGGTCAAAGCATACAAGTATGTATCATTGCCACACCTGACATCCGGAAAATTAATGGAATCTTCCCTGGATACCACGGGGCACAGACTTACTCCGCGACTACTGACACATGTGTGTGCGGACGGGACACTTTCGTTGAGAGGGGTAAACTTACCAGGGTTGTGCCCCGTGGTATCCAGGGAAGATTGACTGACCTTGGATTGCCGTTATCTTCTCTTATTGTTTGCCACTCGTGCAGTGTGTATCAGGATTTTACTTTACTCGCTTTAAACATTTAAGCGATTGTTGCATACCTTATGGGCAACATCGGTGCGTTTCACTGTTTCGTTTTTATTGGGATTCCATTAATTTTCCGGATGTCAGGTGTGGCAATGATACATACTTGTATGCTTTGACCTTTTACATTACGATATCCTTATTTGGATTCCGGACTTCTTTCGGTTGATGTACTGCAGGGACGGACTCATTTTCTGACTACAGTTTGCCAATATTCCCATTTTTTGCCTTGAAAAAGTCTGAGTACAGACGAAACACGTGTCGGCTAATCGTGTGCTGGGAATTTTTAATCTTTTGGATACTAATAAAGGATACAAGAAATTTCAATTGATGAACTTATTGGATTATTTTGAACATATTGGTTGTTTTTCATCGCCCTCATTGCGCAGAGTTTAACTTTACTACGGAATCAATTCAATTTATGACCAATAATTTTTCTGGATAATTAATGTATTCAGGTTAAAAGGGTGTGCTGTAAGAGCTACTTTTGTTGTGTTTAGTTAGATGCATGTTACAGTTTAATGTGCAGTTTGCACCTCTAGGTAGTAGGTGTTTGAAGCTGATTTAGCACCCAGTTGCCAATATAGCAACACGTATATGACATTTCATGCCAATTATTGATATTTTGAAATACTTTCACTGATTGGATGTGCGGTTTTTTCCCTTATAGGGAACACTACTACCTGTTCTTTCTCTTGATTAATTGAAAAGCAGTCCCAGACATGGAGGTGTGCTGAGCCCAGCAGGCCACCATCCCTGGGAGGGCCAGCCATTCCCATTGGGGTCGCAAATTGCGAGTGCCTCATTGATATTCATGAGGCTCGCATTTTGCGACCCCATTGGGAATCGCAATAAGTGTCTCTGACACTGTTGTACATTGTAAATTGCGACTCGCAATTTGCGACTCGCAATATAGCGCAGATTGCGACTCGCAATTTACACTGGTCGTACATCTGGCCCTTAATCTTTTTTTCTAAACCTATGTGGAGTGTTTTTGTGGTGTTTTCACTGTTTCACTGTTGTGGTATTGCACAGCCTGACTTCTCTGTGCCAAGCTACCAGAGTGTGATCACATGTTAATTTAAAGTGTGTATCTGACCCTGACTAGGATTGTGGTTCCTGCTTGGACAGGGAGCATACTCGAAACCCAATTTCTAACAGTCACTCTGCTGTACAACACTCTATTCTATGCCACTCCACTCTAAGCTATTACACTGGACACAACTTCAATCTATTCCAGTCCACTCTACACTATATGCAACTCCACTCTACACCTCTTCAGTGTATGCCACTCCAGTCTACACCACTTCACTGTATGCCACTGAACTGTACACCACTGCACTGTATGCTACTCCACTATATGCTGTTCCAGGCTGTGCCACTCTGCTGTGCACCACTCCACTCTATGCTATTCCACTGTATACCACTCCAATATATGCTCCTCCACTCCACGCCACTCCTGTGTATACCACTCCACTCTACGCCACTCCATTCTACTTTAGTCCATTGGACGCCACTCCACTCTATGTCTTTCAACTATATGCTAGTTCACTCAGCCCCACTCCACTGTACACTACTCCAGTCTACACCGCTACATTGTACGTTACACCACTCTACTCTATTTTAGTCTATGCCACTCTACACTATTTTACTCTACACCACTCCACTGTACTCCACTCTACGCCACTCCATTCTATGCTGTTCCACTGTACACAACTTCAATCTTCACCCCTCTACTTTATGGCATTCCACTCTACCCCACTCAACTGTCGCACTCCACTCTATGCTAGTACACTCTACTCCACCCCACAATACATTATTCCACTGTATGCCACTTTACTGTACGCTACTACACTATATGCTATTAACTTTCAGCCACTCCACTCTACGCTACTACACTATATGCTATTGACCTCTACACCATACCACTGTACGCCAATCCAGTCTGCGCTTCTCCACTCTACGTTATTCCACTTAATGCCACTCCAGTACACCCTCCTCCAGTCTATTTAACTCCACCCCACAAAACCCTACTACAATGTATGCCACTCTATTAGACTTTACTCCACTCTACCCCATAGTCACCACTGTCCACTGTCCAAATTTGCACTTGACTCTATGCCTGTACACTCTATTGTACAACACTCTATTCCACTCTACAACAGTCTCCAACACTGTATGACACTGCACTCGACTTTACTATATGAGATGTCACTCCAATTTATAACAGTTTCCTTGACTCTACGCTACACCACTTCAATGTATGCCACCCCACTCTATGCTAATCCACAATACCCTACTCCACTCTACGCCACTCCACTCTACTGTACACCACTCTACTCTATTTGACTTTTTGCCACTCCACTCTTCTACACTCTATTGTGCAGTATTCCACTATAAGCTATTTCAATTTATACTTTTCAATTTATGCTACTCCACTCTACGGTAATCCATTCTAAGCCACTACAGTGTAAGCCACTACACTCTACGCTGCTCCATTATATGACTCTCTCCTGCACTCTATACAACTCCACTCTATAAAAGTCTACCACACTTCATGGCACTCTATGACATACTACTACACTCTATCCCCATACACTCTACTGTCCAACTCTATACTTCACTCTATGCCCATATACTCCAATGTACAACACTCTATTCCACTATATGACACTTTTCTATACAACACAGCCCTCAGCTCTACTGTACGAGACCCCACTCAAATTTATAGCAGTTTACTGCCTACGCTACGCTAGTACACTCCACTCCATGCTACTCTACTCTACAACACACCAGTACACTCTATTGTACTTTACTCCACACTACTTTACACCACTCCACTCGACTCTACTCCACTGAACTAACCCTGGGCGGAGTTCGAGTAGCCGTGCTACGTGGAATTCCATGAGGCGGTAAAAAAAACTCCACTGAGCTACATGGAGTTCTGCGGGCGGGCGGAGTTGCTTGTCCCACCCGTTCACATGACGTTTCCGCCATATGGCAATGCGGTTTGCGTGTTCGGGGGAAAATATTGCCCGAACTGCACCACGTGGTCACGCATGGGTGCGGCCATCTTGTTTTCTTCTCTGTTATGATGCTGGGGCCTGTAGGAGAGTAGGATCTGCCTCTTATGGTTACCCCCACTTTTTGCTGATGTCTCACTGTTTTTTTACTTTAGTCTGGCGGGGGCCCTGCTATCCAGGACCCCAGCCTAGCTGCTTCCTCTCTAAATTGATTCCCTGTACCTTAAGTACACTTCAGATGGGATTCTGGGGTGTCCTTATAAGTCCCTAGTATATGGTATACTATGTACCCAGGGCATAGGTACCCCAGAGGCCTACCAGTGGCTGAAGCATGTATTGTGCCACCCCTGGAAAGCCATCCAAAATGACACCACATGACTGCTACTGCAGCCTGAGTGAGGTGGTGCATGCACCCCTTACAGACATATAGGTCCACTATATCTCACCTATCACTGCACATAGAAACCTATCAGTCACCCCTATGGCAGGCCTTATCAATCCTGAAAGCAGGGTGCTTGGTTATATGTGAGAGGGTGCCCATGCATGAGCAGAGCCCCTCTGCAGCCCTCGGAATCTCCTCTCCGGGGTTGTCTGTGGTGCAGCCTGACCATATACTCTTAAGTGCATTATATCCTCGCGGTAAATGCTAACTTTGGGATGGCTGCACGGAAACATGTCGTGTTTGGTATCAAACACCTTGGAATCATACCCCCACACCAGTAACTGGTGTGGGAGTATGATCCCACCCTTCTAGAGGGAAAGACATGACAGCACCGGTATACCCGGTACCAGCTAAACAGAGACCTGGCATCACAAAATGGATGCTGCAGCCACAGACACGAGTCTGGACTCCTGCTGCTGACCGAAACTCCGGCAGGGGAGGCCTGGACAATAGGTTTCCTGTCACAGGGAGGTGTTACCACCTCCCAGACAGGCCTTAGTGGATTGGGGCTGGGTGGGTGCACTACAAGAGTGCTTTGAATTCCTGCACTGGGGGCACATTTGGTGTCCTCGTGCATACCCCAGTTCAAACCGGTTGAAGGGGCTGCCACCCCCTGCTCTGGTGCAAAACTGGACAAAGGAAATGGGTGTAACCACCCCTCTTTCCAAACCCTCCCCTAGGTGGGTCCACAGAGTTAGTCCAACCCCTTCCTTAGGTATAAGTAAGGAACCCCTGGCAACAGGACTTTAGATATCCCTGGACGAAACTCTGTAACTGAATCCTGGAACTTCGACGCTCTACTCAAGACTAGAGGACTGAAGAAATCTCCCTTGGGGTCAAGGAGTGACTCCCCTGCTTGGCAGGCACCAACAAAGCATTTGCCGGTCTGCATCTCCGAAGCTCCCGCCGGACTCCGAAGTAATTGCAGCCCAGGAAGAGGATTTCCAGACTTCTCAGAGGCTGACCCGATTCCCCAGCAAAGCTGAGACCCGCAGCCCTCACGAGTGACGTGGAACTGGAACTCCTGGACACCGTGCACATTTGCTAGTGCATTGACTTTTCAATGTCTCTTGAAGTCCTGCTTTGGGTTACTTGTAGCCCAGGCCCCGAGCACCATTTGCACTGAAGATTGTGAGCCTACGCTCCACGAGTATTCTGTGGACCCACTCCTTGCATTTCTGCTTGAGGCTCCTTTGCAATCCCTGGTCTGTCGACTGGTGGGTCCCTGTGAAGGCAACTCTGATTTTCCTTGGGCTTTCCTGGGTGCTCCAGACGTGTCCTGAATCCCCACCGAGTGGTGAGTCCCTCAGACCTTGCTGGTCTGCACCAAAGCATCTTTCTTCTTTCTGCGTGGGTTGCTGTTGCCAATGCTTGTTGTGTTCAATCCGGACACCAACGCTGCAGTACTCGACATCCTTTGTGGGACAGCTCGAATCCAGCTCCTGGTCATCGTTGACACCTCCTGGTCCTCGTAGCTGAAGAGTCAAGCTTCACCTCTTTGACCTGAAACACCCGACATCGGCGGGCATTCGACTATCGTGCCCCTGGTCACTGGCAAGAGACCCAGACTCTGTCCCCTCTGCTTTCAGGTTCTTCTCATCTTCGATCCATGCTTGGATCTCTTCGGACACTTCGCATCTTCCCGGCAGCAGCACTTCTCTGCAGACTGCCATTGAAAACGACGACGCGACCCAACACCATTTGACACCTATGCACCCGGCTTCCCTGGGTGAGGTAACTCGTGTACTCCGGTGCTCCCATGTGTGTTGACCCTAGAACTGTCTAAGTCCAAGAGGGTTTGGTCCTAGTCCATTTCTAAGTGTCCTTAAACTTTAAAACTCTAGCCGCGACTTTCCCATAGACGATAACGGAGCTCGCGGCTGTGTTCACACACTGCACACAGCCCCCGTGGGTCCCCTGTGTCACTACCTTGGGTGGTTCCTTGGGGTCCCAACGATTCTACAGGCTCTAGGCCTTTTGTCTACTTAAGTCGTGGTTCTTATACCACTTTCTTAATATATGGTTTGGTACGCCCCTAGGGCTAATCGTATATTGTGCTACTTTACTGTGCTATTTGACTTGTAACTTGTGTACTTTGACCTCTAGTCTCATAAAGAGACTATTGGGTAGTGTTTAGTAATAAATACATATATTTTATATATATACCTCGTGTGGTTCTCCTTTCATTTGGTCATTCATGAGATTATAGACTGGAAAAACAAACAGCTTAACACTCCTTCAAGACTTAGCCTGAAGGCTGCTCTCCATTGCTACCACTAGGATAGCTTTCAATAAAGGTTGTCTTTAAACCTATCATCACTAAAGGTCGTTTGGACTGGTGCAAGGTGCCCACTATAACTAGTGGACAGCATATACCAGGCCAACTTCTCACATTGGTGTGCAGCGGTTGGATTCAAGCTTGCCTTGTTTTACCATATAATCTCAAGTGTGTGACTAACTGAAAACCACTAAAGGTACCTGAGGTACATATAAATTCAAGCTTAGAAATACAGTAAGTTCTACTGAACTTAGAGTTGTGTGTCAAGGGCTTAGCACACCCTTTCTACAACTCAAGAGAGTTTAGTAGGCCACACTAGAGTAGGTAGTGCATACACCACACCTCACTAGTGATGTCTTCAAGGCCAGGAAACAGTGGGTCCCTGCCAGAAGCCAATGGGCTTCTACTATCCAAGTATGACAACCTCCCATTCTTGGAATTGAGAGCATTGTGCAGTACTAGGAAGCTGAAGACAGGCAAAAGTGCAAACACCCAACGCCTCATAGAGGTACTTCTGTTGGATGATCTCAGAAGGCCCACAGGGTCTGAAGGGGTAGGCAGAGAGGGTGGGACAGCAAATGAGGAAGGGCCCAGGGGTGAAGAAACCCAGGACCTGACCTCTGAAGCTGACCAGGAAGATGACAATGATCTTACCCTGGAAAATCCAGCTCCTCCTGCAGATGAGGAGGAGGACCAGAATGGCCTCCCCTTTGTCCCACCAGGAAGAGTTGTGAGTGTGCCTAGAAGGTTAAGATCTCCTTCTAAGGAGTCTAACCATTCTGACACCTCAGTAGGGACCTCTGTTTCCTCTCATAGGAGGGAATCCTCTCATGAAAGGAAAGAGAGACTGCTCAAGTATGAAGAAGCTCAGCTTAGGATCAGAAGAGAGCAGTTGGCTATAGACAGGGAGTCCCTAGAGCTTCATAGACAAAGAAGAAAGTTGGGACTAGAGTCCCATGGTGGCAGGAACTTCCCTAGTGGTAGGGAAAGGTCTCATGACCCTAGAAGCCTAAGCAAGATTGTCCCTCCCTACCAGAGTGGGGATGACATCCACAAATGGATTACTGCACTGGAAAGGGCCTGTAAAGTTCAGAGGATCCCCCAGGAGCAGTGGCAGCAATCTTGTGGCTCTCCTTTGCAGACAAAGGTAGAGATAAGCTCCTCACTGTTAGAGAGGAGGATGCTGATGATTACAAGGGCTTGAAAAGTGCATTAATTGATGGGTTTGGCCTAGCCACTGAACAATACAGGTTAAAGTTCAGAGATACCCAAAAAGCACAGAACCAAGACTGGGTGGACTTTGTAGATTGTGCTACTAAGGCTTTGGAAGGCTGGTTACTTGGCAGTAAGGTGTGTGACTTCAAAGGATTGTATAATTTAATCATGAGGGAGCAGATTCTTAATAACTGTCAAAATCAGTTGCTACATCAGTACCTGGTTGACTCTGATCTGACCTCTCCCCAAGAATTGGGAAAGAAGGCAGACAAATGGGTCAGAACCAGGGTGAGGCAGAAGGTACAGAACCAAGGTGGTGACCAGAAGAAGCAAGATTCCAAAAACTCTGACAAGGGTGGGGAAATGGGTAAAGACCAGAAGTCTTCTCAAGGTCCCCAACAATCTGCATCTGGTGGGGAATCCCAATCTACTAAAGGAAAAGGCCAAAAGAAACCATGGTGCAAAATCTGTAAGCAGAAAACTCACTGGACAAGTGACGGCACCAAGTCCAAAGACTCTAATCCAGCCACCATTGCCCCTAAGGCAACTGTTCCCCCTAGTCCAGCTTCAATTGGTGGTGGAAGTACTCAGAATAAGGGTGTAGTAGGGTTGACCCTGGGTACTGAGGTGGGCTCTGGCCTAATCAGAGTGCCAACTCAGGCTGTCCTAGTCTGTGATGGGGGCATGGATATGTCCCCCTTAGTGAGTCCCAATAATTTGGGCAAATACAGACAGCAGCCTTTAATTAATGGAAAAGAGGCTTGGGCATTCAGGGACACAGGAGCAAGTGTCACAATGGTGACACAAGATCTTGAGGATCCTGGGCAGATTATACTTGGTGAAATGTACCAGGTGACCAATGCTAGCAATGTCAGAACAGACCATTCTCTGGCAGTTGTTAACTTCTCCTGGGGAGGGGTAACTGGCCTTAAGAAGGTTGTGGTGAGTGCAGACCTACCAGTCGAATGCTTGCTTGGCAATGATCTTGAAACCTCAGCTTGGGCAGAGGTGGAGCTCAGGACACATGCAGAAATGCTAGGGATCCCTGCACATGTCTTTGCTGTGACTAGGTCACAGGCCAAAATGTCACAAGCTGAACAGGCCCTGGATTCTGGAACAATGGACCAGGTGCCTCCCAAGAGGAGGAGCAGTAGGGTTAAGGCAGTGCCGTCCCCCTTGGCTCAGGAAGCAGATCAGTCTCTTGAGGAAAATGATCTCAGGCCTGAAGAAGGAACTGCCCCAGAGGAGCTTGAACCTGATCAGGTTGAGTTCTTGGGGACAGGGGCCCTTCCAGGGCAGATCTGAACCAGGAGCAGCTGAACTGCCCCTCTCTTGAACCCCTCAGACAGCAAGCTGCTGCTGAGGCTGCTGGGAATGCTAGTGGCACCCATAAGATATATTGGGATGATGGACTCCTGTACTCAGAGGGGCTTCCTATTGACACTAGCCCATGATATTCCTTTGGCAGGTCACCTGGGCCAGAACAAGACTTGGGACAGAATTGTCCCTCACTTTCACTGGCCCCACATGTCTGAAGACACCAAGGAGTTTTGTCGCTCCTGTGTAACCTGCCAAGCCAGTGGGAAGGCAGGTGGCACCACAAAGGCCCCCCTGATACCACTACCTGTGGTGGGGGTTCCCTTTGAGAGGGTGGGGATTGACATAGTCGGTCCCATGGATCCCCAAACAGCCTCTGGGCACAGATTTATCCTGGTGGTGGTGGACCATGCCACCAGGTACCCAGAAGCCATTCCCCTTAGAACCACTACAGCACCTGTGGTGGCAAGGGCCCTCCTGGGAATTTTCTCAAGTGTGGGCTTTCCTAAGGAGGTAGTATCTGACAGAGATGCAAACTTTATGTCCAGTTACTTGACTGCAATGTGGAAGGAGTGTGGAGTGACTTATAAATTCACCACACCCTATCACCCACAATGCAATGGTTTAGTTGAAAGGTTCAACAAAACGTTGAAGGGCATGATTAAAGGGCTCCCAGAAAAGCTTAGGCGAAGATGGGACTTACTCTTGCCCTGCCTTTTATTTGCATACAGGGAGGTGCCTCAGAAGGGGGTTGGCTACAGCCCTTTTGAACTTTTGTTTGGCCATCCTGTCAGGGGTCCATTGTGTCTGGTGAAGGAAGGTTGGGAGTTACCTCTCAAACACCCTAAACAGGACATAGTGGACTATGTACTTGGTCTCCGCTCCAGGATGGCTGAGCATATGAAAAAGGCAACCAAAAACCTTGAGGCTAGCCAGGAATTACAGAAAGACTGGCATGACCATAAGGCTGTGCTGACTGTTTACCAGCCAGGGCAGAAGGTGTGGGTGTTGGAGCCAGTGGCCCCAGCAGCCATCCAAGACAAGTGGAGTGGCCCCCATACAATTGTTGAACAGAAGGGAGAGATTACCTATCTGGTAGACCTGGGAACTCCCAGGAGCCCCCACAGGGTGCTCCATGTCAACAGGCTGAAGCCATATGTGGACAGGGCTGACATGGGCTTGCTCATGGCAACTGATGAGGGACAGGAAGAGGAGAGTGACCCACTCCCTGCCCTGCTCTCACAGAACCCTGATGATGGGTCAGTAGATGGTGTAGCCTTGGCAGGCAGCCTCACTGCCCAGCAGCAAACTGATTGTAGACAGGTGCTCAATCAGTTCAGACACATGTTTTCTCTGACTCTAAGTCAGACCACCCGGTGCACTCATGAAGTGGACACTGGGGACAGTCTGCCTGTTAAAAGTAAGATTTACAGGCAACCTGACCAAGTCAGGGACTGTATCAGGACAGAAGTCCAGAAAATGTTGGAACTGGGTGTCATTGACCCTTCAGATAGCCCTTGGGCTAGTCCAGTAGTCCTGGTGCCTAAACCTCACACCAAAGATGGCAAGAGAGAGATGAGGTTTTGTGTGGACTACAGGGGCCTCAATACAGTCACTAGGACTGATGCCCATCCAATCCCCAGGGCAGATGAGCTAATAGACACTTTGGCCTCAGCCAAGTATCTAAGCACATTTGACCTGACAGCTGGCTACTGGCAGATCAGACTAGCTGATGATGCAAAGCCAAAAACTGCATTTTCTACCCCTAATGGGCTTTACCAATTTGTGGTGATGCCCTTTGGGTTGAAGAATGCACCTGCCACTTTTCGGAGGTTGGTGAACACAGTCCTTACAGGTCTGGAAGCCTATAGTGCAGCATATCTAGATGATATTGCTGTCTTTAGCTCCACCTGGGAGGATCACCTGGTCCACCTCAGAAATGTTTTGGAGGCCCTGCAGAAGGCAGGCCTCACTATCAAGGCCACTAAGTGCCAGATAGGGCAGAGTCAGGTTGTGTACCTGGGCCACCTTGTGGGTGGAGGCCAGGTTCAACCATTGCAGAGCAAAATCCAGACCATCATGGACTGGGTTGCTCCAACTACCCAGACTCAGGTGAGAGCCTTTTTAGGCCTGACTGGGCATTACAGAAGATTTGTCAAGGGGTATGGATCAATAGTGACACCCCTGAATGACTTAACCTCTAAGAAAATACCCAAAAAGGTTCAGTGGACAGTTAGCTGTCAAAAGGCATTTGATGACCTGAAGCAGGCCTTGTGCACTGCTCCCATTCTGCAGAGTCCTGATTACTCCAAAAAGTTCATTGTGCAGACAGATACATCCGAGTTGGGGGTAGGGGCTGTACTGTCACAGTTGAATGATGAAGGTCAGGATCAGCCAGTAGCTTTTATTAGCAGAAGGCTGACCCCCAGAGAGAAACGTTGGTCAGCCATTGAGAGGGAGGTCTTTGCTGTGGTTTTGGCTCTGAAGAAGCTGAGGCTATACTTGTTTGGCACTCACTTCATTGTTCAGACAGACCATAAGTCCCTCTTATGGCTAAAACAGATGAAGGGTGAAAACCCCAATCTTTTGAGGTGGTCCATTTCCCTACAGGGGATAGACTATACAGTGGATCATAGACCTGGGAGTAACCATGCCAATGCAGATGGACTCTTCAGATATTTCCACTTAGAACATGAAGACTCAACTGGTCAAGGTTAGTTTAATGTCCCTGCATTTGGGGGGGGGAGGGGGGTTGTGTAGGAGAGTAGGATCTGCCTCTTATGGTTACCCCCACTTTTTGCTGATTTCTCACAGGTTTTCGACTTTAGTCTGGCTGGGGCCCTGCTATCCAGGACCCCAGCCTAGCTGCTTCCTCTCTAAATTAATTCCCTGTACCTTAAGTACACTTCAGATTGGATTCTGGGGTGCCCTTATAAGTCCCTAGTATATGGTATACTATGTACCCAGGGCATAGGTACCCCAGAGGCCTACCAGGGGCTGAAGCATGTATTGTGCCACCCCTGGAAAGCCATCCAAAATGGCACCACAGGACTGCTACTGCAGCCTGAGTGAGGTGGTGCATGCACCCCTTACAGAGATATAGGTTCACTATATCTCACCTATCACTGCACATAGAAACCTATCAGTCACCCCTATGGCAGGCCTTATCAATCCTGAAGGCAGGGTGCTTGGTTATATGTGAGAGGGTGCCCATGCATGAGCAGAGCCCCTCTGCAGACCTCGGAATCTCCTCTCCGGGGTTGTCTGTGGTGCAGCCTGACCATATACTCTTAAGTGCATTATATCCTCGCGGTAAATGCTAACTTTGGGATGGCTGCACGGAAACATGTCGTGTTTGGTGTCAAACATCTTGGAATCATACCCCCACACCAGTAACTGGTGTGGGAGTATGATCCCACCCTTCTAGAGGGAAAGACATGACAGCACCGGTATACCCGATACCAGCTAAACAGAGCCTGGCATCACAAAATGGATGCTGCAGCCACAGACACGAGTCTGGCCTCCTGCTGCTGACCGAAACTCCGGCAGGGGAGGCCTGGACAATAGGTTTCCTGTCACAGGGAGGTGGACAGCATATACCAGGCCAACTTCTCACAGGGCCTACTTTTCAATCCTGCCTAAATCTTTTCAATCCTTCTTTCCCAAAACTTTTTTTCTGATTTTTTTTATTTATTATCTTTCCCTTGGTCTTCTTAAGTGTATATTTTGCATTTGTTTCTACCTTTTGTGCGGTTTTTAGTGAGTTTTGTACTGTTTTTCTCTATTTCTTGCTTTCTAATTTTTTTTTACTTCCTTCCTTCTTCTCCTATAATTTTATTATACTTTCTACATTTTATTTTCTGACCCCCCAAACCCCCTGGCATCATGGCAGAGATCCATGCAAAAAAGGTGGCAAAGAAGAGCCGCCTTCCTTGCAGAAGGCGGTTCCCAGAAGGGGTGAAGCCCGAGCCTTGTTTTCCGAAGTGGAGATGGCAGTGCTGGTTTTCATTGTGCAGTGCCACCTCCCGTCCACTCTGGCAGCAGGCGGCAGGCTTGGGTCCGGGTAGGGCTCCGGGAGCACCAGCAGCGATGTGCAAGGGTGCGCCCGGCAGTGTTTGGCTGCTCTTGGGTATGGCGCACCCACAACCAGCTGACACACCGGTGATCTGACATCCTGGACCGAGAGCAGGACCTGCTGGACCTGCTAGGGGGTGAGGTCGCCATGCTTGGTGAGTAGCTAATTATTATTATTATTATTGTGTGTTTTATGTTATTGCTAATCTTTATTTCCCAGTTAGCAAGCATGCTGCTCATATGCAGGTAAGTTATGTAATGTTTACAAATCTAATATTATGTGATTGTTTTTCTAGGCGGCAGGTGCTCGGTGCTACCTAATTGTACTTGTTTGCCACTTTGCGTTTGTGCTTGCTTCGGGTGAATATGTAAGAACTTAAGGTAAGTAATGCAGACTAGAGAGAGACTTCTTTCCTTTGTCCTGTCACTACTAAGATAGTAAGTATTAGTAATTTAGCAGCACGCGTCCTCTCACTTCAACCTTTTTGTAGCTTGGACAGTTACAAGTAAACAACCAATTTGGTGTATGCATGCGTTCATCTATTCATTTAAAGACAAAATGCAGACTAAGGGGCCGATTCCAATTCGGGCCGGAAAACGTACCGACCGACTCGGAGCCGGAATTCATTCCGACCGACACGGACCGGTGCAGCCCGACCCGCAAAGTACGATGAGAAGCGTGCAAAATCCGACCGACTCATACGGAACACAAGCCGAACGACCCAACCGCGTGGAAAACAGCTATCCGGCCGGAAAAGCACGCGAATCGAACCGACCGACACGCACCAGGAAGAATCCCGAACGAAACGTACCCGCGAACTCGGACCCGCCAAGTACGATGCAACGCGTGGAAAACACGACCGAGTCGCACGGAGCCCAAGCCGTACGACCGACACGCATACAAAACTGCGAGCCGAAGCAACCCAATACACTGCGACCGACGCGTACGCAGCACAGAAAACAGCACAAACACAGCGTGAACGAATCGGAGAAGCTCGCACGAGACAACTGCAGGGTCCGACTCGGTCAGAAGAACGTCTCCTACATGCACAAAAAGTACTAAGGAAAAAACACACAAAAAAAGGCCAAACAAGCAACTACAAAGCCAATAAATACTGGGGGGGGGGGAACAGGGAACAAAGACACACCCACAACTCCACCCATATAAAGGACACAAATCCCTACCATGATCCTTTGCAAATTCAAATTACCTGCCAGCACTCAACACCAACAGACAGCAACCACACACACACTCACAGCTAATCCATCACACAAGCCACACACCAGCAGCACCACAACAAATAGCACCCTCACATACACCCAGCAAAACACACACTCACACACCCTCACTTGCACACCCCCACACACATCACACACCACCACCACCCATCACCATGCCCCCAAAGAAGAATCAAAAGTTCCTAGATAGTGAATTGGAAGTCCTGGTAGATGAGATCCTCAGGGTAGAGCCACAGCTGTTTGGTACACTGGTCCAACAGACCCCCATGTCGCAGAAAACCAAGATGTGGGAGAGGATTGTCGACAGGGTGAACGCACAATCACCATGTTTGCGCACAAAGGGAGACATCCAGAACAGGTGGTATGATGTGCGCAGGAGGGTCAGGGACCTGTTGAAGAAGGACTACCTCTTGAGCCAACACACCGGCAGTGGCCCTCCTGCCAAACCAGTACACCTCAGGCCCTGGGAGGAGAAGGTGCGGGCCATCCTACCACCACTGAGCGTATATGGACTAGAAAACATCCCAGAGCCTGGTGAGTACACAACAAATGTACACAATATTGTGCGACAATACACACACATCACTGTCAAGGGGAGAGTCAAACCATGCACCCTTAGCAAATCCACAGCAACCAAAACAGAATCATCCCAAAATGTGTATGTCAGTCAGATAAACACAACACATGCCATCTCATAGTGATATGTAACTGTGTCATCACATGTACAAACACAACTACAACTACAGCTAGGCAGTGGCACAAATATAACTAACAAACACATCCAGACATGTAGCCACCACTACAACACCACCTCACAGTGAAGCCCACTGAAAGGAAGGAATCCTGTGTATGCTGGGCAAGTCAGTATAGCCAATAGCATCATGGGAGTCGTAGTCACAGATA
Organism: Calotriton arnoldi; assembly: GCA_963921515.1. Classification (NCBI taxonomy): domain Eukaryota; kingdom Metazoa; phylum Chordata; class Amphibia; order Caudata; family Salamandridae; genus Calotriton; species Calotriton arnoldi. Next base: position 513,670 of record CAWUFW010012459.1, read on the forward strand.
TTGCCCACCCTCACAATGCGCACATCAACACCACCATGAACCATGCTCACATCACAGGGAGTGGAAAACAACTGCCAAGATGGCTGACACTGGCTACTGCTGTGGGGAGCACAAGGCCCTGCTGGCAACTGTGCACCAACCAACAGCAGGACACCACTGAATGACATCCTGAAAGCTAACTTGCACTCCCTGCAACGGAAGCACGTTCCATGGTGGGATATCTGGCTGGGTGGGAAGGAGGACTGACAGCACTGACCATAGTTACCAGCAGCTCCACTCACACACACCCCTAACACAAACTCCACACAACTCACCTGGGAGAATGCATTGCCTCACACTCTAATCAAATATCCCACAAAGAACCACAACCCTGCGTCATGCTGTGTGAAGCACAGGGACACACATGGGACTTGTAGCCAAACTAACCCCAGGATAACACTGTCAGCCATCTTGTCAGCACAGGCACACAACCCCACAGGGAAGCAGAGTGAAAAGGAAGGAAGCATGGGCATGATGGGAAGGGGGGTGGAGGCAATAGCATGATGGGAGTGGTAGTCACAGCCCAACATCCCCCACCCACATGGCCCAGCAAGATCACACCCAAGCATGCACACCTCACAGGGAGTCAAAAGCCACATCAAAGATGGCTGACACTGGTGCTCAGTCGTGGAGAGCACATGGCCCTGCTGGGAACTGGGCACCAACCAACAGCAGGACACCACTGTCAGCCATCTTGCCATTGCTGTCACACTCACACACAGTGAAGTCCACTCAAAAGGAAGGAAGTATGGGCATGCTGGGAAGGGCGGTGGAGGCAATAGCATGATGGGAGTGGTAGTCACAGCTCAACATCCCCCAACCGCATGGCCCAGGAAGCTCACACTAAAGCATGCACACCTACCAGGTAGTGAAAAGCCACATCAAAGATGTCTGACACTGGTGCTATGTTGTGGGGAGCACAAGGCCCTGCTGGGAACTGGCCACCAACCAACAGCAGGACACCACTGTCAGCCATCTTGCCATTGCTGTCACACTCACACACAGTGAAGTACACTCAAAAGGAAGGAAGTATGGGCATGCTGGGAAGGGGGTGGAGGCAATAGCATGATGGGAGTGGTAGTCACAGCTCAACATCCCCCACCCGCATGGCCCAGCAAGCTCACACTAAAGCATGCACACCTACCAGGTAGTGAAAAGCCACATCAAAGATGTCTGACACTGGTGCTATGTTGTGGAGAGCACAAGGCCCTGCTGGGAACTGGGCACCAACCAACAGTAGGACACCACTGTCAGCCATCTTGCCATTGCTGTCACACACACACACAGTGAAGTACACTCAAAAAGAAGGAAGTATGGGCATGCTGGGAAGGGGGGTGGAGGCAATAGCATGATGGGAGTGGTAGTCACAGATATTGTTCACCCTCACAACTGTCCCATCAACACCACCCTGAACCATGCGCACATCACAGGGAGTGGAAAAGAACTGACAAGATGGCTGACACAGGGTACTGCTGTGGGGAGCACAAGGCCCTGCTGGGAACTGTGCACCAACCAACAGCAGGACACCACTGACTGACATCCTGAAAGACAACTTGCACTCCCTGCAATGGAAGCACGTTCCATGGTGGGATATCTGGCTGGGTGGGAAGGAGGACTGACAGCACTGACCATAGTTACCAGCAGCTCCACTCACACACACCCCTAATACAAACTCCACACAACTCACCTGGGAGAATGCATTGCCTCACACTCTAATCAAATATCCCACAAAGAACCACAACCCTGGGTCATGCTGTGTGAAGCACAGGGACACACATGGGACTTGTAGCAAAACTAACCCCAGGATAACACTGTCTAGCCATCTTGTCAGCACAGGCACACAACCCCACAGGGAAGCAGAGTCAAAAGGAAGGAAGCATGGGCATGCTGGGAAGGGGGTGGAGGCAATAGCATGATGGGAGTGGCAGTCACAGATATTGGTCACCCCCACAACTGTCCCATCAACACCACCCTGAACCATGCGCACATCACAGGGAGTGGAAAAGAACTGACAAGATGGCTGACACTGGGTACTGCTGTGGGGAGCACAAGGCCCTGCTGGGAGCTGGGCACCAACCAACAGCAGGACACCACTCACTGACATCCTGAGAGTCAACCTGAACCCACTGCAAGGGTGGCATGCTTCATGGTGGGATAACTGGGCTGGGGGAGAAGGAGGGCCGGATGTCAACCAAATACAACCAATGCAGACCATGTACACACCCCAACATTCAAATTGAAATGCTCAAAGTATGCAGGACAATGTGCTACACCAATATCAACCTCTGACTGTGACAACTTAGGACCATGCAATGTACAGGCCCGCATCCAGAGGTACAGTCACAACTGTCAGGTGTGTCAACCATTGATGCCTGCAGAAACATAACATACATTGTGTGTGTCTCCCAAAAACAGGTGATGATGGGGACACAGCAGCAGACGCTGAGGAGTCCCTGTCCCAGGATCCAGGGGAAATGGAGCTCACTGGTGTGGAACAGCCTCTGCCCTCCTCGGATGACGAAGACCTACCTGGCACCTCCGGAGCGAGTCATCATGCAGCACCAGCAGGACCACCAGCTGCACCCCCTGCACCCACCCCTCCAATGACTGACAACACACAAACCACCCCTGCCAACACGGACAGACCAAGGACCACCACCACCACCAGCACACGGACCCTTGCCCAACGTGGGACTATGGACACCAACACCACCAACAACCCCCAAGGGGGCCCAGGGTCACCTGTGCGTGCCACCTCAGGTACTGCACGTGTCACCAGGGGTGGTGGGAGGGGTGGTAGACATAGGTCGCTGCTCGCAGAGGGGTCTGGACTGCATGATGACCCACAACTGGTACGCATAGCCGATGCGTACCAGACCAGCACCGGAGAGCTCAGCCAGGTAGTGGGGATCCTCAGGGACATACGACAGCAGCAGGCTGCCCATCATGCCCGCTTGGACTTACACATGTCCCGCATGGAGTCCAAGTGGGACACACTGCAAGAGATGACGGCGGTCCATAGGGACATATTACAATGCCTCCGCCAGATGAGCAGCAACATGTCAACACCTCCCTGTGTGCCCACAACATCTGGTGCTGAAACAACTGCAACTGCCACAGGGAGGGAGGATGACTCTGGCGGAGAGTCCCCTGCACCGCAGCAGCCTGCACTTGAGGGTCCCTCCACAAAGAAGAGGGGTCGTCCGAGGAAGGGCAACTGAGAGACCGATGGCCATGCGCAACCCCCAGGAAGCCAAAACCTGTTCTGGATAATCACCTTTGTGCGCAAATTGTTCACCCTGTTGAATGCAACACAACTCCCCCACATGACATGGGGAGTACAAGTTGGACCAATGTATCAGATGACTGTGGACTTTACTCAGGACATTTCTGCTACCAGGACTTCCAAATCATCTAGGAACTTTGGATTACAATCACAATGTACAGCACCCACCATCCTGTGCACTATACTCACACATGTATGACAATACACACACTAATACACCATACCTGCCTCTGTTGTGATTCCAACGTGGTTTCTGTCATGGAGATGATGACCTGCGAAATTACACTGTGCATGCTAACTGCTACAGCAAGTACAACACAGGCATGTGAGTCATGGAAACCTGACACATATGAGGGAGACACACCACCAGGGCTACACAACATATACACACCAAGGCCACCTGACTCATCGCCTACATTGATGTTGCCAGGAAATACGGTGCAATGCACAGACACAACACCTATTCACAGTCTTTGTCAACTAGCCCACTGGTACAGTAAGCAAATGTCAGTCAGATGTGTGACCACAGACAACGCACATCACAAAGTGAAGCACAGGTTTATTACACATTTGCAACATGTTGTAACCACTACAGATGCAAGGTAATCCCACCTGGCAGTGGGCACACAGTCAACAAGTGTGGAAGGAAGGAAGTCCATGGGTGTGGCGCACATCACCTGTAGAGACACGACAGCTACCAACCTGGAAGTTTAATCACGGTGTTGGGGGATCACAGTTGACCAAACAACTCTGAAAGTACCCTGTGAAGGACAGAAATGACACACAGTCAAAAGCACTGAAGAACAGGACAGAACTGCAATACTCATGCCCAATACATGTCACAAGATACCCACCCAGAACCAAGTTAGCATGTCAACACTGTTGGGGAGTACAGACTACCTGTAAGGACACATCGCTACACGCATACAGTCATGTAGCACATGGCCACACTCAAACAGCACCAGAGCACCACCAACACATATCATGCATACTCACATCATTGACATGACATCTCCGGATACTCACATTCAGCTGAAGAAGTTGGTGATGAGCTGTGTGCGGACATCACCATCATCATCATCATCATCACTGGCATCGTGGTCCAGGCCAGGATCCTCCACAGGTGGCGGATGTTGATCATCGTCATCCAGGATGAGAGGCAACTCCTTCCGCACAGCCAGGTTGTGTAGCATGCAGCAGACGATGACAATCTTGCACACCTTTGCTGGGGCATATGGGAGGGCCCCTCCTGACTTGTCCAGGCAGCGGAAGCGGCTCTTCAGGAGACCAAATGTCCGCTCAATGACTCTCCTGGTCCGACCATGTGCCTCATTGTAGCGCATCTGGGCTGGTGTCACAGGGTTCCTGAGGGGCGTCAGCAACCACGGCATGTTGGGGTATCCGGAGTCACCTACATATGGACAATTGCACATTAGCTGATTTGGAAAAGAGGGTGGAATACTACATCGCAGAACACACACAATGGTACAAAGTCAGTACACACCGACAAGCCAGGCACGCTGGTTCCGCATCTGTGACATCATCCTCGGGATGCGACTACTCCTCATCACGTAGGCATCGTGTGCAGAACCGGGGAAACGGGCACACACGTGTGAGATGCTCATATCAGCAAGACATACCACCAGTGCATTGACCGAATGGTAATGTTTGCGGTTCCTGTATGCCTGCTCATGTGCCTGTGGCGGTTTCAAAGCCACATGTGTCCCATCAATGGAGCCAATGACATGCGGCATCCTCCCCAGGGCATAGAAGTCACTCTTCACGTCAGTGAGTTGTTGAGGTCTAGGGAAATAGATGTACTCGTTCAGGTATCTCAACATAGCCTCCAAAACATCGCGGAGCACACGGCTGAACATGGTCTGTGACATCCCACCAGCAGACGCCACAGTGTGTTGAAAGGTACCGGTGGCAAAGAAGTGTACGGCCGCCATCACCTTCACCTTGGGGGTCAGCACTGTGGGGTATGTCCGGCCAGGTTGCAAATGTGGGGCCAAGCGCACTGTCAATTCCTCAATCAGCGGCCTGGTGAAGCGGTACCGTCGGATGCAGTCCCGTTCCACCATGGATGCAAGGTCAGGGAATGGTCTATGGACAGCTGGTGCCCTGCAGTGCATAGGTGAAGAAAGAAAGATTGTCAGTCACCCCACATATGTGGCATTGACCATACACAATATCACATGATACATCATTATGAGACACAAGTACATGATGTGTGCAGTTCCGTAAGGACATGTATGGCACCTACATGGCCAACATCTAACATCACAGTTCAACAAGTGGCATCAACAAGTCCCATGTTGTGCCATGGGATATCATGAGGCCGTGTCACAGTTCCCATCTACTGCTGCCACGTTCCAAACACACCCCACAGTGACATGTGTGGACAGATGTGCCCCAGGCATCACAGCTCATCGACAGGTAGATTCCCAGGGACCCTGTATTGCCACATGGACACTGGCATGACATGGTGCATCATGAATACACCACAGCAAAACAACCATGACCCCCACAGGTAGTGGTCCCTGTTGCCTCGTCAGGACAGACATGGACGTCTGTGACACACACACGCACAACATCAAAGTTCATGCACAAACAACGTGGATGTGGAGACTGTCTCCCATTGTGCACATGGAATCAGAGACATTGTAAACACAACATGCACACAGACTGTGGAGGACCATCACTATTGTGCCAATGGGTCACCCTGGGATGTACATACCATCCCACATGGGACTCAGGGGGTATGTGACATGACATACACATACACCACCGTGAAATGTGACCATGCCACATGCTCAGGAATGAACAGTTGCACATCACAGTGGTCATGTGCACGACACACCAAGGATCCTGTCCCCATGAACACGTGCACAGCCTGGGAGTGGCTGCCCCGAAGTGACACCCACAGAACAACATGTTCACCCCCATACACGGAATAGGTAATGCAGCCTTACATGCCTTAGGATACAGTGTGGACAGGCTGTGGTGTTGTAGGTGTGCCCCTCACTCCCTGGGAAGTATATGTGGCTGGCATATGTTCACCTGTGACAGGCATGGTGACATATGCCAGTGACTTGTCCAGGGACGCGTTGTACAGCAATGGACCGATCGGTGTGCCCGGCCGGCCCATTGCATTCAATGTGAGCGAGTACACGTTGTATCGCGGGTATGCGTTGAACAGCAATGGACCGATCGGTGTGCCCGGCCGGCCCATTGCATTCAATGTGAGCGGGTACGCGTTGTATCGCGGGTACGCGTTGTACAGCAATGGACAGATCGGTGTGCCCGGCCGGCCCATTGCATTCAATGTGAGCGGGTACGCGTTGTATCGCGGGTACGCGTTGTACAGCAATGGACCGATTGGTGTGCCCGGCCGGCCCATTGCATTCAATGTGGCGGGTACGCGTTGTAACGCGGGTACGCGTTGAACAGCAATGGACCGATCGGTGTGCCCGGCCGGCCCATTGCATTCAATGTGAGCGGGTACAGCGTTGTAACGCGGGTACGCGTTGAACAGCAATGGACCGATCGGTGTGCCCGGCCGGCCCATTGCATTCAATGTGAGCGGGTACGCGTTGAACAGCAATGGACCGATCGGTGTGCCCGGCCGGCCCATTGCATTCAATGTGAGCGGGTACGCATTGTATCGCGGGTATGCGTTGTACAGCAATGGACCGATCGGTGCGCACACATTGGCTGGGGCCTGGCATGGCAACGGACGCGTTTCGAAGCTCCAACGAGTCTGATGCAGTGAATTCAGTTGGCCAGCCACAACAATGTTGCAAAATCATGGGTGTCATGAAGTTGAAGATTTGAAGGATGCTGTGGGCGTGTATTAGCGCTGCTATACCATGGATTGGTCAGATTTAGAAGATGCAAATGACTTGGACCTATCACTTTGGACACATGGGACAGTATCTGCCTCTGCAGCACACATATAATGCTGGCTGTTCCCCTGAGGTCCTAGACTTATGTTAAATCTTAGTTGTCTGAAGCAATCATAGACAGCATAGGGTACATATACAGTTTAATTCAATAATGTACCGTTAACTTATTTAAAACACATTCAAATATATCCTCAAAATCCAAAAGAAATCCAAAAAAGGCACACACAATTGTTTTTATGTGACTCGTATTTTATTCGGTCACTTTTCATACCATTTTATCATATTCAATGTTCAAAACAGAGGAGTGGTAGCTCCAAGGGAAAAAGTGAAGAAAGAAAGTGCTCGTGGAGTAAGATAGAATATATAAGAGGGAGATCCAATCAAGAAAAACAATGATTCATCATTATTTATATTACAATCTTATTAGTAAAACTGGTCGTGATTCATGATTGCACCAGTTCTACATTGAGGCCTGTCCATTAGTTAGTTCATGGTTAATCATTTTGTTATTTCTCAAAAAATGCGCAAACAACGTTTGTCTGTAAGCAAGTAGGGCTGGGATAATAACAGGTACAGGCCCCGAGTAGGGGAGAGTGTCGACGTTTCGACCCTAGTGCAATGAGGGCAGTTTATATCCTCTGCAAGCGGGTCTTCCTCAAGACAGAAAGGAGGGATGGGGGGATGCGGGGAGCAACTGATCATGGGTGATGCACAGTTAAAGTGCCGCCCCTGGGTATAGATATAAAAGTCCGCAATAGAATTGCGGCTTGGTAACAGCAGTTTACCTTCAATTAATGGGTGAGAAAATCGCCCACAGCGTCTTAATACATCATCTTCGCATGGCCCGGGGGAATCCAGCTGGTCTGCTCGAGTCTGCTGGATTCCCCCGGGCCATGCGAAGATGATGTATTAAGACGCTGTGGGCGATTCTCACCCATTAATTGAAGGTAAACTGCTGTTACCAAGCCGCAATTCTATTGCGGACTTTTATATCTATACCCAGGGGCGGCACTTAACTGTGCATCACCCATGATCAGTTGCTCCCCGCATCCCCCATCCCTCCTTTCTGTCTTGAGGAAGACCCGCTTGCAGAGGATATAAACTGCCCTCATTGCACTAGGATCGAAACGTCGACACTCTCCCTACTCGGGGCCTGTACCTGTTATTATCCCAGCCCTACTTGCTTACAGACAAACGTTGTTTGCGCATTTTTTGAGAAATAACAAAATGATTAACCATGAACTAACTAATGGACAGGCCTCAATGTAGAACTGGTGCAATCATGAATCACGACCAGTTTTACTAATAAGATTGTAATATAAATAATGATGAATCATTGTTTTTCTTGATTGGATCTCCCTCTTATATATTCTATCTTACTCCACGAGCACTTTCTTTCTTCACTTTTTCCCTTGGAGCTACCACTCCTCTGTTTTGAACATTGAATATGATAAAATGGTATGAAAAGTGACCGAATAAAATACGAGTCACATAAAAACAATTGTGTGTGCCTTTTTTGGATTTCTTTTGGATTTTGAGGATATATTTGAATGTGTTTTAAATAAGTTAACGGTACATTATTGAATTAAACTGTATATGTACCCTATGCTGTCTATGATTGCTTCAGACAACTAAGATTTAACATAAGTCTAGGACCATTGTTTTTCTATATCAATTAGTACCCAGGTCCATTGACTTTTGTGGGTTACCCCATTATATCTTAATGGCTGTTCCCCTGAGAGCTCACTTGCCTGCACTACATGCTCCAGGACGACATCTGCCACCAACACTGCTGCTGTTTATGCATCCTCTGGCTCCTGCAATGGCACGTACTGTGGAGAGAGCCCCAGCCTTCAGCCTTGAGGATCACCAGGCCCTGCTGGACAGCCTCCTTCCACAGTACAGCAAGCTGTATGGGAAACCAGGGGAGCAGGTGAGTGTGCTGTCCACTGCATCACAAATTGTGCATGTTGTCTGACTAGCAGGACTTTCACTGTGCACACCACCGCTAGCATGCCCACTGAGTAGTTGTCACACCCCAAAGTGTGTAGTTACATGCACTGAACTGGTACACTGCAGTAACAGTGCATTCCAACTAGGTTTACTTCCCATGCAATGATACCATGTAGTGACTGCTGGCAAACTGTTCATAGCCATTGTTGCACTGCCTGTGTACATCATATGCCCCTGTAATTGAGACATGTATATCCAACTGTGTGATGCACGGATATGTTGCATGTGTAGTAATGGCCTTTTCACTTTGTCATCCTCACAGGTTGATGCCCACCAGAAGCAGGAAATCTGGCTGACCATCGCCCGGAAAGTAAGATCCGTGGGGGTCTACAGGCGCAGGATCCGCAACTGCCAAAAGAGGTGGCAGGACCTTCGTGGCTGGACCCGGAGGATCGCAAGGGTCCAGCTGAAGCTGTCGCCTCCTCGCAGGAGGGGCGGACACCGGACCCTGACCCCCCACATGCTCCGGATCCTGGCGGTGGTCTTCCCTGACCTGGATGGGCAGCTGAGGGACAGACAGCAGCAAGGAGGGGGTGAGTCCATGACTGCACTGTGCACTTTGTCTGACATGCTATGTGCCCTCCTCTGGCCTGGTTAAACTTCCACAGTACATCAGTCATGTGGTCCAGGACCCATGTCCCTCATTTGTTACATGCCCACTTCTCCTCTGATACGCATATGTGTGGCCCTTATAGTCAGGAAACTGTGTCATTTGGGGACTGTGTCATTGCATTTTGCTTTGCTCAAGGTGAGGGACAGCATTTGTTCCCGTGACTATGTTGTGCGATTCATGGGTGGGTCAATTGCCTACACAGTGCCTAAGTTCTGACATGTGATCTGCATGTAACTTTGATATGTGGTCCGCTTGCTGCTCTGACTCACCACATGTCCCTGGGGAATGTGGCACACACCCATGCTGCTGGTGGGAACAATATTTGGGCCTCAGGAGTATGTGTATCCAGTGTGTCACACATGCTTAGCCACCTGCCTACTGTCCAGGACTCATCCCTCTTACAGGTGGAGCTGGACAGTCATGCCTACTCCAGTGCATACAATACACTCTGTACTCCCACTCCCGTGTATCATCTGGCATGTTGTGACCAGTGAAATTTACCCTCAGGTGTCTGCCTCTGTCTCATTGTGCTGTGTCTTCGTTGTCAGGACTACTGGTATGTTCATCGTTTGGGGCTCAGCATGCCATCTGAGATGTGACCATGATAGACGATACTTCTGTGACTTATAGGTGTCTGATCACTTGACTGTGCACACAGGTGTTTGCGACTGTGACTTTCAGGAAGCTGTATTTTCATTCACAGCACACTGTGAGGTGCTCATGTTCAGGGAGTTGTGTTTCATGTCCCCCATATGTCCAGTTGGTATGATGTGGACAAATAGTAGTACAGATGATGTGGTTTTTGGGGGATGGACATGTGCACTTGTCAGTCACATAACTTGCATTCCCCCTGCCCTCGGATTGTGACACAGTGCAGACTGTTGTTGTCTGGCTGCCATGGCCATGTGACTTAAGACAGTAATGTATGACTTTGCACGCATTCCTGTGTCATGGCATTCAACTTCCTGGGACTGATCCTGCAGGGGAGTGACATGTGCAACATGCACCCCATTGTGGCATTGACTATCCGGACATGGGTGCATCATGGTGTCTGGTGCTGGTATGCATCACATGCATTTCTAATTAGAATCTGGCCATCCCTTTATCCGGACACCTGCACTGACTCAGTGGCAAGAGATGTGATGTGTGCATGTTCACATGCTTCACCGTGTTCCCTGCAATGTCCAACAACTGTGTAGGTGGTGCATGTGTCCACACTGGGGTCTTACCATCAGACAGGCACCAGACAGATGGGTGCAAGGGCAGGAGGGGTGTGAGTCCCATGGTTGACCATCAGACTGACAATTGGCTTCCCCGAATCTGTGCGAGGACTTTAGGCAATGTTCAACTAAGGATGCCAGGGCTTGCTCTGTAATGGGCTGTACTTACTGTGGTGTGTGCGGTCAGTGCAGGTGACTGATGTTTGTCTGTTTCCCTAATTGTTTGCAGATACATCCACGGCCACAGGAGGGGACAGCTCCACGGACCAGGAGGAGCAGCGGAGCCAGACTGGGTCAGCATCGGACGAGTGGTCAGAGGGACCCAGTGGCACGGAGGGTGAGGGGAGCCACACCGAGGAGTCCTCAGCACCATCCACCTCTGCTGGGGACCACAGCAGCTCGGAGGATGACTCCCTTGTGGAGGCGGGTCTCGGCAGCCACCAAAGGCCAGCTAGTCTGTCTGGCCCCGCCACCACCACCACCGCCCTCCCATCGGCTCCCATTCCTGAGGTCCGTGGAGGCTCCCGTGCTCGGGAGCGTGTCTCCTTCGTGCCAGGCACCGCAGCCCCTGCCCCTGTGTCCCCTGCTGCCCTGAGTGAGGAGTCTGTGTACCTCCTTCGGCAGCTCCATGTAGGGCAGACAGCAATGCTGAGTGTCCTCCATGCACACACCACTCTGTTGACACAGCTGGTGTCATTCATGGAGGGCATCTCGACGGGTATGTCTGCCCTACAGAGGAGCAATAGGTCCATGGACTCCTCCCTGACGGCAGCAGTGTCCCTCCTCCAACAGTCCCTCACCCCTCCCACCTCTGCCCCATCCACACTTCCTGCCCCCTACCTGTCCAAAGCACATGCACACCTGCACAGTCATCCATACACACAGACACAAGCAGCACAGACACACCCAAGAGTAAGGCAAGATGTGCACACAAGCATCCTCAGGGGACTGATACCACAGACACAGGTGATGGGGAACACACACACACACAGGCATCCACATTCACTCCGCAGTCCACCAAATCCTCTCCCTCCAAGACCCCTTCCCTTGCCTCACCTGCTACCACACATACACAGCAGGTCTTCCTGTGTGACCTCGGCCTCTTCCCCACCATTCCTGCTGACCCAGCACACCAGGGGAAGAGGAAGTCCACCCACACAGAGAGGAGTGCCCCTCGCCCCCGGACACCCTCCCCCAGGCGCAGGCAGACACAGGAGCCCATTCGGAAGTCACCCCGGAGCAGGAAGAGCAAGACCCCACCACCACCACCACGCAGCTCCAGCGCCCAGTCTCTCTCCTCCATCCCCCAGGCCACCACTGCACAGGTTCCCCCGCCACACCCTGCCCCATGTTCCCCCACACACCGATACCGCATCCCCAGATTGCTTAGGCCCTCCCCCTGCCACTTGCTCTTCCACCCCCAACCCAGACGCTCTGCCTGTTAGTGGCACTGTTGTTGTGACCAGGTCCCCCCTCTGTCCTGCCCACCTCATCTGCCCACCCTTCCACTTCCTTGGAGTCATGCACTGCAGTGGAGTCCACAACGACCACGTCTGACTCGGGCACTGCAGTGGGTACCCAGTCCATTACATCAGTCCAGCCCACTGCAGTGGTTGCGGCACCCACACCAACTGACTTGTGTACCACGGTGGTGCCGGCCCCCCCGAGTCAGACACCTCCACTGCAGTTGCCGGTGACACTCCTGCACCCACCACCCCTTCACTGCCTCACTCTGCCATCCCCTGATCCTGTCCCTGCGGTGCCTGGCCTGCCCCTTGTATGCCCCTCCATGGGGGATGTCCCCCAACCATACCAGTGCAGGCAAGCAATGTGTGACCAGTTGTCACTTCTCACCCCGTTGGTACTGTTATTTTGGACTGGCCATTGGCCTTAGTTTCATTTGGACTTCTGTTTTTACCCGGACATTTGCTGAATAAAGCCTCTTTTTGTTTACTTTTGGGTTTTCTTTTGATGTACATGATGTGGATGAGTAGCATCCTGCATTTGCAGTTGTAATAGTGTTCACATCAGGACGATGAAGTGTTGCAGTGATGGACTCCATGTGGTCCATGGGATATGTGTCCTGTTGTATTCTGGATCTATGGCATCCTTTGCTACAGTCTGAGGGTGTAATGTTCAGCATTTGACACAGGGATGTCCTTTTTGCATTTGTAAATGTACATCTTTGTCTTACACTGATGCACATCTGGTGGGCTTAGCTCTGTTCAATGTTCCTATTTCCCTGACTGTGTGCCCAGCTCCACTGGACATGCAGTTTTGCACATCAATGTCGAAGGACTCATCTGTGCATACAGTGCAACCTGCTTGACACGTGTTTGGTGTGTGTGCAGATGACTGACGTGACACCCCCGTACCCAGGCTGATGTGAGCAGAGCCTTCTGTGTGTTGTCGTTGTTGACTCACTGACGGAGTGTTCTGCTGACATGTTTGGGTCGTGCACAGACAAGGTTTGGCACAGCGGACCTTCCACAGGATTGGTGTGCCCTCATGGCAGTGTGTAATCTGGTGACATTGCGTGGGCCTGTGTTGTGTAAGCATGTCTGTGTGTGTTCCCTTCCCTTTTCCTACACAGGCTGTGTCCCTAGGGATGTTCCTGTTTGTGATGCTTGCTGAGTTGTTCTGTGTTCATCCAGCATCTTGGACCTGGTTTCTCTGTGATGTGGGTGCATGGCAAACTAATGTTCATGAGGTTGTCATCCCAGGTTGTCTTTGTTGTCAGTGCTGGGGATGTGGGCAAACGCAGATGGGACACATTCAGGATTCCCCTTGGCACTTGTTGTTTACACGAGTAATGTGATTTACAGTTTGTGTTAGCTTACAGTGATTGTGACACGTTGTGTGTGTGACTGCTGCCACTCCTCAGGGTCAGAGCTGCAATGTTGGTAGTTGTGTACGTGTGTTCTTCGTGTGTCACCTTGGCTTCTTCATTGGTGTGTGACTATGGCCAGGATCCCATTGATTGTGGTGGATTTCACATCATGCCCATGTACAGCATACTGTGCTGTGTGTCAGACATTGACAAGTCTTGTTGACTGGCCATGTGTGATGGGTTTCTGCACCTTGGTTCCCACCACTACCCCTGGTATTGTCATGGGTGCATGTGCAATGTCACCAGTCCATGTGAGCTTCACTGCTGCACATTGGTGGAGATCAGGGTGTGTGGTGTTGAGTGTGTGCAAAAGTGAGTTGTTGCACGGCCAGACCCCTACCTCCATATTGGCCTTGGCTGGCAGGCCGTGCTGATTGATTGGAGCTTGTGTAGGTGTGATGGTAGTTAGTTGCTCAGGACACATGGCTGGGTTTCACAGTTTGAGCGACTTCTGACATTGTCATCACAGTGGGATTATCATGCAGGCTAGTGTCAGCACAATATGGGGTCCCTGGGGGAAGTGCTGTGGTGGGTCTGTCTCTTGTTGTGTTAGTTGCAGTTCCTACAAGCTTGTGTGACATGTGTAATTTGTGCTCCCTCTCATCTAACAATGCCTGATTGCCCACATAGGGGATTTGGATCCATGAGTTACTTTTGTGTGGCACTGTATGTGCATCTGTGTAATTGGTATTCAGGCCTCATCATGTGTTGTGTGGTTGCCTGGGGACACTGGCACCCCCCTCACCTGTTGTGTTTGTTGTGCAGTGTGGGTCTGCCTGTTTGTGCATCTGCACCACTGCATTGGCATATCTTTAGTGTGCTATTGGCTGTATGTTGTTTGGTGGGTTTCACCTGCTGTCCCTGGGACTCCTAGGTCATCAGTAAGCACAATGATCATTGTTTGTGTGTCACATTGCTGCCATGGTATGTTATTTGTTCACCTCACATCTACAGTCTCCACAAGGTATCTAGATTTGTGTGCCCATTGGTGCAAATATGTGGGTCTGCATTATGATGGTCACTTCTGTCATTGTGTCATTGATGGATGTTGACAGTGTCAGCCCCCATGGGTGATGTTTGTCTGCACATGGCCAAAGGTATGTCTTATTTGCACTGCTCTGTTTGCCTCACCCAATCTATGTTGCTATGGGACACAGGCACTACTTTGCCACTGATGTGTTTGTTGTTCTGTGACCAGGAATCATCCATGCAGTTTGGCAGTTGCAGCTTTTTCTATGTCAACACTTACCTTTTGGTCGCTGTGATGATGGGGGCTTAGACCCCATTGCCGC
Organism: Calotriton arnoldi; assembly: GCA_963921515.1. Classification (NCBI taxonomy): domain Eukaryota; kingdom Metazoa; phylum Chordata; class Amphibia; order Caudata; family Salamandridae; genus Calotriton; species Calotriton arnoldi. The sequence continues at coordinate 528,931 of CAWUFW010012459.1, forward strand.
AATGTGCAAAATGTGCTTCAGCTATGGACCCCACACTTACCTTTTGGTCACTGTGATGATGGGGGCTTAGACCCCATTGCCGCAATGTGCAAAATGTGCTTCAGCTATGGAGCCCACACTTACCTTTTGGTCACTGTGATGATGGGGGCTTAGACCCCATTGCCACAATGTGCAAAATGTGCTTCAGCTATGGACCCCACACTTACCTTTTGGTCACTGTGATGATGGGGGCTTAGACCCCATTGCCACAATGTGCAAAATGTGCTTCAGCTATGGACCCCACACTTACCTTTTGGTCACTGTGATGATGGGGGCTTAGACCCCATTGCCACAATGTGCAAAATGTGCTTCAGCTATTGCCCCCACACTTACCTTTTGGTCACTGTGATGATGGGGGTTTAGACCCCATTGCCACAATGTGCAAAATGTGCTTCAGCTATGGACCCCACACTTACCTTTTGGTCAGTGTGATGATGGGGATTTAGACCCCATTGCCACAGTGGTCATGGTCTGCTTGCATTGTGGGGGCCACACACATTTATGTGTGACACATGTGATAGGGGGTCACATTGTATGTTCAAAGTCATGTTCAGTGTTGTAGGCATTTGACACAGTCTACACACGCTTGTCATGGTGTTGGGGGGATGTCTTTTTGTTGCATTCCTTATGTTGGTGTGTGCTTGTTGTGTCATGCATTAGCCATCCTGTGAGTGGGGGTGTTGTGGTGGTAGGCACCCTGCCCCCCATGGGTAGAGGTGGTAGTAGTGACAGGCATCCAGCCCCCATGGGTAGAGGTGGTAGTAGTGGTAGGCATCTGGCACCCCCTGAGTAGGGGTGGTAGTGGTGGTGGGCATCCAGCCCCCATGGGTAGAGGTGGTAGTAGTGACAGGCATCCAGCCCCCATGGGTAGAGGTGGTAGTAGTGGTAGGCATCTGGCACCCCTGAGTAGGGGTGGTAGTGGAGGTGGGCATCCAGCCCCCAAGGGGTGGAGGTGGTAGTAGTGACAGGCATCCAGCCCCCCATGGGTAGAGGTGGTAGTAGTGGTAGGCATCTGGCACCCCTGAGTAGGGGTGGTAGTGGTGGTGGGCATCCAGCCCCCCATGGGTAGAGGTGGTAGTAGTGACAGGCATCCAGCCCCCATGGGTAGAGGTGGTAGTAGTGGTAGGCATCTGGCACCCCCTGAGTAGGGGTGGTAGTGGTGGTGGGCATCCAGCCCCCATGGGTAGAGGTGGTAGTAGTGACAGGCATCCAGCCCCCATGGGTAGAGGTGATAGTAGTGGTAGGCATCTGGCACCCCTGAGTAGGGGTGGTAGTGGAGGTGGGCATCCAGCCCCCAAGGGGTGGAGGTGGTAGTAGTGACAGGCATCCAGCCCCCCATGGGTAGAGGTGGTAGTAGTGGTAGGCATCTGGCACCCCCTGAGTAGGGGTGGTAGTGGTGGTGGGCATCCAGCCCCCCATGGGTAGAGGTGGTAGTAGTGACAGGCATCCAGCCCCCTATGGGTAGAGGTGGTAGTAGTGGTAGGCATCTGGCACCCCCTGAGTAGGGGTGGTAGTGGTGGTGGGCATCCAGCCCCCCAGGGGTAGAGGTGGTAGTAGTGACAGGCATCCAGCCCCCCATGGGTAGAGGTGGTAGTAGTGGTAGGCATCTGGCACACCCTGAGTAGGGGTGGTAGTGGTGGTGGGCATCCAGCCCCCCATGGGTAGAGGTGGTAGTAGTGGTAGGCATCTGGCACCCCCGGAGTAGGGGTGGTAGTGGTGGTGGGCATCCAGCCCCCAGGGGTAGAGGTGGTAGTAGTGACAGGCATCCAGCCCCCATGGGTAGAGGTGGTAGTAGTGGTAGGCATCTGGCACCCCCGGAGTAGGGGTGGTAGTGGTGGTGGGCATCCAGCCCCCAGGGGTAGAGGTGGTAGTAGTGACAGGCATCCAGCCCCCATGGGTAGAGGTGGTAGTAGTGGTAGGCATCTGGCACCCCCTGAGTAGGGGTGGTAGTGGTGGTGGGCATCCAGCCCCCATGGGTAGAGGTGGTAGTAGTGACAGGCATCCAGCCCCCATGGGTAGAGGTGGTAGTAGTGGTAGGCATCTGGCACCCCTGAGTAGGGGTGGTAGTGGTGGTGGGCATCCAGCCCCCCATGGGTAGAGGTGGTAGTAGTGACAGGCATCCAGCCCCCCATGGGTAGAGGTGGTAGTGGTGGTAGGCATCTGGCACCCCTGAGTAGGGGTGGTAGTGGTGGTGGGCATCCAGCCCCCCATGGGTAGTGGTGGTAGTAGTGACAGGCATCCAGCCCCCCATGGGTAGAGGTGGTAGTAGTGGTAGGCACCTGGCACCCCTGAGTAGGGGTGGTAGTGGTGGTGGGCATCCAGCCCCCCATGGGTAGAGGTTGTAGTAGTGACAGGCATCCAGCCCCCCATCGGTAGGGGTGGTAGTAGTGGTAGGCATCTGGCACCCCCTGAGTAGGGGTGGTAGTGGTGGTGGGCATCCAGCCCCCCATGGGTTGAGGTGGTAGTAGTGGTAGGCATCTGGCACCCCCTGAGTAGGGGTGGTAGTGGTGGTGGGCATCCAGCCCCCCATGGGTAGAGGTGGTAGTAGTGACAGGCATCCAGCCCCCCATGGGTAGAGGTGGTAGTAGTGGTAGGGATCTAGCACCCGCCTGAATAGGGGTGGTGTTAGTTGTTGGCATCCAGGCCCCTATGTGTATATGTGGCATTGGTGATGGCCATCCCGCCCCTATGGTGCTGCTGTTGCTGGTGTAAGTAATTTCTGCATACCTCTGTGTGTGTGTGATATGTCGGGTACGTGTAGTTTGTTTTTGTGGTTGGTGTCTGACTTACCTTCTGCGCCGTACGCGTCCGTGCCTGTTCCGGTAATAGATGTAGAATATTGGTAGGATCGGCACGATGGGATTCATGGTTGGTTCGTCTCGTTCGTCTTTTTCTTTGCTTCGCCTCGTCCTTGTCGCTGGCGTGTTCGTCTCGTAGCCGTGGATCATCTTGTGGCGCGAATCGGAGCTTATGTGCGCCTCTCCCGGATGCTTTGACGTGCCATGCGTAGCGACGGGTTCGGCGCGCACGGAAAGCGCATCGTACTTGTCCAGCCGGACGGGGCTGCATTTTTGCTTCTGTGCGACTCGATTCTGCGTTTCCGGATCCGCCTCGGTCGGAGAACAGGACCTGTATTGGGTGAGTACGACTGGGTCGGGATTTGGGCAGCTGTGCGCATCGTACTTGCTCGTTCGGACGTATGTGCGAATCGGTCGGGAAACAGGCATTCACCTGGCTTTTTTCCCAGCCGAATGGTATTAGGTGCGCCTCCGACCGGGATCGGAATTGACCCCTTAGTGAATTGGCCAGTCAAAATGGATTGAGAATGATTGCGAATGAGATCAGAACTTAGAAGCAAATATCATTCGTAGCAATTTATTCCAAAATCTTTGAAATAGGCAGGCTAGGTAGGTTTAGGAAATGTAGAATCGATAGGATGGTCCACGATACTAGTCTACTACTAGTCAATATGATTTAGGAAAGTTCAATGTTATTGTAATTGCCGTTTCCTGTCCAAAAATTGTTTTGGAGTGATTATGTATTTACCACCAATTATTTCTTATCTCTTTAATTATGTCTTACATGCATCAGCATCCGGGGCAAGAGGTCGTCGGAGGCGTATGAGGGAGCTGGATGTGCCTCCCAGCAGAAATAACGCTCCTCCTCGCCGATGGCTCTGCTGGCCCCAGTAAGTCATCCTATTGTTAATATTAATAAATATTCCCCTAACTTTTACTGCTTCTTAATTTGACATATTTTCTACCTGTTTCCTAGTTTTATTCCTTTCCCAAATCCTGTTTGATCTATCTGTTTCAAAAATCTTGTTATCCCTGCATTATCCTATTATTTACTAGGTTATTTTATATTTCTAGAGTCTGTATTTCACCTTAAACTGCCCCTGTCTGTATCTTTCTTTCTTCTGGTTTTTCAGTCAGCTTTCCCTCTCCCCATATGTATTTTGTGGACTGCCTAGTGGTGGTACTGTAAGACTCAGAGAACCCATTGGTCCTTACTACTCTACTAGTACTACTACTAATACTACTACTCTGCTGTGCAGAATGCATGCCCAAGTAAGGAATTCTTCACATGTTTGTTGAGATGAGAAGGCTTTCTTTTAGTTTCTCATGCTCAATCAGTAAAATGAGAGTGTGGCCATGGACTCATTGGACACCCCAAAGTTGTGTCTTCTTCTCTAGGCCTAGTATTATTTATTAGCAGCAGTTGATGGTAAACTGATTACTGTGCACCAGATCACTGACATAATATCGACGGACCGAATATCGACCTACAACTATATCGAGTCCAGAATATTGATGGACAGAATATCGAAATCCTATCTCTACAAAGGTAAGTACAAAAATATCGAAACCAAAATATCGTTGTCTAAAATATCGTTGTATAAAATATCGTTTTTTTAAATATCTTAAAAGAATGTAAAATTAATTTAAAAATAAATATAATTAATAAAAACATAGTTACAATTATTTAAAATAGTTAAAAATGATAAACAATAAATGTAATATATAAAAAAATAAAACATACATATTTAAAAAAATTATATATATATTAACTTAAAAATATTAATAAATAATTATTTTATTTAATTATAAAATGTCCGAAACATAATAAAAAGTATAAATACATATATATATATATATATATATATATATACATAAAGCTGTAATATAAATATAAAAATAAATTATATATAATAAATTAAAATATTAAAATTTATATTTATTTCCCCAAAAATATTTTACACTACATTAACTATAACAATAGGAAAATGTTGGATAGCGTAGGGAATACAATTACTATTCCCACTCCAAAAACTGCAACAGTAGGGAAAGTGTTGGATACCGGAGGGTAATAATTTACGATTCCCACTCCAGCAAGTGCAACAATAGGGAAAGTGTTGGATAGCAGAAGGGAATAATTTACTCTTCCCACTCCACAAAGTGTAACAGTAGGGAAAGTGTTGGATAGCGGAGGGTTTAAAATTACTATTCCCACTCCAGTTATTGCAACAGTAGGGAAACTGTTAGATACCGTAGGGTAAAAATTACTATTCCCACTCCAGCAAATGCAACTGTAGGGTAAGTGTTGGATAGCGGGTGGGTAAAAATTGCTATTCCCACTCCACTGAGTGCAACAGTAGGGAAAGTGTTGGATAGCGGAGAGGTAAAAATTAATATTCCCACTCCGAGTGTAACAGTAGGGAAAGTGTTGGATAGCGGGTGGATAAAAATTACTATTCCCACTGCAACGAGAGTAACAGTAGGGAAAGTGTGGAATACTGAGTACTAAAAACTACTATTCCTACTCCAGTGAGTGCAACAGTAGGGAAAGTGTTGGATAGCGGGTGGGTAAAAATTACTATTCCCACTCCAATGAGTGCAACACTAGGGAAAGTGTTGGATAGCGGGTATGTAAAAATTACTATTCCCACTCCAGTGAGTGCAACAGTAGGGAAAGTGTTGGATAGCGGGGGTAAAAATTACTATTCCCACTCCAGTGAGTGCAACAGTAAGGTAAGTGTTGGATAGCGGGTGGGAATAATTTTCTATTCCCACTCCACCAAGTGTAACAGTAGGGAAAATGTTGGATAGCATAGGGGAATAATTTACTATTCCCACTCCAGCAAATGCAACAGTAGGGAAAGTGTTGGATAGCGGGTTGGTAAAAAATACTATTACCACTCCAGTGAGTGCAACAGTAGGGAAAGTGTTGGATAGTGGATGTGTACAAATTACTATTCCCACTCCAGCGAATGCAACAGTAGGGAAAGTGTTGGATAGCGGAGGGGTAAAAATTACTATTCCCACTCCAGCGAGTGCAACAGTAGTGAAAGTGTTGGATAGCGAGTGGGAATAATTTACTATTCCCACTCCACCAAGTGTAACAGTAGGGTAAATGTTGGATAGCGTAGGGGAATAATTTACTATTCCCACTCCAGCAAATGCAACAGTAGGGAAAGTGTTGGATAGCGGAGGGGAATAATTTAGTATTCCCACTCCTGCAAAATAATTGCCATTAATTAACAAATACTTAATTTCTCAAAAATAATTAACCTCCCACCATATTCCCCTATAAACAACAACACCAACATTATAAAATATTACACAATTAACATAATTAACAAGCAAATTAAAAACCATCAAAATAAATTAGATCACACAATTAACACTTTAAAATAATTTTAAATAAATATTATATATAAAAATATAAAAAAATGTATTACAATTAAATTACTTCCCACCCTACTCCCCTTTCAACCCACAACCCACACCTAAAAAAATTACACAATTAACATACTTACCAATTAATTATTATTAATTAATAAAAAAATAACACAATTAACAATATAAAATATTAATTATATAAATATTAATTAATAAAATTATTAATTAATTAATTATAATTAAATTACTTCCCACCCTACTCCCCTATAAAACCACAACCCAGACCTAAAAAAATTACACATTTACCATAGTTACCTATTCATTATTATTAATTAATAATCAATTAAAATGTAATTAATAACCAATTAATTAACAAAATTAACATTATAAATTATTAAATACATTAATATTATTTAATAAATGTATTAATTAATTATCTTCAATTAAATTACTTCCCACCCTATTCCCCTATAAACCCACAACCCGCTACTGAAGTAAAACCCAATATTTATTTATTTTTAAAATTAATAACTTAATTTTTTTTATTAATTAATATATTATAATTAAATTACTTCCCACCCTATTCCCCTATAAACCCACAACCCGCTACGGAACTAAAATACGGAAAAAGAATTTAACATAAAATTAATTACTTATACAAAATTCAAACATACATTAAAAAAATAACCTATACTTGTAACACATATACTAACATAAAAAACACTATTTTTTTTCTCGTTATTATTAACAACGATATTTTGACTTACGATATTACTAACTTCGATATTAAGTCAAATGATATTTCTTACCTGCATGTCGATATTCTTGTAGTCGATATTCTTGCAGGTCGATATTCTGTCATATTGAAATTTAAACATCGATATTATAGCATATCGAAATTTACAACTCGATATTATGTCTGCGTACCCTGTGCACCATGGCAGGAAGGAAGTATGAGGAGGAGGACGGTACCATTACATTTGCCAACCAAGAAGATTATATGCCCTTTTGTCTGGCCAGTTGGCCACTCTTATTTCTATTCAAAAACTCAGATTTACCATTAGCTCTAGCCACTCAGTTCAGTCCTTTACACTACAGGTTGTCTTCTTGAGAGGCTTTTCAAAAATTTCCACCAACAAAAACAAAATGCCCAACCGGATATTTTATAATTTTTGATAGGACATACTGTGACTGTACCCAAATTGCTAGTGATGTATGTGGTGTGTGTATTTTCAATTTTGCTACGTAAAAAATAAATAGGGGGAGGCGCATATGGTATAAAAAAAGGTTTAATGTTTTTTCTAGCCTCACCTCCCACCAGTGCTAGGGCCAGCGGGACGGTGTCGCCATCCAAGGAGCAGATGCGGCAGCTGCAGGGGGTGTGCCAGCGGCAGTGGTGGGCGGTGGTAAGTCATATTTATATACTCACTGCAAGAGTGTACATTGTACTGTTGAGAGTAAGACTAAGGGGTCGATTCCGATTCAGGCCGGAAAACATACCGACCGACTCGGTACGGGAATGTAGTCTGACCGACACATACCGGCGCTGCCCGATCCGCGTAGTATGATGCAATGCATGTGAATTATGACCGACTCGTACGGAACACAAGCCGAACGACCGAACCGCACGGAAACCAGCTATTCGGCCGGAAAATGTACGCGAATCGAACCGACCGACACGCACCAGGAATGAACCCGACAGAAACGTACCCGCGAACTCCGACCCGCACTGTACGATGCAATGCGTGTAAAACCAGACCGACTCACACGGAGCTCAATCCGTACGACCGACATGCATAGAAAACAGGGAGCCGAAGCAACAGAATACTCCGCGACCGACGCGTACGCCGCACATGAAACCCAGCAGAAAGACAGCGTGAAAGACTCGGAGAAGCTCGCACGGGCCAACTGCAGCGTCCGTCTCGGTCAGAATAACGTCTCCTACATGCCCAAAAAATACAAAGGAAAAAATACAAAAAAAAAGAACCAAACAAGCAATGACAAAGTCAATAAATAGTGGTTAAAAAAATCATGGAACAAAGACACACCCACAACTCCACCCATATAAAGGCCACAAATCCCTACCATGATCCTTTGCAAATTCAACAGACCTGCCAGCACAGAACACCATCATACAGCAACCACAGACACACTCACAACTCATCCATCACACAAGCCACACACCATTAGCACCTCCCTAATAGCACTCTCACATACACCCAGCAAAACTGACACTCACCCACCCTCACTTGCACACTCACACATACATCAATCCCCACCACCACCCATCACCATGTCCCCAAAGAAGAATCCAAAGTTCCTAGACAGTGAATTGGAAGTCCTGGTAGATGAAATCCTCAGAGTCGAGCCACAGTTGTTTGGTACATTGGTCCAACAGACCCCCATGTCGCAGAAAACCAAGATGTGGGAGAGGATCGTCGACAGGGTGAACGCACAATCACCATGTTTGCGCACAAAGGAAGACATCCAGAACAGGTGGTATGATGTGCGCAGGAGGGTCAAGGACCTACTCAAGAAGGACCACGCCTTGAGTAAGCACACCGGCAGTGGCCCTCCTGCCAAACCAGTATACCTCAGGTCCTGGGAGGAGAAGGTGAAGGCCATCCTATCACCAGAGAGCATACATGGACTATCAAACATCCCAGAGCCTGGTGAGTACACAACCAATATACCCAATATTGTGTGACAATACACACACATCACTGTCAAGGGGATAGTGAAACCATGCACCATTAGCAAAGCCACAGTAACCAAAATATAATCATCCCAAGATGTGTATGCTAGTCAGACAAACACAATACCTGCCATCTCATAGTGATATGTAACTGTGTCATGACATGTACAAACCTACCAACAAATAGAGCAAGGCAGTGGCACAAATCTAACCAACAAACACTGTCAGACATTTTGCCACCACTAGAACACCACCTCACAGGGAAGCTGACTGACAGGAAGGAATTGTGGGTATGCTGGTGAAGTGAGTGTAGTCAAAAGCATGATGGGAGTAGTAGTCACAGATATTGGTCACCCTGACAATTGGCCCATCAACACCACTCTGAACCATGCTCACATCACAGGGAGTGGAAAAGAACTGACAAGATGGCTGACACTGGGTACTGCTGTGGGGAGAACAAGCCCCTGCTGGGGGTTGTGCTCAAAACAACAGCAGGACACCACTGCCTGACATCCTGAAAGCCAACTTGCACCCCTGCAATGGAAGCATGTTCCATGGTGGGATATCTGGCTGGGTGGGAAGGAGGACTGACAGCTCTGACCATAGTTACCAGCAGCTTTTCTCACACACCCCCTTAACACAAACTCCACACAACTCACCTGGGAGAATGCATTGCCTCACACTCTAATTAAATATCCCACAAAGATCTACCACACTGGGTTATGCTGTGTGAAGCAGAGGGACACTTTTGGGACTTGTAGCCAAACAAATGCCAGGACCACACTGTCAGCCATCCTATCAGCACAGGCACACTACCCCACAGGGAAGCAGAGTCAAAAGGAAGGAAGTATGGGCATGCTGGGAAGGGGGGTGTAATCAATAGCATGATGGGAGTGGTAGTCACAGCTCAACATCCCCCACCCACATGGCCCGGCAAGCTCACACTGAAGCATGCACACCTCACATGGAGTGAAAAGCCACTTCAAAGATGTCTGACAATGGTGCTCTGTTGTGGGGAGCACAAGGCCCTGCTGGGAACTGTGCACCAACCAACAGCAGGACACCATTGACTGACATCCTGACAACCAACTTGCACTCCCTGCAATGGAAGCACGTTTCATGGTGGGATGTCTGGCCTGGGGGGAGGAGGAGTGCCAGCTCCGACTACAGCTACCAGCAGGCCCTTACACACACACCACTTCCACTAACTCCAAACAACACACCTGGGACCGTGCTCCACAAGAGAGTGAGTGAAAAGCCACTTCCAAGATGTCTGACACTGTCCTCAGCTGTGGGGAGCACAAGGCCCTGCTGGGAACTGTGCACCAACAAACAACAGGACCACACTGTCAGCCAGCTTGCCATTGCTGTCACACTCACACACAGTGAAGTCGACTCAAAAGGAAGGAAGTATGGGCATGCTGGGAAGGGGGGTGTAGGCAATAGCATGATGGGAGTTGTAGTCACAGCTCAACATCCCCCACCCACATGGCCCGGCAAGCTCACACTGAAGCATGCACACCTCACAGGGAGTGAAAAGCCACTTCAAAGATGTCTGACAATGGTGCTCTGTTGTGGGGAGCACAAGGCCCTGCTGGGAACTGTGCACCAACCAACAGCAGGACACCACTGCCTGACATCCTGAAAGCCAACTTGCACTCCCTGCAATGGAAGCATGTTCCATGGTGGGATATCTGGCTGGGTGGGAAGGAGGACTGACAGCTCTGACCATAGTTACCAGCAGCTTTTCTCACACACCCCTTAACACAAACTCCACACAACTCACCTGGGAGAATGCATTGCCTCACACTCTAATTAAATATCCCACAAAGATCTACCACACTGGGTTATGCTGTGTGAAGCACAGGGACACTTTTGTGACTTGTAGCCAAACAAACGCCAGGACCACACTGTCAGCCATCCTGTCAGCACAGGCACACTACCCCACAGGGAAGCAGAGTCAAAAGGAAGGAAGTATGGGCATGCTGGGAAGGGGGGGTGTAAGCAATAGCATGATGGGAGTGGTAGTGACAGCTCAACATCCCCCACCCACATGGCCTGGCAAGCTCACACTGAAGCATGCACACCTCACAGGGAGTGAAAAGCCACTTCAAAGATGTCTGACAGTGGTGCTCTGTTGTGGGGAGCACAAGGCCCTGCTGGGAACTGTGCACCAACCAACAGCAGGACACCACTGACTGACATCCTGACAACCAACTTGCACTCCCTGCAATGGAAGCACGTTTCATGGTGGGATGTCTGGCCTGGGGGGAGGAGGAGTGCCAGCTCCGACTACAGCTACCAGCAGGCCCTTACACACACACCACTTCCACTAACTCCAAACAACACACCTGGGACTGTGCTCCACAAGAGAGTGAGTGAAAGCCACTTCCAAGATGTTTGACACTGTCCTCAGCTGTGGGGAGCACAAGGCCCTGCTGAGAACTGTGCACCAACAAACAACAGGACCACACTGTCAGCCATCCTGCCATTGGTGTCACACTCACACACAGTGAAGTCGACTCAAAAGGAAGGAAGTATGGGCATGCTGGGAAGGGGGTGTAGGCAATAGCATGATGGGAGTGGTAGTCACAGCTCAACATCCCCACCCACATGGCCCGGCAAGCTCACACTGAAGCATGCACACCTCACAGGGAGTGAAAAGCCACTTCTAAGATGTCTGACAATGGTGCTCTGTTGTGGGGAGCACAAGGCCCTGCTGGGAACTGTGCACCAACCAACAGCAGGACACCACTGACTGACATCCTGGCAACCAACTTGCACTCCCTGCAATGGAAGCACGTTTCATGCTGGGATGTCTGGCCTGGGGGGAGGAGGAGTGCCAGCACCGACTACAGCTACCAGCAGGCCCTTACACACACACCACTTCCACTAACTCCAAACAACACACCTGGGACCGTGCTCTACAAGAGAGTGAGTGAAAAGCCACTATCAAGATGTCTGACACTGGCCTCAGCTATGGGGAGCACAAGGCCCTGCTGGGAACTGTGCACCAACAAACAACAGGACCACACTGTCAGCCATCTTGCCATTGCTGTCACACTCACACACAGTGAAGTCGACTCAAAAGGAAGGAAGTATGGGCATGCTGGGAAGGGGGTGTAGGCAATAGCATGATGGGAGTGGTAGTCACAGCTCAACATCCCCCACCCACATGGCCCGGCAAGCTCACACTGAAGCATGCACACCTCACAGGGAGTGAAAAGCCACTTCAAAGATGTCTGACAATGGTGCTCTGTTGTGGGGAGCACAAGGCCCTGCTGGGAACTGTGCACCAACCAACAGCAGGACACCACTGCCTGACATCCTGAAAGCCAACTTGCACTCCCTGCAATGGAAGCATGTTCCATGGTGGGATATCTGGCTGGGTGGGAAGGAGGACTGACAGCTCTGACCATAGTTACCAGCAGATTTTCTCACACACCCCTTAACACAAACTCCACACAACTCACCTGGGAGAAT